>OX578152.1:75138679-75738679 GCA_951213105.1 Amaurobius ferox | reverse complement strand
GAATTGACATCATTAATGAAGGAACATGGAGAATATGTGGAAGGTAATTAGTATCTCTAAAATAATCGTATCATCAGGGATATCACGGTGATACCTGCAATGTTTGTCAAAGCACGCGGTCATATTCTTTCTGAAATTCAAATATGCATTGTTGCTGCGGCGGAGAGCATTTTGAACGGACTGTACATTAGATTCCGGTGTATGTCAGTGTTGTTTATTGTATCATTTTTAATTAGGATAATCATTCACCAATAACGACATTGTGTCAAATAAATGTCTTCTACAACAATTTTAGGGGCGATTCCTTTTAATTAGACAGTACACTACAATAGGAAATATTTTTATTTTATGACTTTTTGATAATTTTTTTGAAAAATTGTACAATATCTCGAGAACGGTTTATGTTAGCGTTCTAAAATTTATGTCAATCGTTTTCTAATGAAAAATTACATAAGAAATGTCTATTTGCGTAACTTTATTAGTGGTTTTGATTTTTTGACGATTTTTTCAATATTTCATTCGAAAATTTAGGAGGGTTCTGAACATTCGATTGCGTATAAAAACAATATTTGATTGTGATTTTTGTTCCAAATTTTGTTCGAATCGGTCCATTCGTTCGTCAGTTATCGTCTCCACAGACTCACTGACACACACACATACTTTCACACACACACACAGACATCACTCCAAAAATGTTTGATTCGTGATCAGGGATGCTTGAAACGTGCTCTCCCGTCGAAAACTCGAATTCGAATTTTCGACCCCATCACAATACTTTCCTTATACATTATGTATATAAGGAAAGTAATAACTCTGATTTAAATTGATTAATTCTTTAATTTCACATATTTAACTATCTTGATTATTCATAACGTTTACTCATAAATCATTTTAAGTGATACATATATCTATAACCACTATTTAAGTGACACATATATTTATACAATTATTACTATACCGAAAGTATATACAGTTCTTTTATTTTAAACACAAGAGTTTTTTACTAAGATTTGAGTTCTTACTCAAGAACTGTTAAATAATCAATATATATTGCGTGCCTTCGTGATCATTATTAACATATGAAATTTGGATAATTACCTCCTTTTTTATTATTAACACTTTACAACAAAGTTGAAAAGTGTTTATGACTTTGTTCATTCTGTCTGTCTGTCCGTTAGCACGATAACTGCCGTAAAAATGACTTAATCAAAATGAAATTTTAATATGTTGTTCAGACGGTCTGTTGAACACATGGGAATATAAATGAATAATATCACCCAATTAGTTTTGGATTGAACCCGGGTCGAAAAAATGAAATACATTGAGCCCTATGGGACCTAATTTTTCAAACATTTTTTAAGCGGATTTAAAATTCACAAATTGCTTCGAAAATTTTAGGTAATATTCAAATTGTTCCATAAAATATATAAAAAAAAATTCAGCGAAATATATTCAGTAGTTTTTTAAATAAAAATTAAAATAATAATTACACATCTTATATGAAACGATCACGTGACCATGATATGAAACGATCACATGACCCACTTCAAAATGATATATGGCATCCATCTTGTTTCAAAATCGTGATTTTTTAAAGTTCTTTTTAATTCATATTGAGTGTTGTATCCGTCCTAAAATTACTTTATTTTTGCTTAAATTCTGTGCATCTACATACTGAAACAACGCAATGACAATATATTTGAGTTTAAATGCTCATCTAAATTTGATTATTTCTACAACTAAGCCTATTTTTCACCTATGTAAAATGTTAACAGCAAAATATATAGAATGAGTTGTATTAGAATTCCTGTATTTTTTTAACACAAAATAATTTAGTCCATGGAGTCTGCATGGCTGATATGAATGAAATATTAATTGATTTCACAAAGAGAAGGACGATTTTTTTCGATGAAGTTTCAAGCATAGAGTTTAATTTTTTGTAGCTCCATGGTCTTAAACAAAATGTTTAAATAAAATAAATTATTATAGTATTGTGATGAATGAAATGAATGGGAGAAAGTTATGAATGAAATCCTGTTTTTATAGAGAGATCCAGGCGTGTTATTTTTTCTATGACGTCATTTGAATTAATTTCTGTTGTTTTCGATGAAGTTTTCAAATATAATAAATTATCGTAGTATTATGATAATTCTAAAACTATTACCGAGGAATGTATAACATTTTAGAGATGTTTAAACCAGGCAATTTATATTTCAATGCCGTCATTTGAATGAAGTTCATTTTTTTCGATGAAGGTTTAAGTTTTCAAATATAATAAATTAATGCAGTATTGTGATAAGTTTCAAAATATTACCGAGGAATGTATTGCATTTTAGACTTGTTTAAATAAAATTGCATTGAAGTTGGAAAGTGTTTCATAATCAATGCTTTAAGCATGATTGATCTTTCTTGTTTGTACTTTGACATTTAGTCGAGAACACACTATGCTGGATACCTGCGCATACTTGATACGTCACTTGTATTCACTATGCACATACTCATCACATTGATGATCCACATTTTCTTTGTGCGATCACAGGAGATTTTTTTATACTCCTAAATTTACGTGTTTCTAGGACGCTGTCGAATATTGAATCTCTTGAAACTTCTCGAAAACTCTGGAACCACTTTTTTCTTTTCCCCTTGTGGTGTCATACCACCTCTTCTGATTTGTTGTTGGTGATGGAGGGGATGCACGCTGTTTACTTATGTGTAAGTTCCAATTGGTTCTCGTGGATGCATTTAAAGTGCTTATTAGCATCTGTATTGACATTGTTGTTGATTGGCATCTGTAATTGAAATGTCAACATGTCGTGCGACAGTCAGCCCCCCCCCTCCCCCTGATAAAATATTAAATTTTTAGTAGTGATATGAAATTTCGTGTACATTTTTTATAAATTACTTATTTGTTTTAAAGATATTTTAATTTAGCTTAATTTGTGATTATACTAATGATCAATTTATTTACATATTTAATTTCAAAATATTTAAAAATTATAGCAATAATATTTAGGATACTTTTGTATTATTGTGGCGTTCACTGTTATACAGAGTCAAAATCAACTGATAAGTAGGTAAGAGTTAATATTAAGCATGGACTTGTATTAACTTGCAGAATGTTTTTACAAATTATTATACTCTTTATTACTAGTTAATGCTTACATTAAAATTAATTGTAATTATTATATATTAATATTGATGTATAGTAGCTATATGGATATTAATAATCAGCTCTTAGCTTGCAAATATAAATATGCAATTACTTGTTAACAATTTATATGAATTGAAATATGTAATAGTAACAATTATGGTTTATAAATGCTAAGACTGTTGAGCTCCCCTTGAATTTCCCTCCTGTCCCTCTTCAATTTCGTCTCTGGCTACGACCCTGCTTTACTATAGTACAGACCTATAATATGTGCACTTAAAAAAATTATCAGGGGTGCTTGAGGACTTTTAACTCTGCATATTTGTTCCAATTTACTGCAAGAGTCGCCAGAATACTTATGATGTATTGCAAATCAAAATACTTATGATGTATTACAAATCAAAATACTTATGATGTATTGCAAATCAAAATACTTATGATGTATTGCAAATCAAAATACTTATGATGTATTGCTAATCAAAATCCAAAAGTTTCCTCTTCCATTCAGTTGTCATTAACTGACTGTACATATGATAATGTCACGACGAATTCTCTGAAATAGTGGATGTACTTTCAGGATACAAAAATGAATCCAAATTTTTGGATAACTAACTTTTTTATCTAAAAGTCCTAATAAGAGTAAAATGGCTTGAGAGCTATAGAGCGAATAGCTTGGTAATCATCTTACAATATCACTAAACAATTGTCAGATGCAATAAAATATCAATTAAATGCTCAGCTAATTCACAAAATAGCAGCTGCTATTCCCAAAACACTGACAGATCTCACAATTTAACTTAGCGCATACCACTCAAACTACTTTCCATCTAAGCGTTGACGCTCTTTCATATACTCTCCGTAAAACTTCCGAGAAAGTTAACTCCAAGTTATTTAGATAAATTGCCAACTGTTGACTTCAAGAATTTTCGATATTTCGAGAAAGTTCTAATATATTCGAAAACTTGTCACGTTGACGATAAATTGCCAAATGTAGTACCCATGCCCCGAAAGTCAACATATGACAAACCTACATTGATTTAATGTGTTACACTGCCTGTAAATGTGTTTTAACTGTAAAGATGACTCAAGGAGCCTCTAGTGAAGACCTTTTGCATGTTTCTTTTGCAACAATAAACTTTGTTTTGTACCATATGACGGAAATATGGCTTCAGTTTCTCTTAGAACATCTTCCACGAAAAACATCCCACCTTTAAGTTGAGCCAATGTCATCCAGCACCGGGATCCATAAAACCAGGATTCTGGTCAAATTAAAGCTATTTCGGTATTTTATATTTATCAAATTTCTAAGTTGAACTGCTGTTTTTTGCAGTTCTTTATTTCCTTTGTGTTCTAAATTTCTTCTTTAACAATTCAAGAATTAATGTCACTCGTATAATCTTCACTAATCACGAGTACAATATTTTTCGCGCATGAGTTTTGAAGTTAGTTGATGCTGTTACTCATGTATATTCCGAAATCGTCTGATCCCCTAATTTTCGTCATTGGGCACTTCGTTCATTAGTTCGCTTAGAAAGTGCTTTGAATGCTTCTATTATTCTTATTCTTCCTCCTTTGATTTTTCTTTCATTTTTTCGTATTTTCATTTGGCAACAATTACTTAAATGTACCAGAAATTTCAATTCATAGAGTTAGAACGAAGAAGATAAAGCTCCTATGGATGAAACGCTTGAAAACGCCTTGATGCTTTGAGAATTATATCTAGGTGTTGTTAGTATTAGTCAAGTAGCGTTAGTTGACACAACAGAAAGGCGTAGTATTTAGTATGTGTATTTTTGATTATTTTTAAATTAAGGGTTCCCTAATTACGAGTCTAATTAATCAGTATTTTTTCATAATTGTAGAATGTAGTACAGCATATATGAAGATAAAAATAAATTGAAAGATAAAATAATTTGAATACATAGGAATATTCTTTATTGTTTCAGTTCTGCTTTGCATTGCGCTAATAATTTATTTTTACAAAATGAACAGTTTAAATAAATATTTTAGGCTTTTCGCCGTAGAAATGCAAACAACGCTGTACTACTTGGCTTATCCCAGCACCACCTGAATTGTTGTCTCAAACAATATTGGCATTTTCTTAATATGAAATTTTAACTCCTTATTTTTACCTCTATGTTTCAACTACTTTGGAAGCAAGAGACTGTAATTAGAGTTATTTTGTACCTTTGTAAAGCGACGTGGTGCAATTTTTGTAATAAATTTAAGATCGTTATTCGCTTGAAACAAAAGTGTATCTCTAATGGGTTATTTATTATCACTGTCGTGCGAAGCGATCAATGCCACAACATGATGACTGATATGGATTCAGTATTAAATTTCAGATTGGTTTAGTGAGATTACTATTTCCATTTCCAGTTCTGGAGATGTCCCTTCCGATTAAAAAATTTACATTTTCCGGCAACATCTATGTTTTAGGATTGGTTATACATAGGGCTTTGACGATGACTGACTGATATGAATGGAAAATCAAATTTTGTAAAGTGTACGAGGGTACACTAAGGGTTTTACCTTCCGGTTCTGAAGATGCCACTTTCAGGTCTCCAAAAATTCGTATAACTTTGTGAAATAATTGTGCAAAAGAGTAAAAAAATCGAAACGAGGTGTACACATCCCCAACTGCCACACAGATAGCTACCATAAGCCTCAGGGTTGGTCGTGTGGTCTGGGTTTTCGATACGCACCAACTGCCTCCATGTGGCTCTTTCATAAATTTGTTTGCTCTAAGTATTGTTGTAAATTGCTGGTTATTTTTGTCTGAATCAATTGAACAACGAATATAACAATCGAAACGAGGTGTACATACACACCACATACCACCATATGGCTCTTGCATAAAGTTATTGTTTGCTCCAAGTATTGCTGTAAATTGCTGGTTATTTCTGTCTGACGAGGTGTGCATACACCCCACATGCCACCATATGACTCTTTCATAAATTTATTTTTTTTGCTTTAAGTATTGCTGTAAATTTCTGGTTATTTCTGTCTGATGAGGTGCACATACACACCACATGCCATCACATGGCTCTTTCATAAATTTATTGTTTACTCCAAGTATTGCTGTAGATTGCTGGTTATTTCTGTCTGACTGAATCAACTGAACATCGAATACAAAACCCAATCTTTGCATTCACTACATGCAATCTCAATCGTAAATCAAAATTCTCGTTACATCGTCCTTATCCCTATCTAGAAAATGGTATGCCTCAGGCCATTCGCTGTTGCCAATTAGAAGAAACAAAATAAGCTACTTCGGCGTCCACTTATTCCCCGATACAAGGGAGGAGGCGGTTCTCCCTCATCTATTGACCTAAATACTACCTACAACACCTGCTTTTTCCTACACACATCAAACGATTGCATTATTTTTTACCCACCCCTGCGGAAGCGCAAATGATGAAGTAACAAGTAAAAGGGAATTGGGAAAAGTGAAAGTTGTGTTCTAAACTTGCCGCGTTATTTTTCATCCCCTTGAAAGTAAAGTTTGATCACATCCTGTAACCCAATTTTTTACTTTGGATCTAGAGTTACATGTATTCTTTTTTTGTTTGTTTTACACAATCACAGGTGTAATTAATGGTTCGTTATTGGCAGATATCATGCCACTTTCTGAATAGGTTACGAGAAGTTCTAAATCCACTCAACGGTGTGACAGTCGGTATTTTGCATCCGTATGAATTGTTTCACCTTTCAACGATTGGCGATATGAATATTTATGTTTAATTTAGCACAATTTTTAGGGATAATTTATTTTCTAATGGACTTCTGTCGTTGAGGGAGAGAGGAGAGGGGGAGAAAGAGAGCTTTCGTTTCGGCAGAGATGTTCTCGATCGCATGCCACGTTTAAAATTTTAGAAAGACAAAACATTCATAAGTATGGTAAACACGTCTAAAATATTTCAAATATTTTCTATTAAATTCTACAACTTCTTTAAACTGTATTTAAAACGCCATCTTGACGTACAGAATTTTTTTTTTAAAGTACCATAGCGCTTTCAGACATCATAATGTCCATCATCAGTGTCAATGTTAAGGAAATGACAGACATAAGCTTTATACAACTCCGGAATCGTAAATAAAAATTTGCATATGGTAAATCGGATAAACCGATACAAAATTATTATAAATTACAAATACGTACATAAATATTCAAGCTTATGTATTTATTTGTAATTTATGATAATTTTGTATCGGTTGCAAACGGTTGAAATTTTGTATCGGTTTTTACCATATGCAAATTTTGTATTAACAATTCCGGGTTGTATAAAGCTCATGACTGTCAATTATTTAGCATTACCACTGATGACGGACATTATGATGTCTGAAAACTCTATGGCACTTTTAAATGTAAAAAAAAGAAAAACTTCCTGTACGTCAAGATGGTGTTTAAAATACAGTTTACAGATCTTTCAATCTTTGATAAAAATATAAGGCAAAACATACTAAAAATATATCTGGCATAATGTGAAATACTGGCAGAAACTGGCAAGAGAACTAACTCAACACATTTCCTCAATACATTTCTGAGTCACATGATTTCTGGACTCTGTTTCACACACACACACACATGAAGAAAAGTATACATCCTGTCGTTAATGACTCTTCGTTTGGCTGCTTTTTTGTCTTGCTACTGTTGTTGCTGTTGTCCAACCATGGAGGTAAAAGTAAGGAGCTAAAACTCCATATTAAGAAAACGCCAATACCGCTTGAGACAATCATTCAGGTCACGCTGGGATAAGATAAGTAGTCCTACATTGCATGCATTTACATGGCAAAAGACCTAAAATATGTATTTAAACTGTCTATTTTGTAAAAAATCTGATGTGGGCAGCACATGACTTTCCTTATATAATGCAATGAATTCACTACTTTTACAGTAAAAAAAATCTGATGTGGGCAGCACATCACTTTCCTTATATAATGCAATGAATTTACTACTTTTACAGTAAAAAAAAATAGATTATTTGTATAATAGTTATATATATTCTTTCCAAGATATTGAATTTTCGTCAATGAGTCGTCATTTTCCATGTCGTCATCATCAATGAGTCGTCATTGATTTAGCGTCATTTTTATCCATTTGGCGAGGTTTTCTTTAATTTAGCAACATTTAAAAAAGTCGCCAAGTTGCCGACATTCCATCAAATCCGTCGCCAAAATCTCGCCAAGTGCTATGGATGAAGAAATAAGTTATTCTTACAGCAGATAAATGACTCTTGGCGTTCAAATACAAAAGTGTTACTCAAAGTATCTTTTCTCATGAATGGAACGAGCTAGATCCACGAGAATGATGTCACCCAATTTATCGCATGGTATTAGATATGAAAAGTGAACATGTTTCTCAATAGGAAATTTTTTTTTTAATTTTATATGACTTTTTGATAATTTTTTTGGAAAATGTGCAATATCTCGAGAACGGTTCATGTTAGCGTTCTAAAATTTATGTCAATCGTTTTCTGATGAAAACTTACATAAGAAATGTCTATTTGCGTAACTTTATTAGAGGTTTTGATTTTTTGACGATTTTTTCAAAATTTCACTCGAAAATTTAGCGGGGTTCTGATCATTCGATTGCACATAAAAACAATCGGCTTCCAGTGTTTACGGATTTTAATTTTTGTACCAAATTTCATTCGAATCGGTCCATTCGTACGTCAGTTATCGTCTCCACAGACTCACTCTCACACACACACAGACATCACTTCAAAAATGTTCGATTCGTGATCAGGGATGCTTGAAATGTATATCCCGTCGAAAACTCGAATTCGAATTTTCGACCTCGTCACAATACTTTCCTTATACATTATTGCATATAAGGAAAGTAAAAAAATGATTATTAGCACAATGCAGACCAGAACTGAAACAATAAAAAATATTCCTACGTATTCAAAAGTATTTTACCTTTCAATTTATTTTTATCTCTATATATTCTGTACTCTATCCTACAATGAAAAAATACTGCTTAATTATTCTCATAGTTAGGGAAACCTTAATTTAAAAATAACTAAAATTACATACACTAAATACTACGCCTTTCTTTTGTGTCAACTAACAATAGCAGCTACTTTACCAACACTAGCGACACCTAGACACAATTCTCAAAGCATTATGACATTTTCAAGCGTTTCATCCATAGGAGTTTTATCTCCTTCTTTCTAACTCCATGTGACCAACTTACCCCTACCAAGAATGTGTACTCCAAGGAAATTTATAACTTTAAAAAACCGAATCTATTTGAACACGAATATCCACAATTTTGTCTTCATTTATGCTCGAGTAATTACCAACCCTATTTCAACAAACTATTTCAAGACATACACTATCTTCCATCAACTTCAGAGTGAACTGGTTAACGAGAAAATGCATTTTCAATGATTTGCTGATATCATTACAGTAATGTGGTTTAGTAGAAAGAACCAAAGTATATTTTATATGTAGTATATTTGTACTAATATACAGCAAAATGGGTAATTGCACAACAATATAAGTTTATTTATTTTCTCTGTGATACAAAACAGGTCTAATTATAGCGTCTAATGTAACAGCGTCTAATGTACAGTGCAAGTCTAATTCCAATGATAACATTTAGAAAAGAGAACGTCTAATCATAGCACAATCCTCAAATAAACATGCTTCAAATTATATTCCGACATACAAAACATATCAATGCCATTAAAACTAAATTATATAAAGAGTAAAATTTAGAAACAGCATGAAAATCCACAATATTTAAAAGAGAACTACAATCAATCTAATTAATAAAAAATCTAATGTGGGCAGCACATGACTTTCCTTATATAATGCAATGAATTTACTACTTTTACAGTAAAAAAAAAATAGATTATTATTATAGTAGATATTTATATTCTTTCTAAGATATTGAATTTTCGTTAATGAGTCACCATTTTTATTGATTTAGCGTCATTTTCATCCATTTGGCGCGTTTTTCGTTAATTTAGCAGCATTGAAAAAGTCCGCAAGTTGGCGACATCCCACCAAATTCGTCGCCAAAATCTCGCCAAGCGTTATGGACGGAGAGGTAAGTTATTCTTACAGCAGATAAATGACGATTGACGTTCAAATACAAAATATTACTCAAAAGTATTTTTTTTATGGATGGAACGAGCTAGATCCACGAGAATGATATCACAAATTTATCGCATGGTATTACATATGAAAAGAGAACATGTTTCTCAATAGGAAATATTTTTTTTTATTTTATAGGATTTTTTTATAATTTTTTTGAAAAATGTGCAATATCTCGAGAACGGTTCCTGTTAGCGTTCTAAAATTTATGTCAATCGATTTCTAATGAAAAATTACATAAGAAATATCTATTTGCGTAACTATATTAGAGATTTTGATTTTTTGACGATTTTTCAAAATTTCACTCGAAAATTTAGGGGGTTCTGAACATACAATTACGTATAAAAACAATAGGCTTCCTGTGTTTACGGATTATAATTTTTGTACCAAATTTCATTCGAATCGGTCTATTCGTTCGTCAGTTATCGTCTCCACAGATTCACTGACACACACACACACACACACACACACACACTTTCACACAACACACACACACAGACATCACATCAAAAATGTTCGATTCGTTATCAGGGATGCTTGAAACGTGCTCTCCCGTCGAAAACTCGAATTCGAATTTTCGACCTCGTCACAATACTTTCCTTATACAACATTATTGTATGAAAACTCCACACATAGCATGCTCCTCTTGGATTTCAAAGAATTAAGATATGTTACTATTGTAATACCCATGGAGTTAGAAAGAAAGATAAAACGCTTGAAAATGCCATTAATGATTTGAGAATTATATCTAGGTGTCGCTAGTGTTAGTAAAGTAGTCGCTGTTGTTGGTTAACACAACAGAAAAGCTCAGTATTTAGTCTATGTATTACTTTCCTTATATACATAATGTATAAGGAAAGTATTGTGACAGGGTTGAAAATTCGAATTCGAGTTTTCGACGGGAGAGCACGTTTCAAACATCCCTGATCACGAATCAAACATTTTTAAGGTGATGTGTGTGTGTGTGTGTGTGTGTGTCAGTGAGACTGTGGAGACGATATCTCACGAATGAATAGAGCTATTCGAATGAAATTTGGTACAAAAATCACAATCCGTGAATACTGGAAGCCTATTGTTTTTAAACGTAATCGAATGTTCAGAACGCCCCTAAATTTTCGAGTGAAATTTTGAAAAAATCATCAAAAAATCAAACCCTTTAATAAAGTTACGCAAATAGACATTTCTTATGTAATTTTTCGTTAAAAAACGATTGACATAAACTTTAGAACGCTAGCATGAACCGTTTTCGAGATATTACACATTTTTTAAATAAATGTATAAAAAAAATCCCATAAATTAAAAAAAATATATTAACTGTTGAGAAACATGTTCACTTTCCATATGTAATATCATGCGATAAATTGGGTGACATCATTCTCGTGGATCTAGCTCGTTCTATTCATGGGAAAAGATACTTTGAGTAATACTTTTGTATTTGAACGCCAATAGTTATTTGTCTGCTATAAGAATAACTTATTTCTCCGTCCATAACGCTTAACGAGATTTTGGCGCCAAATTTGGTGGAATGTCGCCAACTTGGCGACTTTTTTAAATGTTACCAAATTAATGAAAATCTCGCCGAATGGATAAAAATGACAATGAAATCAAAATGGATAAAAATGACAATGAAATGACTAAATCAATGAAAATGACGACTCATTGACGAAAATTCAATATCTTGGAAGGAATATAAATATCTACTATAAGAAAAACCTCTTTTTTTATTGTAAATGTAATAAATTCATTGCAATATATAAGGAAAGTCATGTGTTGCTTACATCAGATTTTTTTTTTTATTATTTTTAAATTAAGTGTTTCCTCATTATGAGTATAATTAACCAATATTTTTATAATTAACCTTTGTAGAATGGAATACAAAATATATGGTGATCAAAATAAATTGAAAGGTAAAATAATTTTGAGTACGTGAGAAAATTCGTTACTACTTTCAGTTCTACTTTGCATTACGCTAATAAATTATTTTTACAAAATGGACAATTTAAATAAATATTTTAGGCCTTTCGCCATAGAAATAGATATATTGCAGGCCTACTTATCTTACCCCAGTGCCACCTGAATTATTGTCTCAGACGATATTATTGTTTTCTTAATATGTTTTAACTCCTTCCTTTTACCTCCATGGTATCACCCACTGTCTCTAAAGTAAAGGCACAACATGAACTTGCTTTAAACCTTTTCAATAACAAGAGATGAAACAAGATGGTATGGATCCCAAATTATAGAACCATAATTCTAACAAGGGTCGAACTAAACAATCAAATAAGCGATTTAAGACATTAATACTGGTAAAATCCCTATTCTTCTTAAAAATAAATTCAAGTGTCTTATAAACTCTTAAACAATTGTTTGACGATGAATATTAAACTTGAACTCTAAACAATAAAAATTCCCAAGTCTTTGAAACCATTCACATGAGCTAGCAACTAAAAATCAACACAGTAGTGATAAATAATTTTAGTATGACTATGGATGAAACTGAATCTGTTCCACGAAGAGTGTCGAAAGCCGAAAGCCCAGGCCTTCCGACTCGTCCGAGGACATGGAGCAGCAAAATGGGCGACCGGTTCCACGAAGAGTGAAAAGTCGCTAAACAATGAATCCAAAATATTAAATTAATAATTTCTACTAAGCAACGAGGATTATAAGAAATTAAATTATCAGAGATGTTGAATTCTCTTTAACTTGGTAGAATCTCCTCAAAACTCGCCAAGTAAGCGGTATTTCGCCAAATGTATAGCAATGGTTGCCAAATGTGTCACCCAGCGTGGCATATACATATACAGGGAGACTACTGGCTATTGTTTTCTTTTATATGATAGTTATCTTAAAATGAATGTGTGGATTTGACGGGCGCGGAGATGCAATATTGATTTTTTACTCTTGGATGAGGAGGAGATCGTGGGGGAAAAACAGAAAGTCTTGCATTTTTTACTCTTATTTTGACCTCTTACGACAGGGAAAAGACGTCCCAATTTTTTTAATCTTCGTTTTTATCTATCTTAGCCACGTTCGTTTCAATTTTGATATAATTTCCATATTATATTTTCTATTCTGCAATGGACCCACTTGACCTGCTTACGTTGAACTTCGACCCACTTGTGTTGCCTTGCAACTTTTACACCCGCACATCGGGCACAAAATTCTCATAAGGGAACTTGCTAATAACTGGTTTCTATAAAATCAGATTGCTACATTTAGTGGCCACTAGTCTTAAAACCAATGAGAGGTGCGTTATTATTTTTAAGGTAAATAACATCTAGGGACTCTATTTGCTGCATTTTTCGTAATATTTTACAGCCAGTAATTGCATTTTTACAGGTATGTTTTTTTTTTCAGTGCAGTTTCTCAATTCTCAGACTTTCAATTTCGAAATTCTTAGCTCACTTTTAGTTTCACAAAGGTCAAGAATTCAGATTGCATGGGAACCGTGTCACATTGTCCTGTCAGAAATGCCTTTTAAAAGACGTACAACCAGGGTCAAAGTTCATGTATGTGAACGAGCACGCCTGGAAGAAGCCTTAAGTTGCCATTAGTGGGGCCTCCGTAGGGAGAGTAGCTTAAAGTATTATAATATATCCACAGAATGGCAACAAAACGACTTTCTTTTTTCTCCTGGCCCTTGCGAAACTGTGAGACGTAGACAAGTTACAAACGTAAGTCGTGTTTGTGGTATAGTTAGCGCACATAGATTCGATACGACTTCTCCTCCAGTCTGCTTGCGCATTCAGTGGAAGCCCGGAGATGCTGGCTTTTCCCCAAAAGTAGTTAGTCTTCTCTTAAGTAGTATAATGATTTTTACCTTATGATTTGGACAAGAAAGCATTTTTTTCCCTTATAAAACGGTGTGATAACTGAAAATCCTTCTTTCCATTAAAATATTTTGTTTTTATGTTTAACAAGTTCTTTGTCACCAAATTCTTCCCAGGAAGAGATGGAAATAGAATATCCAAACAATTGGTTGAGGACACCATCGCCTTAATTAAGCGCGTCGAAAGTTTTACTAATTAAGATTTTTTGATTTTGAGGCCCTACACAAAATTAAATGCTATTGTCTCTGGGGATGATGTCGTAACTAAATTGTCCTGTTTGCTGATTATCTTTTATAATATTTCACTTTACTTACCTCTACAACCAATATGTGTATATATATATATATATATATATATATATATATATACATATAAGTGTTATAAGAGGTGTGACAAAAGAGGAATCGGTGTGTTTTTTCAAAAAGGTCATCTTTCCGATTTCGAATATTTTATATTATTGGATATATCTCCTATCGGTTCCATGTTCTTGTTGTGAGTTCGTCTTCTGTTTTGACGTTGTTCTGAAATATGACCACAGGTAATATATGGCTCCGGGAGTGTTACCATTGGTGTAAAAGTCGACTATTAACCGGGAACTAGGGGTCACAATCCCCCTAGGCCTTTTATGTATTCCCAGTTGGTCCTTTTTCCTCACCTTTCTGATAATTGTCTCGTAGCTTTTGCTTAGCTATATATACATGTATATATATATATGGTTTTTCTTCAATGTTCTCATACGTTTTACATTTATAGTACACAGGGGTAATTAAAAGTCCCTTTTGTTCAAAGTAACAAGGCCATTAAATGAAATGCACTATTTGAAGGTAGTGCTTTGAATTCACACCCCTGATGATTTTACAATTACATTACTTTCAATCCTGTGTTCATCACTTCATTTTTACAATTCATTTTTATTCATAAAGGTTGTTTCTGGTTTTTCATTTTGATGACAAGCATTGTCTTGAGTCTCATCTGGTATTCAATTGAACTCTATTATTTGTGTTGAACGCTTTACTATATATCTTTCATTTTTTAACATTAATTCAGATATATATATATATATATATATATTATTATAAGAATTTTTGCTTGTAATTTAATCAAATACTTGCGGCTTATCCCTTATTAAATTATGGTGTATGAAGAGCACATGAAAAATAGAGTTACTCAAAGATATGCATGAGAAAAAGCCGGCTATAAAAGCCCTCATATATATATATATATATATATATATATATATATATATATATATATATATATATATATATATATATATATATATATATATATATATATATTGTATTTTGTAGAAAATTTTGGAATAGTGTATTATGAGTTACTACATACATTCTAACTTTGGATTTACTAATTTATATTTATATATATATATATATATATATATATATATATATATATATATGTGTGTGTGTGTGTGTGTGTGTGTGTGTGTGTGTATGTGGGGGACCTCACTGGTGAGTAGGATTTGTTCTTTCATCACTAATTCCATGTATTATTTTAGAAGTAAAGACCGTCATTCGAGTATTAACGAATGATCATTTTTCGCCAGACCCTTGTCCACGCCTGATCTCTTTGGTTTCCGCCTCATGTGAAAGTAAAAGCCGCTAATCTGAGGTTTGATTTTTCGACCGTTTCGACATTTGAAACGGGGTCATCTGATGAGGCTTTCACTTTTCCTCTCCCCCGGGGGCACGGGCCCTCCTCCGCTCCAGATTTCACCCATCCATCGAACAAATATCGTGCTTCGGGTGTTTCCATTTTGCTACTTTTTTTTCTTCGATTATGTTTTCTTCCGCCTTTTCCGTAATCGATTTCAAAGAGCGCTTCTATAATGCAACACGGCGTCTTATCGGGATGCCATATTTCTTAGGTACGGTGTTTGGTTTGTGATTTTTGTTTTTCATGTTCTTTGTATCGGGAGTTAATTCTCCCCCCCCCCCCCTCCTTCTCAATATGGATCACCTAGATGTAGAAATATAACTGGATGAAAGCGGATTGCGGCGGTTTTTATACGCCTTGATGAGAACGTGAGGGGAGGGCAGAGTTAGCCAATTGATTTAATTGTCAGGGCATTTAAGTTGTCGAACACGTAGGCGAAATAAATCCGTTTCCAAGTGTCTCGTGGAATGTAGGGAATCGGGGATACATAAAACTGAAATATCTGTGTGGGTTTGAAATAAATGGTCGCGGTTTTTCTTTACATTTGGAGCATAAATTTCAAATGCCTTTTTTCTCTCCCTGCAATACATGGTAATGTACAGGGAAAGTATTGGAATCATACCGAAAATCACAATTCGAGTTTTCGACGGATTTACACGTTTCAAGACCTCTAGAATACGAAAAAACTATTTTTAGCGTGACACGTCTGTGTGTGTGTGTGTGTCTGTCTTTCTGTGCAATGTATGTATCCACTCTAACTAAAAAACTAATGGACCGAATTTCATAAAATTTGGTAAGTGAGTCACTTGGGTGAGACCCTGGTGCTGATTAGTTTTTAGTAGGATTCGTAAAGACAGAACCCGCCTTTTTTTTCTTGCGAAATGGCCCTCAAAAATTGCCTGTATCCACTCTAGCTGAAAAACTAATGGACCGAATTTCACAAAATTCAGTAGATAAGTCGCTTATGGGTTACCCTGGTGCTGATTAGATTTTTTTACGATTAGGAAAAAAATAACCTGCCTTTTTTTGCAAAATGGCCCGCAAAAATCATCAAATTCTAAAATAAAAAACTACGTAGGCTCAAATATATCCATTAAATGCTTGCTTTATACGTAATTTTTAACGATAAAAAGAATAAGACCAACCCCATTACACTAGAACTAGCCGTTCTCGATATATTTTAGTTTTTTCGTAATTTTGCTACGCCACCTTTGAAAATATGCCCAGTTGCCAAATGAGAACGAAAATTGAATTAAAAATGAATTAAATTGAATTAAAATAAAGAGAACGTGAATATAAGTCTGCAGGGAAAGTCATGTGCCGCCCACATCAGATTTTTCTTTCCTTACAATTAGAGTTTCAAAGGTTGGGAAAAGATCGGTTTATTCCCGGAAATAATCTGGGTTTTTTTAGAGGGGGGGGGGGGGGGGGGGGACTGTGAATTTTGAAAGTTCATCAAAAGTGAGAATTTTTAGTCATGGCGTTTTTTATTGTAAAAGAAATGTGTATAATTTATAACCAAAGCTAATATTTATTTTTTCACATTTGGAAATGATTGATAATTGATTTATTCGGAAATGATTTCGATTGATACCAAGTGTGACAATGTACTCCTTCGTGGGGTAACTTGTCCTTTCCCTAGGGACGGCTGATGATGCTCTGAACACAAAAATTGGATTGCGGTTATGTGTCACTACAATGATTGAAACTATTGTCTCGTGATGATTGAGCCATAAATAAACCTTTTTATGTATGTCAAAATAAACCATTTTATGTATATCCTTTTATGTATATTATATTTCAAAAACTTCTATCTAGTTCTAAATTTTTCGTTAACAAAGTTTCGTGAAAATTCATTAATATTTGTGGCAGCTAACGTTTACACAAGAAATAGACTACAGACAGTGCCGCCGTTACCTCCCCCCCCCTCCCGGTACATCCCAGACACTAATTTAATGCTGAACAATGAGCATATTCCCTGGCAATCTAGCTATGAGTACCTTCTTCTTTGTAGATCCAGACCTTCCGACCTACCAGAAAGGTATAAGGTATCTGTTTGGACAGCCGGGAAGTGCCACCCAATTTAGACCGGAAGCCAGTGGGGGGGGGGCATCCACAAAGACCGTACCCTCCTTCCCCTAACACCAACATAAAAAAACTACGTATGCTCAAATATATCCATTAAATGCTTGCTTTATACGTAATTTTTAACAATATAAAGAATAAGACCAACCCCATTACACTAGAACTAATCGTTCTCGAGATATTTTAGTTTTTTCGTAATTTCGCTATGCCACCTTTGAAATACGCCCAGTTGCCAAATGATAATGAAAATTGAATTAAATTGAATTAAAATAAAGAGAACGTGAATATAAGTCTGCAGGGAAAGTCATGTGCTGCCCACATCAGATTTTTTCTTTCCTTACAATTAGAGTTACAAAGGTTGGGAAAAGATCGGTTTATTTCCGCAAATAATATGGGTTTTTTGAGGGAGAAAAAACTGTGAATTTTGAAAGTTCCTCAAAAGTGAGAATTTTTAGTCATGGCGTTTTTTATTGTAAAAGAAATGTGTATAATTTATAACCAAAGCTAATATTTATTTTTTCACATTTGGAAATGATTGATAAAAAGAACTTACGGACTCGGAAGGACTTACGGACCCACATGTGTAACGTGATCGTACTCCGAGTGAACACGGCGACAGTTTTGGCAGTGACGGGAATCGAACCCGAGCCGACCGAGTGCAATTCCTGCGCGCTAACCACTTAGCTGTCGCACCCCTACGAGTACCTTGGTGTGTACTTGGATTCCAACCACACGTGGTGACTTCACATCTCCAAAATCTGTCGGAAAGTGAAGTCTGCACTCGCCCAAATGCGCCCCCTATTGGCTGGAAACAGCCGCCTGTCCACGAGAAATAAGTTATTGCTGTTCCAAAGTACTGAAATAAGTTATTGCTGTACATCCAATTATGACGTACGGATCTCAAATCTGGGAACTGCAGCGGAGACTCACCTTAGGAAGCTTCAAGTTATGCGAAATAAAGCATTACGCTCTTTTATCAGATTTCCGTGTTACGTCCAGCACAGAGACGTTAGAAGACGTTAGAAGTCACAGAAACCTCAATATTAGACCATTTTTAGAACATATTCAAAAACTTGCCAAAAACTTTTTCGGAGTTCTCAGTGGAGTAAATAATCCCACGATAGATAGTATCCTGTTGTACAACCATTGTAACCCCAAGGCGCGCAAACTACCAGGGAGCCGCACAAAGGACTTCCGCCCCAAGCTGGAGCGACTCGTCTAGCCTTGTTTTATAACTGCTCTATCCTTTATAGTTAACGGACTTCTTCCTGACATTTGGGAACTCACGACTCTGCGGCTCACTTCTTATTCCTTATAGCCATCCCGTCCATTTCTACGTCTCAAGCTCGGTCCCCTCACTACCCTTCTTACCTTTCTCGCCTCACTACCCTTCTTACCTTTCTCTCCTCACTATCTCTAACAGCGTTTTTTTTTCACAGTGACGTAAAATTTACTTCACACTGTGACTTTGGGACGTCACAAGACGTCGCAGTACGTCTCGGCAATGTCATATTGAGGTCACAGTGAAGTCATTTTGGTCATTTTCGTGGTCGTTTGTGACGTCACATATTAACTTGTTTGTGTCGTCACATTGTAATTGCCATTGTAATGTCGTCACATTGTTACGTGTTAATTAGATTGTGGAAACGTCACAGAATATAGTCACAATGAAGTTACAAAGTTACTAATACGTAACGTCGCATAGAAGTCACAAATATGATGTCACACTGTGACCGAGGTGTCACGTGACCATAACGTCACTGTCACACATGTGACGATCTTTGCTGTGAGAGTAGGTGCCTGCTGAGGCCCTAGTTCTTTCCCTTTTTAAAGGCTCGGAGAAGAACCCGAATCTGGTCGCCGCCCCTCAACCAGGCACACTCTCGGTGTAAACGCTATCTATGTATGAAACCCATCTTCTCTATTCCTTTTTCCTTTTCGTTCGAAGTTCAAAGAGGGGGGAAATTCTTCCCCTCCTAGGCACTTCGCTAAATCCCGTCCTTGAGACCTTGAGAAGATAATATCGGATAACTTGCTAAAGTTTTAAACATTAAATATCCCAACTATTAAGATTGATTTTACTTCATGCGTGCGTGCCATTTGAAAATAATATGAGTAACATCTTAAGTATAATTGAATACCAGTAGAATTGCTCCATATGTTCTATGAAAATATAAATATACATTGGAGATCTATTAAAAAGTGGCGTTTATAGACCTTCGAAGAGTTTAATTCTTTTTTCACCATAAAACTTAAAAATCTGATGTGGGCAACACATGACTTTCCTTATATAATGTAATTAATTTACTACTTTTACAGCAAAAAAAATAGGTTTTTCTTATAGTAGATACTTATATTCTTCACAAGATATTGAATTTTCATAATCAATCGTCATTTTCATTGATTTAGAGTCATTTTTATCCATTTGGCCAGATTTTCATTAATTTGGCAACATTTCAAAAAATCGCCAAGTTGGCGACATTCCGCCAAAATCGTCGGCAAAATCTCGCCAAGCGGTATGGACGAAGAAATAAGTTATTCCTACAGTAGATAAATGACTATTGACGATCAAATACAAAAGTATTAAAGTATCTTTTTTCTCAAAGTATCTTTTTTCATGAATGGAACGAGCTAAATCCACGAAAATGATGTCACCCAATTTATCGCATGGTATTATATATGAAAAGTGAACATGTTTCTCAATAGGGAAGATTTTTTTTTTATTTTATATGACTTTTTGATAATGTTTTTCAAAAATGTGCAATATCTCGAGAACGGTTCATGTTAGCGTTCTAAAATTTATGTCAATCGTTTTCTAAGGAAAAATTACATAAGAAATGTCTATTTGAGTAACTTTATCAGCGGTTTTGATTTTTTGACGATTTTTTCAAAATTTCACTCGAAAATGTTGGGGGGGGGGGGGGGGGTTCTGAAAGTTCGATTGCGTATAAAAACAATAGGCTTCCAGTGTTTACGGATTGTGATTTTTGTACCAAATTTCGTTCGAATCCGTCCATTCGTTCGTCAGTTATCGTTTCCACAGACTCACTGACACACACAGACATCACTTCAAAAATGCTTGATTCGTGATCAGGGATGCTTGAAACATGCTCTCCCGTCGAAAACTCGAATTCGAATTTTCGACCCCGTCACAATACCTTCCTTATACATTATGTATATAAGGAAAGTAAAAATCTTATTGTCATATAATGTCTATGCTAATTTTATTACTTATGTCACAGAAAATTTTATAAAAGATTTTCTAAATAAATTTTCTTATAAAATATAAAAGAAATATTTTTAATTATATTGGTTTGAAATTAAAGAATCAAAATTTTCGAATAAGATTTAAATTAAGGCTGGGAAATGGCTAAATCGCAACTGCCAATGGCTAGATTTAAATAGTGAAACTGGATGACGGGAGTGAATGAGACATGGATTTCGATAGCTAAATATCTAAAACATGGCTACATCTAGCCATAAAAGGGTTATATTGACAATCCTACTTGCAACATATGTTGCACTGCATCCAAGGCTGTCTGTTTGAGGATATTTGTTTTACGTGTTTCTTCAATTTGCCGCAGACATATTTTGCGCAGCTTTCTGGATTTTGGGGTTATATGCCATGGAGTTATAGATCAGTCGGAAATTATTCATTATATATAATATACTTTTCAAATATTATTGGTACATATGAACCGTATGCAAATGTATTTCAATTTATCGTAATACACTCTGTTGCAAATATACACTGCTCTCAACTGAAATCGGAATACCATGAAGAAATTGATGTATCCTTATGAAATTTACAGAATATAATTGTAACATGGAGATGTGCAAATGATCAAAAAATCATACCTGGAAAATGAAAGCATGGAATTTTATTGGCATTAGATCAATATGGAATAGGCCCACCGCGAGCGGCTATGCAGGATTGAATACGACGAGGCATCCCGTCAATGAGATGATCAATTGTGTGCTGAGGAATGGCATTCCACACAGCATGCATTGGGATTGTAACTGAACATGGTTTGCTGGAGTTGGGAGTTCTCTTAATCGGTGACCCATGATGTCCCAGATATGCTCAAATGGCAACAAATCCGGAGAATATGCTTGTCAAGGCTGGATATCAAAACCTTGTAGACTATTCAAAGTTACCCGTACAGTACGTGGCCTGGCATTATCCTTCTGAAAAAGCAGTCCAGGCCTGGTTGATAGATATGGCTGTACCACAGGTCTCACAATGTCAGAGACGTATAATTGTGCCGTGATACTGCCAGAAACGGGGACCAAAGGTGTTCGTCCACCAAATGTTATACAACCCCAAATCATGGTACACTACTTAGGGGGCTGTGTGGCTTCTGATAGAAAAAGCTTCCTGGTGGCGTTGTTGAAAGCGCCGCCATACGCGAGTACGGCCATCTGGCATGCCAAAACAGAATCATGATTCATCTGTGAACAGAATGTTTTTCCATTCTGTCGACCAATTACGTCTCATTTGACACCAGTGGAGACGACGTAACCGGTGAAGACGTTGAAACGGTAGGTATCGGAAAGGTCGTCTACCTCGGAATCCTGCTTCATGCAAACGGTTTCGAATTGTTTGCGTCGAAACCACGTTACCTGTAGTGTGGTATAAATGTCATTGTAACACGGTTGCGGTGGTAAAGGACTCCCGCGCAATGCTTCTCAGAATCATACGATCTTCATGTGGTGTGGTACACCTGGAAGCTCCACTACCTGATCGTATCGTTTCGTTGTCTCTCACAAACCGTAACACACACCGTTGAACTGTCATCACGACCCAATAATTCAGCGATCCTTCGAAGGTTCATTTCACCCTCACGTAAGACAATGATTTGTTGCCGTTCCATTGACAACAACTGAACGTATGCGGTACGTCGACGTATTCTTAGCATACTGTAATGATTTTCACAACCTGAAACCAGTGACGCTACAATTTAGCTGTGATATCTCTCCTCCTTGACCTGACGTTTTTATACTGCTCGGCAAGGTGGTCCCTCACTATGCGTAACAAATCTGTGATCATTTCCCATATCTCGCCTTGCTGTTTCCATTGCCTGATTTACATAAAGCTACACATACAACTTTATGGTGTTGCGATTTCAGTTGTGAGTAGTGTATATGTATATGTGTGTGTGTGTTTGTATACAACCATAGGAAATTGAGTTACAGCCGCGAAAGTTGGTATATATGTATCGTTTGAGAAGATGTGCAAATTATTAAAATTTAGGAGCAAAAAAACATTTATTTTAGAATTGGTTGCAACAAGAAGATGACATTTTAATAAATGGTAAATCATTCCCTGGTAGCTTTACAAGCCGATATTCGAGGCGGCATAGAATCAATTAAGTCTTATGTCCTTTCGCAGAAAATTCTACCACAAATATTGCAACTGGTCAGCTTATTCAGTAATATTCTGCAAATGTTGCAATTGCCGTCCCAGCATGTCCCAGACGTGTTCTATTGGTGATAGGTCTGGGGATCTGGATGGCGAGGTCGGTGTCTTAAATCCTCGAAGGCGTTGAGAAAATCGTGAATTATGTGGTCGAGCGTTATCTTGTTGGCACGTCAATCTAGAAAACCGCCCCGCCCTAAGGCATTCGGAATAATGCGTCACAGCGACAGCAAAGCCGAATACCCTGCACCACAACGGGCAGGGCTAGCGACGGAGCAACCATCCGCCAGACCACCCGGTATCCCCACTCGGAACCACCTCCAGTTACGCAACTGCACGTCAAAAGCAATACAGGCAACAGCAAAGGCCTCAAGGCCAAAAAAGGTGGCAACCACCATACCGTTCTGTCGGGGCTCATCCTCGATCAGAAAAACCTAAACACTTTAATAGGCATCAAAACAATGCAAGCTGCATCACACGGTGGAGATAAACAATAACAAGGGAAAAGGTGAGGAAGAACAACTTCCAAAAATCTGACAAGAAAAGAGTAGACTCTTGAGACTTAACTGTCCAGTTCCATTTCTAGAAGATGTGCAACAATGTCACGCAAACCGTCCTCAGCAGCGGATGCTTCCAGGAAATTCATTCTCAAATAATTTTTAGGAAACTTATTTTTCTTAGTGGCAACCCAAAGGTCACAGTCATATATACAGTAAGGGTCATTCCATCTAAAATCACACACACACAAAAATAATATTTGGTTGCATGACCAATTTTGAAAATTTTTATATTTTGCACAATTGTTCCTACATATTTCAGCAGATGAAAATGATTTTTAAATTTTTTTCATCTACTTCATTTATTTTGGTACAGCCATATTTTCAACATGGCGGACTCCAAATTTGATGTTCAAGCAAATTTTAAATATCTTAGAACTCAAAAGTGTTAGATACTTAAAATAAAAACTATTTTACTGGCCCTAATGTGATCTACATTTCATGCTATTGTAAAGTTTGTGTAACTGCAACCTGAGTGACTGAAATTTTGCGTTGAAATTCAGCATCAGTTTAGCTAAAAAGGCAATTTTTAATCTTTTTAAAAATAACGAAGGGAGCAATTTAAATCTTCAAATTTTCACCATATCTTATCTTACTTCCAACGTCTTAGCTGCAGAAATTTCAAGACTGAGAACTTTCTCCTTTTTATTTTATTAAGTCCCAAACATGACGACTTTTTCACATTTACAAATATTTAAACCTTAATATCTCTCTGGTCGGGGAACCGTGAAAAATCTTAAACTTGTAGAGAATCAAGTACTACATAATAACTAATTGTAGAAAAAATTTGGAGTTTGAGACTTGCCTGGTTTTATTGATATGGAGTGATGAGTGAGTCCTAAGAGCAACAAATCTTAATTTTCACTTATTCATAAAGTTTGATACCTTTTATTAAAAATAGTCATTGTACAGTCGTTATATTTGATTACAGTTTTTGTCAGTAATCTGGTAGGTCTGTTCTGTAGGTGTATGAAGTTCCAGAGGCGTGTGTTTTCTCAGCACTTTTGATGGAGGAACTCATTATGCATTGTATGTCTTTCGAAAAGAAATTCTTGGACCTGGTGGCTTGAAGATTGCAGATATAGGTCATCATTTCCAAAACACACTTTTAAAATTTCAGTACTCCACTACTGTTTAACTACACTAAATTAGTATATTTATTGCACAAAATAGATGAACCTTCTTCAATATCTACTTGGTATTCTGTAAATGAATGTTCTAATTTCTTACACAGCTCCTTTGAAATTTACTTTGTTTTGCATATTAAAGCTCTTGATTTTTTTTCTGGACTTAATCGTTTAATTTTTGATACTGGTGAAATATCCGGTACAGAACAAACTGCATGAACTTAAACTGATCTCTTCTGGAACAAACAATTCTTCAGTTTTTCATGAATGTCTATATTTTTGTTAGCCAAAAATGTATTTTTATAACACGTAGGGCATAAAGATTTTCCTGGAACAAGGTGTACATGATGCTGTTTGTTTTCCTTTAAATGTTCCAAAGTAATTTCACAATAACTTTTGTAGCCCGTTTTCTTTGATCCAGTATAATAGCTAAAAGAATCACGATACATATATCCAAAGAGATTATTATACTTGTTAATGAATTTTTTCTCGTGATATTTACAAACTGTTTTCAAGTAATCTGTACCTTATCTTAACTTCAGTAGTGTTTTATCAACTTGGCTGAAATTCCCAAAATTAGTAAAATCCTTGCTGATTTTTCCATAAGTATGCTTATGGCAATTTTCGTTAATAAATTTGACAATAGAACATTCCATTTTCAAGAACTTTGAATATCAATTTTGTATATAATTAAACAGCATAAGACATCGAATACTTCCACTCACCACTAGAAACTGTGTTGAACCGGAAAAAATGATATGAGCTAATTCATACTTCACAGTTCAGAGTTGTCGTAAAAATCTGAAAATGGCGCTGTTTTATATATGCATGTTATCTTTTCTTCTTTCAAATACAAACCAGGGTTGTCAGGTTTGGCCACTTTTACCCAATTTGGCTATTTTTTTATCATGATTGGTTGGTTCATTTTTTTTAACTTTGAATCTTAAAGCTAAAATGTAAAATAAATTTAATTAATAACAATAATTTATGATTTTCAATTACTTATAATTCATAATTTTCATGATTTGTAGGATTAATAATAAGAATAAATAGAAAATTTGTAACAAAGTTATGCATATTTGATAAATAAATAAGCAAGATTTTAAGACTTGCTCATAACTCCATATTTATAAAACCAGAAAAGTCTCAAAAACCAAATTTTCACTACAATTAGATATTATGCATTACTTAATTCTCTGCAAGTTTTAAATTTTTACAAGTTCCCCCACTAGAGATATTAAGGCTTAAATATTTGTAAATTTGAAAAACGTCGCCATGTTTGGGACTTAATAAAATAGAAAGAGAAAGTTCTCGGTCTTGAAATTTCTGCAACTGAAACGTTGGAAGTAGGGTAAGATATGGTGAAAATTTGAAGATTTAAAATTGTTCCCTTCGTTATTTTTAAAAAGACTAAAACCTGTATTTTTAGCTAAACTGATGCTAAATTTCAACGCTAAATTTCAGCCACTCAGGTTGCAGTTACACAAACTTTACAACGGCATAAAATGTTGGCCACTTTAAGGCCAGTATAATAGTTTTTATTCCAAGTATCTAACACTTTTGAGTTCCAAGATATTTAAATTTGCTTGAACATCAAAATTCATTTAATTTGCAGTCCGCCATGTTTAAAATATGTCTGTACCAAATAAAACGAGCTAGATGAAAAAATTTTAAAAATCGTTTTTCATCTGCTGAAATATGTAGGAACATTTGAACAAAATATAAAAATTTTCAAAAATGGTCATGCAACCACCACTAGGTGATTCTATAGGGAATGACCCCGAGTTCCGATCCAGTCATAAGACCACAAGGACAGAGGTCAGACTTATTGGAGAACCAGTGTTGATATGTCCTGAAAGTGTATACAAAACATGCGTCTTCTAGGAATCGTTCATTTCATTAAATAACCTTATTACAGTAAACAAAATGGTTATTTTACATCCCGATGAACTATATTGAAAAACCCATGAATAATAATTGAGAGAAATAAAGAGATTTTTTCAAAAATGGAAAAAGAATTTAAGCCTAATACTACATGTGCATAGATGGTAATACTTTAATTACTGTTGCCACATGAAGTTTAAAGTCACTGTAGTCAAACATAAATAATAAAATATAAAACCAGTGTTGCCACACAAGAAAATATAAACAGAATTACCAATCAAGTGTAAAAGCTTGCAACAAATTATAATTAGATATCAATAGATACAAATAAATAATTGTTAATCTGACCGAAAGCCAGGATTGTTAATCTGAACATAAACATTGCTAGATCATAGTGAGAACAGTGATAAAAAATAATTATCATTATAAATGACTAATAAAATTAGAATTTCGAAGTTAAATTAACTAACTATTTGCAATACAGATTCTTCTGGTAAACTGCACAGTGAAAATAGGCATGTAATGCGAAAAGAGACGACATTAAAAATAAGTGCCATTAGTATCAGGTCGTGTTCCACTGACATATGACTGATATAAAAGATTCATTTAACAATTCGTAGTCACCCTGTTTACCAAATATATTGGTTAATAATATAATTTACTGGTTTAGATAAGGTAATTAATGTGTCATTTTATGACATTTAAAAGAATAATATGAATTTTTTTTATTTCATTACTTTCTATCCACTGTTATGCATTCTATTTTTAATTAGTATTATTTTCTATTGATTTTTTACTTTCCCTGCAATACATGGTAATGTATAGGAAAAGTATTGGAATTATGTCGAAAATCGTAACACCAGTTTTCGACGGATCTACACGTTTCGAAACCTCTAGAATACGAAAAAACCATTTTTAGCGTGATGTCTGTGTGTGTGTCCGTCTGTTTGCCTGTCTGTCTGTGCGTCTGTCTGTCTGTCTGTCTGTGCAATGTATGTATCCACTCTAACTAATAAACTAATGGACCGAATTTCATAAAATTTGGTATGTAAGTCACTTAATTGAGACCCTGGTGCTGATTAGTTTTTGGTAGGGTTCGTAAAAACAGAACTCGCCTTTTTTTGCGAAATGGCCCGTAAAAATTTCATGTATCCACTGTAGCTAAAATACTAATTGATCAAATTTCACAAAATGTGGTAGATAAGTTACTTGTAAGATGCTTTATTGCTGATTAGATTTTGGTATAATTCGGAAAAAAACAACCTGTCTTTTTTCACGAAATGGCCCGCCACCATAGCTAAAATACTAATTGACCACATTTCACAAAATTTGGTAGATAAGTTACTTGTAGGATACCCTGGTGCTGATTAGATTTTGGTACAATTCGAAAAAGAACAACCTGCCTTTTATTATGAAATGGTCCTTGCTGAAATGTATCAATTAAATTCTTGTTTTATACGCAATTTTTGACGAAGAAAAGAATATAACACACTCCATTATACTTTAGGACTAACCGTTCTCAAGATATTTGAGATTTCTTGCATTTTTGCTAGCCGCTATCGGGAAAATGTCCAATTACCAAATAAAAACAAATATTGAATTAAAAATGCAAATTTAGTGTTATTTAGTGCAATTAAACTCAATCTAATGAATTATCGAAGAAATAAAGAAAATATGAATTTGAGTCTGCAGAGAAAGTCATGTGCTACTCACATCAGATTTTTTATTCGGATTGCTGTTCTGTTTACCCTAACTTGTTATATTTTGTTCACTTACATTTCAATGAATTCTTAATTTAGTGCTCATTAAGAGTCGTTTAATGGTAGCAGGTGATATACAATGTCTCTTCAAGTTCCATCTTTTTTTCCGTGATCCTGATTGCAAACATGTACCACCATTCTGGGGAACTTAGCAGAGATAACCGGTTGCAATCGGTCATTCCACTAACTAGCAGCTTAACCGTTCCAATTAGATCCACAGTAATGTTTTAATTTGTAAAGCGATGGGCAGACGATATAAAGTAATAAATTATGACGTCTCAAACGTATTTGGGATGAAAACGGTCGCAGTTACGTGAGGAGAAAGTTCGAATTTAAATGAATTCGTGACATAGCGTTGGAATAAATTACATGTCAGCTTTTGAAGCTAGGTTTTGACAGTTGTTTTGAGATATAATCCAATAGAAGAATAAATTAAAAGAGTTGTGTCGTTTCCTGAAATGTGATATGCGTAACACTGGTGGAACGTAAAAGGGTACCAAAGTATACGCGGCAAAATTATGTGAATTTTTAAATGATCAGCTTTAAAATAAGCTTTTGATTTAGAATTTCAATCCTTTTTAACACTTTCCAACAAAGTCGTAAAGTGTTTATGACTTTGTTCATTCTGTCTGTCTGTCCGTTCGCACGATAACTGCCGTAAAAATGACTTTATCAAAATAAAATTTTAGTATGTTGTTGAGACGGTCTGTGGGACCTATGAGAATGAAAATGAATAATACCACGCAATTAGTTTCGATTTTAACCCGAGTTGAAAAAATGAAATACATTAAACCCTGTGGGACATAATTTTTCAAACATTCTTAAACCGAGTTAAAATTCACAAATTGCTTTGAAAACATTAGGAAATAATCAAATTATCACAAAAAATGCGAAAAAAAACTTTCAGCAAAATATGTTATGTAGTTTTTAAAAAAAAAATTGATTTAATTACGCCCATGATATAGGAAGAGATCACGTGACTCATTGCAAAATAGAATATGGCATCCATTTCATTTTCGCTGTGTCAAAATCGTGATTTTTAGAGACCTTTTAAATTTATATTTAGTGTTGCATCCGTCATAAAACCGCTTTATTTTTACATATTACCTGTGTATCTAGATTCCGTGCCAACGCAATTACAATATTTTTTATTTAAAATGATCACTAAACTTTGATTATTCCTACAACGAGGCCTAATTTCTATAGCATGCAGAATGTAAACAAACCAAGCGACTGTATGATAAGTTGTATACGATTTGCTGAATTTATTTCAAGCAAAATTATTTGGCACTGGAGTCTGGATTATAAATGATATGAATGAAATATTCATTGATTTTACACAGAGAAGCAGACGATTCACAGCATTGCCTTTTATGATGACATTTTAAGTTTGAAAGCACGTATCATAAATTATTGTGGTATTGCGATAATTTTAAAAATATCAGCGCTGAATGTATCACATTTTAGAGATGTTTAAATAAAATTGCATTTCAGTTGGAAAGTGTTTCATAATCAATGCTTTATGCATGATTGGTCTTTCTTGTTTTAAAGTTTAAGCGTTTTGCGGAATTTTAAAGGAAGAGAGCGTTTTAAAACATCTTGAAAACATTTTAAATACTTTTAAAAAGACGTTCTCTTGAACCTATTTCGAACACTTTTAGAAATATTACGTACGTGCACACACAGTGTATGATCGCGTATGTGTATGTGTGTGTGCGTATGTGTGTGTGTGCTCGTGTGTGCGTATGTGTGTGTGCGCTCACGTGTGTGTATGTGTGTGTCTGTAGTGAGGAACGGCAACGGAAACACAATAAACGTATTCACCTTCCTTTACCATATTTTATATGTAGATACATTGAAAAGATCATGAAAAACTAGGTAGAATACCCATGTCTTTGCCGCTGCATCGTGTGGTTGAATTTGTCGGTGTCTATACAGGTTCACAAAATTATGGCACGTTCAGGAGCGGCCCGATGCGTCAAGCGAGGTCAGCACCGCTTGACGGTTAAATCCCTTCTCGATGGGTGTACCTAGAGCTCCTCTACTACAGTCTGACTTATCAAGCATATTGAAGCCCATAGGGTTCCATACTACAGTTACAGAAATTATAAAATAAGTATTTAAAATAAATACTTTATATATAAAAAAAAAATTCAATTAGAATATTGTAGAATTCAGCTCGCACAAGTATGCTCCAGTACCGGGTATCCAATTATTTATTAGCCATTATTTTCTTCTTTCTTCGTTTCTAGGAAAGCAAAATAGCCTAAAACCCTTTCTAGAATGATTAGAGCAGTTCGGTGCAGAACAACCACCCATAATTATTTCAATTATACTTCCTAAAGTGAAAATACGAATAGACCTAATGCTAATGGATTGCGTTTCCAGCTAGGGTGGGCTTCAATATGCTTGATAAGTCAGCTCGTATATAGAGGAGCCTTAGGTGTACCTATGCTGGGATTTCGATTCATGCAAGCTGTTTAAACCCGAGATCGATATTTGACATTTTTGACTGAAAGTGAAAAACAGTAACATTTTTGGTGGTAATAAAATTCAAAGGATAGCTGCCTGCGTGGTGATAGTCTGTTTGCAATATCAGTACAAACCAAATATCAATACAATTAATTCCCAAACAATTTTATCTAATTAAAAATAGAGAGTACAATTTTGTTGGAAATGGAATTCCTTGGGACAATTTAATTTATAAACACTCTTTTGCTAAATAAATATTAAGTTACTTTGAAGCAAATTGCAGAGGAAATGCTTTGCCGCCAAATTTATGTTGACCTTTCGTTGACGAACCTTTAGAAAGGCTTGTTACCTTTAGGATGATGTTGTAGAGGCGTCGAACTTTCCACCAAAAAAGTTACTGTTTTGCTGTTTCTGTTAAAAATGTCAAAAATCAACCTCCATTTTTAACATTTGCAAGCATTAAAGCCCGAAATGCAAGACTTTTAATTTTTGTTGTTTATCCATTGTAGTAGGGATGCGTATTTGTAATAAATAATAATTTCTTAATATGTTTTATAATTTACTGATGAGGAGGGCGCCATTTTGGCTTTTGCATGACTTTTGCATAGGGCGTCATTTTGGCTTTTGCATGTATACCAGGGACTCATAGCAAGTTTTGTTACTGCAACAGCAGGCTATCGTCTATTTTGTGTTAACTACCACATAAAAAGCACTCTACTGGTCCATGAATGCTGCTATCTGCAATAAGATAACAATCCTAACTTTGCGAACATTCCCTCTAACCAAGTTCTAAGAGTAAAAATACTTTAATTACGGTCCTGCCATAAACTGCTGTATCTAGTCGATCATTTCGAAACAACACCTTTAGCTATGACAGTTGAAAACTATTCAGGATCTTTTATTATTTTCGCACAAAGTGCACTTTCATGAAAATATTTTATTTTAAGCAATATTGAAAAGAAAGCAGTCAGCATTCATTCATTTACGATCGCAATTGTAGCCAAACGATGCAAAATTATTTCGTAAACAATTAATGCACCCTTTATGTTACCTTTCACCTTTAGAATATAATTGTAGGCCAAGGTTTCACCTGAGAACACGAAATACTCAACCACAATACGTAACAAAATTTTCACTCGTAAAACCGTATTCATTCGTTCATAAGTGGGACTAAAAACAATAAAACCATTACCACATCTTTTTTTCCCACACCAATTAGCACACTGCCTATCTTATTAGAATAAACTGCTTTGGCCTAGATTTTTTTTTTTTTTTTTTTTTTTTACACAATGTTCAAAAAGTAATTTGTTCCGATGATATTTGTATCCAAATGGCTTTATGTTAGACAAAATATTACGTGTTGAAGCTTAAAATTTTAACATCTCTTATAGTAGTAAAAAGAGGTTTCTAAAACATTCAAGTTTAAGATCTTGCTTGTACATATTTTTATAACCAACTGAATACTTAAAAATACCGATAATTTTGTGAACATTTAGAACACTCAAAAATTTTCTGAAAATTTCTGTTTTTCTGAAAAAATATTTTACGATTTGCTTGCGATTTGTATTTTTATTCTAAATGGAAAAGAATGTATGTGGAATTCTTATTCACAAGACAAGTAATAGTTTATACTTAACTATGCATTAGATCTTTCATAAGCAAAGCGCCATGGTTTATATTTAGTTCATAAAAATCATCCACAAAATTGAATATTTAAATTTTTTTGCATAGAAAGATTTTTTTTAAATGTTTACATCAACAACTTTTAATGCGATTTTTAACGTACATTTTCTTATAAACAGACGCTTTGTTAATTGGAACTGTTTCATTAAATGAACACTTTAAAAGATTTTCAGACTGTTACTTTTCCTATATACACAATAAAATTTATAGATAAAACATTGTGACAGGATGGAAATTTTAAATTTGAGTTTTCGACGAATTCGCACGTTTTGCGCATCTCTGAAACTCGAATCGAACGATTTTGAGGTGATGTATGTCTATATATTTGTATGTGTGTGTGTGAATCTTAATATAAATTGCTGAATGATTTATATATCATACAGCTTTGACTAATTTGATTAAAGGTTGACTGACAAAGCTATGAATTTATATTCCAAACAGCTGGAGGTATAATTTTGAAATTTTTATATACACGGTTGGACTTAAAGTAATAAAAAAGAATTAAATCTTTGAATTTTGTTCGATAAAATTTGTAAATCTCGAAATTATTTATTCCAGCATTTTACATTCTTTCAGCTATATCCCGAGAATGGCTAGATACACAAAATTCGCTGTTATACCATCATGCGTAGAAAAAGATATATCTTATTTTTTTTAAATCAACTGCACCTATGTAAAGCCTACCATTTTTTAGATATTTTAATTTTTATTTATAGCAGACGATATTTTTTTTTATTTTGTAATTCCAATGTTATGTGCCTTTTGATTCCCTTAGTAACAGAGTTACGCTTCAAATACCGAAATCACCCGTTAGCTATCATTTTAATCAAACTATTGAAATTATTTTTTATTAATGATTAAATTTTAGATTATTAATTTCTTAAAACGTTGAAAATAAAACAACATACAGTGATCGGAAATGAAATATTGTTTTACATACTGCAATTTCCATGTTAACAGAACTAAAAAAAATATGCGCCATTTTCATGCATTCATTCGAAGCCTGTGTTTGATATTCACATTCAGAACTTTTGTTAAGCGCATAGGTGTCGCATTGAATGTCTGGGCAAAATGGCTAGTGGCTATGAATATGACTTGATTTGAAAATGACTATTTTTTAATATATAAACAAAGGGGTCTTCAAAATGCTTTTGACCCGAAAGCCCCAAATTCTTAATCCGACATCTAATTCGACGTCAGCCAATTCATCCGTCAACTAAAAATTTCAATCATTTTATTCTAACGCGTCGCCCTGCCCTCCCCCGTATTGCGGCTTTTACCAACATGATCATTTCTGCTGTACTCATAAGAAATGAAGCAACCCCAATAAAACCTCATTTTTCGCATTAGTCATTTTGTTCTTAAGAACAATAAGTACATTAGTGGGCCCACCAGCAAATACAGGGTCTGCACATAATGTCTTTGTGTCTGGGAGAGAACAAGGGTCAGGCTAGTCGGATTAAGAACAATCCAGCCAGTACTTTAACATCATTGACCACAATATTTCCGGCAGATTTTTTTTTTATCTTCTCAAGTACTTTCTCTTGCAAGTGTTCCGGTTTGAAATCCCTCGGACTGTAATTGTTACGCGCAGTTGCAGTGATTTAAGTGCCATTGAACGCACACTGTCCTCTTGATGGAGAGCAAATTATTTGTCCTGCCACAATCGGCGGACAAAGCGTTTTGCTAGTTTGGATTATAAATGAAGAATAATGTTTCACGGAATTATTTATCTCTGCAATAAACGGGTTAAGGAGAGCAGGATTCAGGGATGAAAGATTGCAGTAGGGTTGCCAACTATGCAATGGCGTTGTTAGAAAAAATTTTAGGGTTATTAAGCGATTGAAAAAGTTATACAAGATAATCGAAAAATCGCGAACATCATACTTTAAAACTATATAATGTTCCGAGAAATTGAAATAGTTGTTGTTGTTGAAACCCAGACCGTCCGACCTACCAGAAAGGTGTAAGCTAACTGTTTGGACGGTCGGGAAGTGCCACCCAAATTAGACCGGAACCCAGTGGGGGAAGCATCCACAGGGACCGTACCCTCCTTCCCCTACCACCAACCTCTCGGAAGGACTTTCGGAAGAATTGAAATAGTAGAATTATTTTCACTAATATATCCTCCAAAATATATCAGAAATACCGTCTGCTTTTTAACACTTTACAACAAAGTTGAAAAGTGTTTATGACTTTGTTCATTCTGTCTGACTGTTCATTCTGTCGGACTTTCGGAGAAATTGAAATAGTAGAATTATTTTCACTAATATATCCTCCAAAATATATCAGAAATACCGTCTGCTTTTTAACACTTTACAACAAAGTTGAAAAGTGTTTATGACTTTGTTCATTCTGTCTGTCTGTCTGTCCGTTAGCACAGTAACTGCCGTAAAAATGACTTAATCAAAATAAAATTTTAGTATGTTGTTCAGACGGTCTGTAGGACCTATGGGAATATAAATGAATAATATCACCCAATTAGTTTTGGATTGAACCCGAGTTGAAAAAATGAAATACATTGAGCCCTATGGGACCTAATTTTTCAAACATTTTTTAAGCGGATTTAAAATTCACAAATTGCTTCGAAAATTTTAGGTAATATTCAAATTGTTCCATAAAATATATAAAAAAAAATTCAGCGAAATATATTCAGTAGTTTTTTTAAATAAAATTTAAAATAATAATTACACCTCTTATATGAAGCGATCACGTGACCATCATATGAAAGATCACGTGGCCCACTTCAAAATGATATACGGCATCCATCTTGTCGCAAAATCGTGATTTTTAAAGTTCTTTTTAATTCATATTGAGTGTTGTATCCGTCCTAAAACCACTTTATTTTTGCTTAAATTTTGTGCATCTACATACTGAAACAACGCAATTACAATATATTTGAGTTTAAATGCTCATCCAAATTTGATTATTTCTACAACGAAGCCTATTTTTCACTTATGTAAAATGTAAGCAGCAAAATATGTAGAATGAATTGTATTAGAATTGCTGTATTTCTTTAACACAAAATTATTTAGCTCATGGAGTCTGCATAGCTGATATGAATGATTGAATTATTCATTGAATTTACAAAGAGAAGGACGATTTTTTTCGATGAAGTTTTGCGCATGGAGTTTAATTACTTGTAGCTAGCTCCAAGGTCTTAATTTTTAAATAAAATAAATTATTAAAGTATTGTGATGAATGAAATGAATGGGAAATTGTTTATGAATGAAATGCTGCTTTTATAGAGAGAACCAGGCGTGTTATTTTTTCTATGACGCCATTTGAATGAATTTCAGTTGTTTTCGATGAAGTTTTCAAATATAATAAATTATCATAGTATTATGATAATTCTAAAATTATTACCGAGGAATGTATCGCATTTTAGAGATGTTTAAACCAGGCAATTTATATTTCAATGCCGTCATTTGAATTAAGTTCATTTTTTTTTCTATGAAGGTTTAAGTTTTCAAATATAATAAATTAATGTAGTATTGTGATAAGTTTTAAAATATTACCGAGGAATGTATTGCATTTTAGACATGCTTAAATAAAATTGCATTGAAGTTGGAAAGTGTTTCATAATCAATGCTTTAAGCATGATTGATCTTTCTTGTTTTAATACATCAGATAAGCGTTTCCCAAACTGATTTCTCTTTGGCCTTGTTACTTTTATACTTGTCCTTTCTGACCCATTCAAATTTTTATCGCCTACACTGGCTTATAGGTAAAATAAAAGAGATTTGAATCTGCATACAATTTTCATATATTATAATAAAGAAGCATTTACTCTTCCAAAAATACAAATAAATCGAAGTGAAACCAAATATTTTATTAATGGGAAGTGTGATGCTATTTCTTGTTAACTGGAAACTTCAGGTTTGGAAAAAAAAGATAACTTTATTCTTAAACCCGGTTCGACTGCCAAATAGTTTCTATATTTATTATTTAAGAAAACCAGTGTTGATAAGTCTGCTTCACGCTTATAGGTCGTGGCAAACGGCATTAGAAATTTTATTTCTTTTCTGCTAAAACTGCGTACTCCTGACGATAAGGCAGCCAAAAATCCATCAGTGGTATCCTGTCTGTCGAAGACGTGCGGAATGGTGCGTTGTTCGTCTCCATTAATTGAATTATGTATTCAATAGTTCCAATTCAATGTTATTTAAGACTAACTATCCGCATTTTCAATACAGATTCTCCTGGTAAAATGCGTGGTGAGAATAGGCATGTAATACGAAAGAAGACAACATTAAAAAAAAATCTAATGTGGGCAACACATGACTTTCCCTATATAATGTAATGAATTTACTACTTTTACAGTAAAAAAATAGGTTTTTCTTATAGTAGATACTAATATTCTTTCCAAGATATTGAATTTTCGACAATTAGTCGTCATTTTCATTGATTTAGCGTCATTTTTATCCATTTGTCGAGATTTTCGTTAATTTGGCAACATTTCAAAAAGTCGCCAAGTTGGCGACATTCCGCCAAATTCGTCGCCAAAATCTCGCCAAGCGTTATGGGCGAAGAAATAAGTTGTTCTTACAGCAGATAAAAGACTATTGGTGTTCAAATACAAAAGTATTAATCAAAGATATCTTTTTTTCATGAATGGAACGAGCTAGATCCACGAGAATGATGTCACCCAATTTATCGCATGGTATTACATACGAAAAGTGAACATGTTTCTCAATAGGAAATATTTTTTTTTTCATTTTATATGATTTTTTAATAATTTTTTTAAAAAATGTGCAATATCTCGAGAACGGTTCATGTTAGCGTTCTAAAATTTATGTCAATCGTTTTCTAATGAAAAATTACATAAGAAATGTCTATTTGCGCAACTTTATTAGTGGTTTTGATTTTTTGACGATTTTTTCAAAATTTTATTCGAAAATTCGGGGGATTCTGAACATTCGATTACGTATAAAAACAATAGGCTTCCAGTGTTTACGGATTGTGATTTTTGTACCAAATGTGGTTCGAATCGGTCCATTCGCTCGTCAGTTATCGTCTCCACAGACTCAGTGACACACACACAGACATCACTTCAAAAATGTTTGATTCGTGATCAGAGATGCTTGAAACGTGCTCTCCCGTCGAAAACTCGATTTCGAATTTTCGATCCCGTCACAATACTTTCCTTATACATTATGTATATAAGGAAAGTAATAAGTTCCATTAGTATCAGATCGTATTCCACTGAGATATGACTGATATAAAAGATTCATTTAACGATTCGTAGTCATCTTAAACTTGTTTACTAAACCGTTCACCAAATATCTTGGGTAATAATATAATTTGCTGATTTGTATAAGATAGTTAATGTATGATTTTATGACATTAAAAAAAAATTATGAATCTTTTTTAATTTCGTTGCTTTCTATCCATTGTTATGCATTCTGTTTTTAATTAATATCGATTGTTTTTGTATGGATTGTTGTTCTGGTTACCCTCAACTTGTTATACTTTATTCACTTACGTTTCAATGAATTCTTAATTCACTGGTATTTTTAAGTTTGGTGAAAAAACAAAAGCCGAGGAAAGATACACCTAGGTTTTCGAAATAATTTTCAGATCCACCATGTTGGAAACGGTGCGTCAGACGATCATTACAGACGTCTTTTTAAGAATCGAAAAACTTCTTTCTCAGAACATCTTTTATTTTAGAGCTATATTTGTCCAATTACTTTCTCTGTACTACAAAATATATTACAGAGAAATTATTGCTTTCACGAAAATTTTCAATTTCGAAATTTTTGATGCAATTATATGTTTTACTACCTCCTAGAAATGCTTTAACTATTTTTAGTGCGATGTCTATCTGGTTATTTATCCTCTGTCTGTCAGTAGTTTACGGTCGATTTCTTGTGTACACAATAGCTGCCACAAATATTAATAAATTTTCACGAAGCTTTATAGCTATGTTAACGTAAACTCTAGAACTAGATAGTTTTTTTAAAATTCAAGCAAAAACTTCGAAATTTCATATCTTTTTAACATGGCACTATAGGACAATTAATAGCATGTTAAATATTTTTACTTTCCTTATATACATAATGTATAAGGAAAGTATTGTGACGGGGTCGAAAATTGGAATTCGAGTTTTCGACGGGAGAGCACGTTTCAAGCATCCCTGATCACGAATCAAACATTTTTGAAGTGATGTCTGTGTGTGTGTATGTGTGTGTGTGTGTGTGTGTGTGTGTGTGTGTGTGTATGTGTGTGTGTGTGTGTGTGTGAAAGTATGTGTGTGTGTGTGTCAGTGAGTCTGTGGAGACGATAACTGACGAACGAATGGACCGATTTGAACCAAATTTGGTACAAAAATCACAATCCGTAAACACTGGAAGCCTATTGTTTTTATACGTAATCGAATGTTCAGAACCCCCCTAAATTTTCGAATGAAATTTTGAAAAAATCGTCAAAAAATCAAAACCGCTAATAAAGTTACGCAAATAGACATTCCTTATGTAATTTTTCATTAGAAAACGATTGGCATAAATTTTAGAACGCTAACATGAACCGTTCTCGAGATATTGTGCATTTTTCAAAAATATTATGAAAAAGTCACATAAAAAAAAAATTCCTATTGAGAAACATGTTCACTTTTCATATGTAATACCATGCAATAAATTGAGTGACATCATTCTCGTGGATCTAGCTCGTTCCATTCATGAAAAAATATACTTCGAATAATACTTTTGTATTTGAACGCCAATAGTCATTTATCTGCTGTAAGAATAACTTTTTTCTTAGTGCATAACGCTTGGCGAGATTTTGGCGACGAATTTGGCGGAATGTCGCCAACTTGGCGACTTTTTTGAAATGTTGCCAAATTAATGAAAATCTCGCCAAATGGATAAAAATGATGCTAAATCAATGAAAATGACGACTAATTGTCGAAAATTCAATATCTTGGAAAGAATATTAGTATCTACTATAAAAAAAACTTATTTTTTACTGTAAAAGTAGTAAATTCATTACATTATATAAGGAAAGTCATGTGCTGCCCACATCAGATTTTTTTATATTTAATTAAATTTTCCTTTTAATTGTTGTAGTTCTCAGAAAGAATTGAAAGATGGCATCGAAAGTTAAAAATTCGTATTATTTGAATATATTTCATTAAAACAGTGGTCAACATTTAAAGCAGAATCTAAAATTTTCTTTGAAAAGACCCCCCCCCCCCCTATTTCTTTTTAAATACATCCCTGATGTTATGTTGTGTTAGATACAATTCATACAACTCATAACCATTAGACCTCGATATGAAATTTACTATAAATTCTGGTCTTAGGCTTGGATTTATTTATACGAGAAATTTTACATTGACAAACATATACAATATACATTTCTATGTTAGATACATATAGAAGTCGGTTTTTAACTTAATTGCTTATCAAAAGTAGACCTTGGTGCCGCAAAGGTTGGTACCACTGGATTAGAAAAATAACCAGCAGACGATTTCGGTATTTGAAGCGTAGCTCTGTTACTATGGTTACAAATGAAATAAAATATTGTATAAAATTTGAATTATAAAGTATAATAAAATCGTCTGCTATAACTATAAATTAAAATATCTCAAGAACAGTTGGTTATACACCAATAGGCTTTAGGATATCTTTTTCAGCGCATGATGATATAAAAATGAATTTTGTGTGTTTAGTTGTTCTCCAGTTATAGCTGGAATAATGCTGTAATAAAAAATTCGAGATTTATATGTTTTTCGAATATAATTCCAAGATTTTAGATTTTTATCACAACTTATACATCAAGTTCCACGCGTATTAAAAATTTCAGCAGTTTCGGCTCTAAATATATCGCTTAGTAGATCTCTCTCAGCTGTATGATATAGACGAGAAAGCCCCATTTCAGATATTGCAATATAAAGAGGTGAGGAAGATTAAAATATTGAAAAGAAACCCCAGATATCTTAGACCAAAACGACCAAAGCTTCGTTTCCTCCTAGGATTCTAATGACATCGCATATTTATCTTCGTTTTAAATGCATGTGATTAAGTTTGACCCCTCTAAAGATCTTTGAACTTCCGTCTTTTGAGCGGGAAGGAAGAGTTTTTAGTCGCCAACATCTTCTTGCTAAGATCTAGATTCACATTAACGGATATTAATAAGTGTACTCATATATACAGTACAATATTTTACATCCTGCGTTACTTTTTAAAACTTTTTTTTCAACTCGCCATGATTGATGGTAGTCTGTCAGGCTATTTCAACTTCTTTGATGGCATTATTAATGTTCTAGAGAGCTAAAATTAGGTACACAGCTTAATCTAGTAGAACATTTTAATCTATTAAAATTTTGCGGATCCTCCCAAAACAGAATATATATATATATATATATATATATAATCAAATGGAACAAAGAATCAAAACAAGAAAAGTGCAATATATATATACGCTATTGCTAGAAAATATATGCACCCATTAAAAAGAGTTATCAGTTAAGAGTTATGCAAAGGATCAAATTGTCTGTACCAACGATGTTATGGGCTCATGCAGCGTGCATGAGAACGACGGATAGAGGCTCCAATAGGTTTCCAATATGTACTGATTTTAAGTTCTGTACCAAATTTCGTTAGAAATGATCCATTCATTCGTGAGATATCGTCTCCACAGATTCACTGACACACACACAAACATCACCCCAAAAACATTCGATTCGAGTTCAAAGATGCTTGAAACGCGTTCTTCCGTCGAAAACTTGAATTCAAATTTTCGACCCTTTAGATGGGGAAATTAATATCGTTTCGGCATAGAGAATAAAAGTTATCAAGATCTTTAATTTCGAACAGCCTTCGTTACAATCATGTAAATTAAAAAAAATATATTGTTTTCGGTTCTGAATATTTTACACAGTTTGCAGTTTCTCATCCATAGGAATTTTATGCCTTTCTCTTTAACTCCATGATTATGATATTTTCAGTTTTTCATCCATAAGAATTTTAACTTCATGATTATGGTATTTTCAGCTTTTCATCCATAGGAATTTTATCTACTTCTCTCTCTCTCTCTCTCTCTCCTCCAAAGACATAAATGACATCAAACACGTAGCTAAACAGGTACCGCAAGTATTTTGTTTGACACCACCAACTCTTCACTTATGTTTCTTCTGACTCATTTCGTTCTAGCGTATATATCTGCATTTTAACTACGTGTGACTAGCCGGGACATAGAGATCTTTGAACTTCCGTCTTTATAGCGGGAAGAAATGGCTTTATCGCCAACGTCTTCTTGCTAGATCTAGATTCGTATCATATGATAGCGTTTAAAGTGGGACTGTCAGGTTCTTATTGTTTTCTGCATGTTTCTTGTAGATTTGCTAGCCAGCTCAACGTGTCTCAGATCTAGATAAGTGTTATTTAATTTCAAAGTCGCTTTCAAAAGAACCATGCATTATAAGTAGGTTTACCGTATAAATTGTTTTCCAAACCGGGATAAAATAAAATGCTGCGTTATGCCACATTATTATTAACAATAACTTTATCCCAGTTTTTGATTTATTTATCAAATGCCATCCTGTTGACTAATTAAGTATAAGGCTACGTGCTCCCCAATATATTTTTCCACAATACAATTACATTACCGGTTTTTGATAAAATCTTACTTTTAACTAATTCTAATAATGCACGTAATATTTTTTAGTTTTTTAATCCCTCTTTATTTATATTTACCGTGCCTCTGTCCGTAATTTTGACCATGTTCACAACCTCATTTTCGAGTGGCGTCTTATTCTTGACTCCTTTTAGAGTTATATCTTTGCCTGAATTTTTCGCCATCTAAATTTGTTATTTTCAACGTCTTGTACAATAAAACTTCAATAAATTTTCAATAAGTTTTGTTTGTTGTTTTCAGTTTCATTTATTTCGGTATATATCGATTACATTTTTTACAGCGCATTGATTTCAACCCGATACCCCGATCGTAAATGTTATTCGTGTCAGAATTTTTAAAAGTTTTATTTTTTTTATTTTTTACTATATATTTTAAAAGACTAAATTGCGGGCGAAAATTGATATAAAGATGCACTTTCTGTTGTATTTGACGCTAATTATAATTCAAATAAACTTAATCAAGATAAAGGGTTCTTCAGGAAAATCCGTATACCCCTATAACTTTTAAACAGTGTATTTAAGCGCCACAGAAATAACGTGCACCTATAGGAAAGTGACCATGCGCCGTCGAATAAACGTGCTTGTAGCGCCCCTAGTTACGAAGTGTGGAACTTAAGAAAATTAACTCGGGGCAGACAGGATAGATAAAAAATCTGATGTTGGCAACACATGACTTTCCTTATATAATGCAATGCATTTACTACTTTTACAGTTAAAAAATAGGTTTTTCTTATAGTAGATATTTATATTCTTTCCAAGATATTGCATTTTCGTCAATTAGTTGTCATTTTCATTAATTTGATGTCATTTTTATCCATTTGGAGAGATTTTCGTTGATTTGACAACATTTAAAAAAGTCGCCAAGTTGGCGACATTCCGCCAAATTCGGCGCCCAAATTTCGCCAACCGTTAGGGACGGAGAAATAAGTTATTCTGATAGCAGATAAATAACTATTATCGTTCAAATACAAAAGTATTACTCAAAGTATCTTTTCTCATGAATGGAACGAGCTAGATCCACGAGAATGATGTCACCCAATGCATTTATCGCATGGTATTACATATGAAAAGTAAACATATTTCTTAAGAGTTAATATTTTTTTTATTTTATATGACTTTTTGATAATTTTTTTGAAAAATGTGCAATATCTCGAGAATGGTTCCTGCTAGCTTTCTATGTCAATCGTTTTTTAAGGAAAAATTACATAAGAAATGTCTATTTGTGTAACTTTATTAAAGGTTTTGATTATTTGATGAGTTTTTCAAAATTTCACTCGAAAATTTAGGGAGGTTCTGAGCATTCAATTGCGTTTAAAAACAATAGGCTTCCAGTATTCACGGATTGTCATTTTTGTACCAAATTTCATCCGAATTCCTCTATTTGTTCGTGAGATATCGTCTCCACAGACTCACTGACACACACACATACTTTCACACACACACACACAGACATCACTTCAAAAATGTTCGATTTGTGATCAGGGATGCTTGAAACGTGCTCTCCCGTCGAAAACTCGAATTCGAATTTTCGACCCCGTCACAATACTTTCCTTATACATTATGTATATAACGAAAGTAAAAAAGGGATAGATAAAAACAGGGATAGATAAAAAAAAGTCTAATTACAAAATGAAAGAGAGACATTTAATTAATATAAAATTATACTTGTTTCAACAAAAACATTTTAAAAATTAAATCCCCCAAAAATTAATTTTAAAAATTAAAAAAATTCATCCCCTCCCCCCTCAAATTTTACAAGAAATATTTTGAAGAATCGACATCGTGGGTTAGCATGATTGCAACTATAGCATGTTACCCTTCATTTTAAAGGGCTTGAAAAAAATCTTTTGATTGATGCCATAGTTGACAATGTACCCTCCCCCCCCCCCCCCAACACACACACACACACCGGGAGAGTAACTTGCCCCCAAGAGGGCTAATGACATCAAAAACAAAAGAAAATTGTATCGCGGCTATTTTTTACAACAATGATTGAAGCTATTATATCTTGTGATCGTTGAGCCCTAAATAAACCCTTTTATGCGTGATTATGTCAAATTTTATCCAATGCTGCCATGTTAAAAAAATATAAAATTTCGAATAAAATTCAAAGTTTACTCTGGAATTTCAAAAAATTCAATCTGAAGCTAGATTTTTTTATAACAAAACCGGATATAAAGTTTCGCGAAAATGCATTAATATGTGTGGCTGCTATCGTCTACACAAGAAATCGACCACGGACATCAGACAGACGGACATCACTCTAAAAGTAGTCAAAACGTGTTCGGGAGGTCTTGAAACATATATTTACATCAAAATCTCGAAAACGAAAATTTTCGTGTAGGAGAAAGTAAACATCAAACGTGTTAGAAAGTAAAAATCAAATATGTGTAAGTAGTAAACATTTATAACAACACAGACTCAATTCAAAGTTCGTGCAACTAATTTATCGAATAGTCTACATACGCAATGTTCAAAACGTGCACCATCAGCGACGTTGCATATCTGGATTCGGAACAGAACTGCATCTCGAACAACATGCAGTATCGCGGGGGTGACAGAATTACAGCCACTGGGGCTGCGTCTCTTGACGAAGGAGACCTGTGTCGCTAAAACCAGATATCTTTTTGTACTATATAAACACCGTTCTTTTACTTTGTAATAGGCCTATTTTACACATCTCTGTTGGTTTCTGTGTTAGCTTTCTGAAGTCCCGTATTTCGCCACCAGGAGGCGCTACAAGCACGTTCATTCGACTGCACATGGTCACTTCCCTATAGGTTCCCGTTACTTTCATGGTGCTACGACACTGGATTAAAAGTTATAGGGGGTATACGGCCTTCCCTAACCCAGTACGAATTAACATTGAATTATATGAGAAAACCCAATGGAGATACACTTCAGATATTTTTAAATAAGGACCCTATAAAGTATCGCGCTCCAAGGTCCCCAAATGTGTCAATCCTGGCCCTTATACAACGAAAAACTTAATCTGAATCTGTAGGAAGGTCATATATATATATATATATATATATATATATGCTGCCAGCATAAGTTTTCCTCTATGCTTCGTGCATAGGCATATTTTACCTTGCTTCCTTATTTTATTTTTTCATAGCTCCTTTTGTGTCCTAAGCAAAAGAGAAAATGGGCGTAATGGTCCTGGCGTGCTCTTCGCGTTTCATCTTGTTAGCATAATTGGCATGCGATTTGACCCTGAAACAGAATGGAAAGTTTCCTTTATTGTGGGCGATCAAGTTCAGCTGTATCCAGAATTATTGCCCAGGGATATCCAGGAGTATCCAGTTCCTCGCATTGCGCAATCGTTTAATTCGGGGCTCTTGGCCCTTACGGTCGCTCACTCACTACTGGATGCGCTACTTGCAAGTGGTGATGCTGATGATCGACGTAAGAACTTCAAATTTAATTTAAAAAGGGCAATTGTTGTTTTATAATACTGTTATATATTATTTTCCGAAAATTTCGATATTCTGATTGATAAGCACGTTTTAAAACTTCCTGAATCCATTTCGAACACTTTTGGACATATGTCCGTCTGTGGACGTGTATAGAAAGGAACTCGGGATCTTTGAACTGGTCAGGTGAAGCTCAAAATATAAGCGACTAGAACTAGATTCTTGTATCTTATAGTGAAAGGATATAGTATATTATCCTCCTTCTGACTTCATAACGAAGTGAAACTTCCGATCTAAACGACTTTCTCGCTCTCAAATTTTTGTACACTGGCTAGCATCCTGCCTTCTTTTTTTTATATACCGACTAGTATCCTATATACAGACTAGCATTCTATCCTCTTTACTTACTGTTTTTTTACTGGCTAGCATCATGCCCTTTTTATTCTCTTCTTTCTTAAACAAGTTAATATCCAATCCTCTACTTCTTTATACAGGCTAGCATTCTGTCCTCCTTATTCTTTACATCTTCCATACAAGCTAACATCCTGTCATCTCTATTCTCATCCTTTTTATACAGACTAGCATCTTGTCCTCCGTATTCTCTACATTTTTTATACAGGCTAGTATTCTGTCCTCCTTATTTTCATCTCTTTTATACAGGCTAGTTCAGCATGTATCATGACATTTTTAATTGAAGAATTCAATTAAAAATCTCTGTCATAAATCGTAGTGTCCTTGAAAAATTGAATCTTGGCCTATTTTAGGCCTTTATGATTACTACAGAGATTATTGCTACCGTTATTATTACTATATAATTACTACATATGATTACTCCATATTACCTGCAGAGTTGAGTTATTTGGGTGCCATTGTAAAAAACTGAAGTTCCAACCGTGATTCGAACATCGGATCGTTGAACTGGCTAGACGACGCACTGATCATTGAGCTAATTCTTATCTCTTTTACTGGAAGTGGACTATACAGTATGTATGTGTGTATGTCTGTGAAGTGTGAACATGCGATAGAACGAATGCATGTATCGCTATGAAATGTTCTGTGAGACATATTCGAAAAATTTGAATTCAATAGAGTTTTAGTCGTTTACCATTTAGTCATTTATAACTCCACTTATTAAAATTTTGTTTTCTAAAGCCTTATTTCTTATGTATAAATAGGAAATTTTCCAGAACAATGACGACAATATGTAATTTGTCTACGCCGGCCTGGTGGCTGAGAGGTTTAAAACAAGCGGTTCTTCATGTTCTCTCGGCTGCCGGGTTGAGGATTCGAGTCCTATGCTACAGCAAAATGGTTCACGATACGGCCTCAGAAAATGGGCAAATGATAGAACATGGAACGATCAAGTGCCTGGCCTTAAAAAAATATCATCTGTCTACAGAGGAAATACCAGTTTGAACTACGCTATGAATGTAATTGTTATCAAAATAGCACGTATTAGCACAAACCAACTTAATACAATCCATCGTCTTCACAAAGCGGTTGCCAACTTGAAAAAGAAACTTTTAATCAATTTTTAAGAAAAAATTTAGAATAATAAATTGCAATTGAACTTTTATATAAATATGCATGAGTTTGTTTTATTTTCCAAAGTGGCGGGCCACAGAAGAAAGTGACTACTAAAACAAGTGGCTGCTAAAAAGTGACCGCTAAAAATCAGTAACTGCTAAGAAAGTGACCACTAGCTGCAGGCATCGTATCTATATTTTTTTAATTTTCCATGGTCAATGTTTCGGCGCAAAAGTGGGATCAAATGTCATTGCTGCCGGAGGGATCTGTAGTGATGCTACAGTTCTCTTTAAAAGGCGTCAAAAGTTCAGGAAGAGCTTCAGAATTAGAATATAAGGTCAAAGTCATACCTACTTAACTACATGTATTACCTTAAGCTACTCCGTCCACTACGTCTTAAACAGTTCAAAGCAACGCTCAAGTGGATTGAAGTTAATATTAACGCTTAACAATTATGGGTTATAACAATTATATTCCATTTTGTTCCTTATGTACATCACACAACCAATTATGTGTTCCAGTCTCCGCAAACTGCTACAAGGTTCTTTAATATAAGGTTGGGCTCTCAGCCCAGCAACCAATCCAAAAATTAACAGCTTGACGTAATGGGAATCAAATTTCGTCAATCGTGATGTCACGGTCCAGAGTAAGGTTTTCTATACGTATATACGAGCTGACTCGTTAAGTACTCTGGAACTCTAGTCCACAGTAAACTTTGAGAGGAGTTGCCAAAACACAAAAAGTTATAATTAAAAATTGTCTGTTAATTTGAAGTGGCAATATCCAGGCTTAAACAACCTGCGCAAAAATTGTAAATTATGCTGTGCACTCAGAATCCACAGTGACGTCCAAGGAAATTTAATGAAATCGGTGGAGTAAGATGACAGTCGCAGTTAACAAGTTCGATTCCTCTTGAGAGCCCGAGAACAAAATGCGCGCGTTCTTAATTTCCACGTCGTCATATGCACAGAAGCAAGTAAAAACTATGAAGTCAATCATGCCCGAGATAAGCACCCTCTTGGACTGTTAGATACTCCTGAACTATGACTGGATATGAGAAATTCCGTGCAGAGACTAAATTCTTTTACAAGCCAAAAAAAAAAGAAAAAAAAAAGCGTAGTTTGGCTGATTACATGAAATTAACGCTCATTGAAGTGTGATTACGGTAATAAGAAACTATTTTTTCCGACATTGTATACTTCGTGGACACGTTGGTATTTCCTCCCAGTCGCTCATCTGTAGCTCTTGAACTCCTAAAATTCCGAACACACGCAAGCTATGCATCTGTCCCGATTCCTATTATTAATTAATATACGACCATCTAACAGATCGCAATTAGTTTACTATCTCTTTCCCCCCCTACTATCCCTTAAAACCCCCCCCCATTAGTTTATCATCTCGTTGTCCTCGTAACAAAACACAATTAGTTTAATATCTCATCGACCCCACCCTAACAAAATATAACTAATTTACTATTTATTAGACCTTCCCCCCCCCTAACAGAACGCAATAAGCTTACCATCTCTAAAACTCTCTTAACAGAGGGCAATTGGTTTATCTTAACTTAGATACCTCTCGCCCTAACAAAGCGCAAATTCAATACAACCCCCCCAACAAAATTTACATGTCCCATAGACAGTAATACTCGCTCGATGTTGAATAATATTAAATAACAAATCCCAGAAAGCGACAAGGATTATTAAAAACAGTTAATTTTAATTTTCAAAGATGCTGAATTATCGTAAACTTGGCGACATTTCCCAAAAGTTGGCAATGAGCAATTCTAATTCCTTTATCTCGAAATTACACACTTTAAAATCATGCATTTTTAATTCGTTTTACCATCTGTAGTTCTAAATCCGCCCCTGGCACTGATTTTTAAGAATGTTTTGACGGATAGCTCAGCTAAGTTTAGTTGATTTTGGGCTAATTGATGTCTCTGCAGAAGTCTTTAATACTTTAACTGTGACCATACCGTATCTGATAACCACAAGTTGTTTCCTTTTATCAGAGGTATCGTCTGCATTTCGATGAAAATAGGACATAACATTTTACCAAGTTCGCCGACGACAAAGTGTCCATTCCAAACCCAGCTGGAGTGAACCAGTTTGATCAATCCTCCTGCCGGCTAAGACCAAAATAGAACATTTATCGAGATTTGGGATGAAAGTGAAATATATTTTCCCACTGTTTTCTCCTTAAGTAGGATTTTTTTTAGGGTGTAACCACAATCTTTATGGCACAGTTAATGACATTAATCCTTACTGTCACTTATTGTATCATTCTGTTATAGGAATTTATCCATTTGCTCAACATTTTATTAATCCGGCTATTTTATGCTGAATAGCATTAAGCTCGAAACCAACCCATACCTGTTGCTATCAAAAATCGGAGCATGATGTTTTCTTAGGGTGCTTTGGTCAAGATTCGGGTATTCAGTATAGAATTCCCGGAAACTAGTATTTTCGGTAAAATTAAATCGGAATTTTAATACTGTCATTACAAACTTTAAAAACGGAAAAATTTCCATTTTTTTCAACTTGATGAGACGATCACTCAAAAACTATAAGAGCTTTTTAGAAACAAATTATTGATAAACTGGAATTAGTGATAAATATTTTTGTTTCTTACTGTTTATGTTTATTTTTTACAGTTCAGAAAATATTTTGAGTAAAAATAAGCAGAATGAAACAAACAATCGCTCGTACAAATGTATTATTCTTTTTCAAAGCAAAAAAAATTCAAGATAAGAAAGTATTGAAAGTATTTGTTTCTATATATACATAAATAGTGCCGTGCCCTATTTTTGAGAAAAAAAAAGTATAAATTGTTTACATTTTTTAAAATTTTAAGTCGTCATAACCGTTGCTCTATCTATATGTCTCTCTACTTTAGCTTCTTTGATATATATATATATATTAAAAGATTCATAAATACCGAAGCAAACTAAAGAGTTAAGTATACTTAGCAAGTATGAAAAGTTAGAAATACTAATGGTATTAAAGTAATAAAGTATGGCGATGCAAAATACATTTAATTTATTGAATTTGTTGATGTTTGTTGAATATATTTAGTATTGTTTATCATTGATATTTGTTGAATATATTTAGCTTGATGACTAGATATATGCATTTTATTCTTCTCTTGATTGATGATTCTTTATTTTATCTTTCTTTTTAAGTTGTTGGTATGTTTTAAGTTAGAGATTAATGAGTTACAACTTCTCTCTATTCTATCATTGTGTATATTATATCTTTATTATATATATACATATAACGAGTAACAATGTTACTCACTAATCTTTTTCGACTATAATTGAACATTATTTTTGGTTCCACCAATTCAGGTTGAGATCGGAATTCGACTAGGAACCTGTCATCATTCCAAGACACTAGTCAATTAAGAGTAAGTAACTAGTATAACTTTTGTTCTTCAATTTATATATATCGTTCGTAAACACCCTCTGAGGCACGCCGGATCACTTCCTCTACATCTAAAATTATATTCTTCCACCCCTTGCGGAACTGGACATTGGAAAAAAAAAATGGAATAGCCAAACTTTTTCCTGCTTCTTAATTATGACACGTGTATTCACAGTGGGTTGCCAATGAAATTGTTAATTTATGCGCTTGTTTTTTACAGTGAAGTGTGGTACTCCATGCTGTGTTGAAGAGAATACACAGAGGAAAAATTGTTAATATAACAATGGGAATATAGAAATGTGCTATTGAATTTATTACCTATTAACTATCTTTATGTCAAAAATAATGGGTTTGTAATAAGATATGTTATGTCATGGAAAAGTACATGCAATAATACATGTAATTAAATTGCAAAAATACTTGCAATTATATTTAATACGCTCTATTTAAGATGAAAACTAGAGACGGTGATGCCTGAATTCTGGACAAAAAATTAATCCCGAAATCTTGAAAACAGATATGCCAAGATTCCAGAATTTCAGGATTTATCTTAGTTATTACTTTTCCTATATACATAGCATAATGTATATTACTTTCTCTGTATAAATAATATAATGTATATTATTTTCCCTACATAAATAGTATAATGTACATTGCGTTCCCTGCATACATAGTATAATGTATAGGGAAAGTTTATGACGGGGTCGAAAATTCGAATTGGAGTTTTTGACGGAAGAGCACGTTCTTAACTTCTCTAAACTCGAATCGAACGTTTTAGAGGTAATGTCTGTATGTTTGTGTGTATATATATATTAGTGTTTATGTATGTATATCCGTGAGTTTGTAGATACGACATCTCACGAACGAATAAAGCGTTTCAAACGAAATTTGATACGATAATAACAGTCAGTGAAAACTGAAATATTAAATTCGATCAAACTTTCAAAACACTTCCACATTTGCGAATGAATTGTTGAAAAACTTATTAAAGCATTAGGACCTTAAATAATGATAAATAAATAACCATTATATGCGTAATTTTTATTATAAAATGAATGATACAAACTTTACAAAACTAACATTAACCGTTTTCGATTTAGTGCACGATTTTTGAAAGAATTTTTCAAACAACCATTTAAAAATCAGAATATTCAATGATGTTAATAAAGTATCATTTCATGCGTAATTTTTCATTTGAAAGCAAATGACATAAACTTCAGAACGCTAGCATAAACCGTTCTGGAGATACTATGCGTTTGTCAAATAAATGTATCGAATAATTACATATAATTAAAAAAGTAATAATTATTGTCCAATATGTTCACCTGCCATATACAATTTTATGCAGCAAATCTGTTAACATCATCCTCCTCGGTCTAGTTCATTCCATTCACGAGAAAAGATTCCTTTTTGTGATAGTTTTATATATTGACGCCAAAGAATTCGCCAATGATAATTTTTTTTTACGGGATATTAATTAAATGTCACTTACACTTGGATGAGGATTTTGCACGCATAAGTCATTTTGTTTGAACGGATAAGTCGCCTAAAGCACCAAGTTTCAATGTACTTGGTGCTAATTCAATGCCAGCACATTGTGATATGGCTTTATTTATTTGTACGTATACCAGATACTTTACGTAGGATGATTAGATTAGATGGTTATCTATTTTACTTAGTGGACAATAGCCATTTCTCTGATTGTCAGATTGGATTTGCGTGAATTATAAGCTTATTCGGGACGTAGAAATAGATTTATATGTTGTCATCCAAAAAAGTGCTTTGGCGAGACGGCGGCTACTTTAAACTACCCACTACCAAACAACTCTAACCTAAATTAGTCATTATTCGAAATATGTTATGGACTTATTAAGTTTAGTGGGCGATTGAAAAGAAAGTAACTTGGTTGCGGATTGTTTTGATAGACACTCCTTCTCATCATCATCATTATCATCATCAATGGCTCACCAGCCCATTGTGGGCCTTAGCCTTTCTCAGAAGACTTATTAAGTGTGGTGGACGATTGAAAAGAAAGTAACTTGGTTGTAGATTATTTGGATAGACACTCCTCCTGATCCTCAACATCAACATTATCAATGGCTTAACAGCTCATTGAGGGCCTTGACCTTCCTTAGAAGATTCTTCCGCAAACATATTGCCCATTATATTCTATTAATTGTTATGTATTTAATTATTTCAGAATCTTTGCATAATTTGCACAGTTAAAAATTGTATCTTCTTCTCCAAATATCATTTTCCCGGATTCCACCAAAAATACTGCTCAAAAATTTTAACTCAATGATGCAAAGACTTTTCTCATGATGCCCTGTGAGAACCCAGGTCTCTGAAGCCTAAATTAAGATAGGTCTTATAAGTACTTTATATAACTGTAATTTTGTTCTCCTAATCAGTTTTTTAATCCATGAAAACAGCGATTTGCAGCTATAATTCGTTTCTAGATTTCTAAACTAATGTTACTCTCACAGTTTATTTGAAATCCCAGGTAGCTAACCTTTTGCTTACAGGAGGAACAGCGTCCATCCCAAACGAAGAACCTCTCAAAAAGACAGGCATTTGACATACCCTATCCCAAACAGTTCGACCCGCCTTTGCAGACATTGGCGTCCATGGACGCCAATGTTATTTCATATAAGTTCTTTATATAACTGTATTATTTCTTATAAGTACTTTATATAACTATATAACTTTGCAGACATTGGCGTCCATGGACGCAAATGTCTGCAAAGGGGGATCGAACTGTTTGGGATAGGGTATGTCAAATGCCTGTCTTTTTGAGATGGACGCCAATGTCTGCAAAGGCGGGTCGAACTGTTTGGGATAGGGTATGTCAAATGCCTGTCTTTTTGAGAGGTTCTTCGTTTGGAATGGATGCTGTCCTACCCGTAAGCAAAAGGGGTAGACACTGTCTCCCCAAATTCCCTTCAAGTTTCGCTATTGGCTGCTATAAAATTCAAAGTCAACAATATTATAGCATGTATCTTGTGCATTAGTAATTCGCTGTGAAAGAAGTACACAATGATTGTACTTCTTAACTCATGTGCTGCTGTAAGAAAAGTCATGTGCAATATTTATAACTTTGAAACTGTAGAATTCTTATAATACTCTATGCCCACTCCCATTTTATCTAATTAAAATTTGAAAATAAAATAGAGAGAGGAGGAGGCGGGCATATTCTGATTTTTTAGTAAAAAACAAGGGAAACTTAGAAGAGTTACAATAAGAATTTTCGAACATTTGCTAAAATGGGTGGTTTACATCTTAGAATTTTCGCACGAAAGACTGCGTCTCATTCAAACTTTATTTTGATCACTATTTACATTCTATATATTATTAAATTATAATGAAGAAACTCGCACATTAATTCCACAATTAAAAAATCTGATGTGGGCAGCACATGACTTTCCCTGCAGACTCAAATTCATTTTTTCCTTATTTCTTTAAGAACTCATTAAATGAGTTTAATTGCACAAAATCACACTAAATTTGCATTTTTAATTCAATTTTTGCTTTTATTTGGTGATTGGACATTTTTCCAAAGGCGGCATAACAAAATGCGCAAAATCTCAAATATCTCGAGAACGGTTTGTCCTGGAGTAATAGAGTTGTTCTTATTCTTTTCCTCGTCAAAATATTACGTATAAAAAAAGCATTTAATTGATACATTTGAACATACGTAGTCTTTTTTTAGATATAGGCGATTTTTGCGGGCCATTTCGTTAAAAAAGACAGGTTGTTCTTTTCCGAATCGTACCAAAATCTAATCAGCACCAGAGTATCCCACATGTGATTTATCTACCAAATTTTGCGAAAATTGGTCAATTTGTATTTCAGCTAGAGTGAATACATGAGATTTTTGAGGGCCAATTCGCAAAAAAAAGGCGGGTTATTTTTTTCCGAATTGTACCAAACACTAATCAGCTCCCGGGTTACACCCAAAGGTCTTACCTACCAAATTTTATGAAATTCGGTCCATTAGTTTTTGAGTTAGAGTGGATACATCCATTGCACAGACACACAGGCAGATACACAGACACACACACACAGACGTCACGCTAAAAATAGTTTTTTTGTATTCTAGGGGCTCGAAACGTGTAGATCTGTTCAAAACTCGAGTTGCGATTTCCAACATGATTCCAATACTTTCCCTACTCATCAAAAGAGTCTTTCTACTCATCAAAAGAGTCTTTCTACTCATCAAAAGAGTCTTTCTACTCATCAAAAGAGTCTTTCTACTCATCAAAAGAGTCCATCAGAATCTTTATAAATTTTATCATAGTCGCCAAAAACTTGAGAAAGAGCCATTTCGGCATAAAGTAGAGGCCACAAACCAATAATGTATTCATGAGGGGCTTCACATGGTACTACAGCTCTAATAAGATACAGAGCTTTCTTTTAAGAGTTCATTTGAAAAATGATAAAATAGGCTAAATATCAGGTCAGATGTTTAAAATCCAGTCCCTTTAAAAGTGTCAGTCAGCCAGCTGCCTAATTAAAAAATTCTATCTAATTCTAGATTTTGTGATAACAAAGTCGGATATAAAGTTTCATGAAAATTCATTAATATTTGTAGCCGCTATCGTGTACACAATGAAGCGATCACAGACAGACGGATGTACATCACTCAAAAAAATAGTCAAAATGTATTCAGGAGGTCTTAAAACACATTTTGGCATCAAAATCTTGAATTCGAAAATTTTCGTGAAAACAATACTTTATGCTGTATTACATAGTGTGAGAATGTAAAAATGTATGCCCTTGTTATTTTACGCAATATAAAATGTGTCAGTAGCATAAAAGGGGTAAGGGATTTATTACATTTAGTCCACTTTCTTTACGTATACTATGCATTGTAGATAAAATAAAGATCAAATTATATTTAACTGTTTTCATTGTTTTGCATTTCCTTTGCATAAGGCAGCTTGTTAAGCTGCTATTACTTTTTAATTGCAGAACTTCCTTCTCAATTTTAATTAAACCATTACAAACAATTTTATCTCCAGTCTGAAAGAAAATAACTAATGTGACAGCACCGTCCATAAAACTTGCTCCGGATTGCAGCCTAGCCCGAAGCTCCTTTGGTGTCAATGTGCGAAAGACATTTACCACAGAATCGCGTAATCTATGCGGATATCTTAATTTCTTTGAAATTCAGAACACGGCTCTCAAAGACATTGGAACTTTGGCGCCGCGAGTTCGGATGGTCGGTTTTTAGCTCTTCTGGATCAATTTCCTTTCCTTTTCTGTTGCCAAAAGCAACCTCAAATGTCTGATATCATCTGTTGGATAAATGTATTAATGGATCGTTATCGTCTGCTCACTACCAAATTGAAATGGAATGAAGGCGAATGAAATCGAAAACTATTCCGGCTATTTTTAGAACGTGGAATGAAATTGAAGCAACTCGAAGATTTGCGTATATACTTCGGGCAAGGCTAATTGAATATACACTGTAGAAGCTATGGTTGGTTACTTACTAAATTTGGTTTTCATACACCCATTATGCGGACATTGACTAAATGGTTACTATAGCAACAGAATTCATTTTGAATATGAATTTAGAATTCTTTTTTTTTATTGAAATATGAAAAACCATGAATATAATTTTGAATTTTAATTGTAGGAATCGGTTAATTTGGACTTCAACCATTGGTTTAATACAGTGAAATTTTCATTTTAAATTATTAACAGCTTTCAATGGACAAATTGCATAACTTAGCTGAAGTTTGCAGCACTGGTGGCTTTGAAATCGGATATTATTTAAGGTTGCTTTTAGCAACAGGAAAGGAAAAGAATTGGTACAGAATAGCTAAAACGGACCATCCGAACTTGTGGAAAAGTGAAGACTACAAAACAATTGAGCCAGGATCAGTGGCGCCAAGGTTGACAATTTTAATTAACAGATTTACAAAGGTCATAAAGTCGACCTCACCTACTCAGAAGATGACGCAAGACTAATTAGGAAAGAAAAATCAATAGCAAGACAAAGGCCCATCCCGCGAAAAGCTGTACCCAGTGAGAAAAACGACACAAAATATAGATGACCCCCAAATCCCTCCTGAAAGGAATGGAGGTCCGTGTATCCTCATAATATGCCCAGTGTTCCGAAATAGATATATAGTGTTATTTGTAATAAACAGATAAATAACGATGTTGCGTCTGCGCTAAGAAATGGATGCCAGCCCTGCAATTACAAATATATTGCGCATGGCGTTCATAGCTTCTAAGGAGAAATCAAAAGTTATTTATAAGCAAATGATAACTCGAATAGAACTATTATTAGACTGGGACGTTTAAAATGTATCATTACATTTATATTCAGAATACGCCCATATTTCGATTTAATAATAATAAGTACAATGAACTTATGTCAATGTGAAAGATCTTTTAATGTACTTTGTAATGTTTAAGCAACTACTTCATATATATATATATATATATATATATATATATATATATATATATATATATATATATATATATATATATATATATATGTAAGCAGGTTTATTTGCGGAATGTAATACGCAACGCAAAATAAAATTTATTTTGTTAACTTTTCTAAGATTTATTCCCGATTAAAAATATTTCAATTTATAAATTCATTTAGGCAGTAACTTTAAAATCAAAGTAAGGAACAATAGAAAAACTGAACAAAGGTCTGGAGGACTAGATACCAAAGTGTAGTTAACAACATATTAGCCCATTTCCTAATTGTTGTCTTGGATTTGATTTTCTCCTCTGAAGCAAAGTTTTGAAATTGACATGGGAAGTTCACTATTTAATCTTGTGTATTCTTCCAAAAATTATACTGCTTTGCAATTTAAGTCTACATTCAAAGCAATAATCTTTTTAATAATGCATGCTTGCTTTCTAAAGAAAAATTACGTATGAAATGGTGATTTATATAACAGTATAGAAGATCCTGATTTTTAAATTGTTTTTTAAAACATTCATTTTTACATCGTCGCAATATCTTGAAAACGATCCAAGCTAGGTTTATATAATTCGATTTCTAATGAAAAATTACGTCTGAAATGATTCTATATTTATGATTCATAAAGGTCTTGTTTTTTTAAGAATTTTTTCAAAAATTCATTCGAAAATTGAAGGATTTTCCAAACATTAGATTACATTTAAAAATAACAGGGTTCTAGTATTCACTGATTAATAATCGTACTAAATTATTTTCAAAATGCTTCATTCGTTCGTGAAATATTTTGTCCACAGACTCACGGACACACAATTCACACAATCCATGACCATTCACAGACATGCGCTAACATACATACACATCAACATGCATACGCGCACACAGACATTATCTCAAAATTTTCGATTCGAGTTCAAGTATGCTTAAAACGTGCTCTTCCGTCGAAAACTTGAATTCAAGTTTTCGACCCCATCACAATACTTTCCTTATACATTATACTACGTACGTAAGAAAAGTGAAAATTTTCATTTATTTTATTTCTGGGGTATTTTTTCTCCGTAAAGTCTTTAGAAACAGTAATATTCTAGAATAATAAAGGAAGACTTCTATCTGTTTGTCTGTAGCAGAAAATCTAAGCGTCGTACAGCAATAAAATTTGGTACAAAGGTACATAGGCTCCCCCCCCCCCCCAAAAAAAAAGAAAAGTAGTCTTGTCAATTTTTTTTTTAATTCAAATTTTCAAATTAATTTATTAGTTATTTAGCTCAAGTGTCACTATTTGTCACACAAAGGTAAGGCCATAAGCATATATTCCTAAACCTTTGAACAACTCGAGCGCAAAGATACAAGGATATTCTGCCAATTACCCATATTTCACGTAAACAAATCCGGAAGGCAAAGTGTAAGAACGACAAGGTCCAGGTCATATTTTAACATACTGAAAAATTCCATGGTTAATCCGAAGTTTCCAAATTTCATTACCAGGGGATGAGTGGAGTGGCATCGGGCATACCTGAGACGTCGGAAACAAACCAGGCAGAACTAATGCCCATGTTGAGAAACCTACTGTACCTTCCAGCCATGTTTTTCCGCTAGGATTACAAAGTGAATGTTGTAAGTGAAAAGATTTGGAGATGTGTACTTTGTTGACGCATGGCTTGTTTTGCAGACCAAGCATTGATTTTTATCTATAAAACTGCTTTCGATAGTTTCATATCCCATTTTTAAACTATGAGAAATTAATTGGGCACTTATTATTGAGAGAAAAGTTTATTGGGTAAAATTTGATTTCTCTATAATTGGTGTCATCGTAACCAACGATTCCTGGTTAAAAATGTAATTTATCAATGATTGGTATAGCTGTGGTTACAGAGGTCCTGGTTAAAGGTGGGATTTCTCTATAATTGTTATTGTCTTGGTTAAAGAGTCCTGATTAAAGATGGGATTTCTCTATAATTGTTATTGTCTTGGTAAAAGAGTCCCGATTAAAGATAGGAATTCTCTATTTATCTATAATTGGTATAGTTTGCGTTGCAGAGGTCCTGGTTAAAGATGGGATTTCTCTATAATTGTTATTGTCTTGTTCAAAGAGTCTTGATTAAGATGGGAATTCTCTTTATCTATGATTGGTATAGTTTGTGTCGCAGAGGTTCTGGTTAAAGACGGTATTTCTCTATAATTGTTATTGTCTTGGTAAAAGAGTCCCGATTAAAGATAGGAATTCTCTATTTATCTATAATTGGTATAGTTTGTGTTGCAGAGGTCCTGGTTAAAGATGGGATTTCTCTATAATTGTTATTGTCTTGTTCAAAGAGTCCTGATTAAGATGGGAATTCTCTTTCTCTATGATTGGTATAGTTTGTGTTGCTGAGGTCCTGGTTAAAGACGGGATTTCTCTATAATTGTTATTGTCTTGTTCAAAGAGTTCTGATTAAAGATGGGAATTCCCTATTTATCTCTGATTGGTATAGTTTTGGTTACATAAGTCCTGGTTATAGATAGGATTTCTCTATAATTGTGTATTCATGGCAAAAGAGTCCTGATTAAAGATGGAACTTCTCTATAAGTGTAGCATTGGTTAGAGTAAATCCTGGGTAACGATAGAATTTCCTTATAATTGGTGTAGTTCTTATTCGATAGATACACTACATTCTAGAGATGGGCGAATAACACTTTTCTCGAATTCGAATATTAACCAGATCACTAATATTCGAGTACCTCGAAAATAGTTATTTTACATTGTTAATACATAATATTTACATTTATTAAATATTATAAATTATTAGTATATAATTAAAGCAAAAAAAATGTAAAATGTATAATAAAACCACATTCATTTAAAAATGAAACTTTTTATTTTGAATTTAAATTTTTGTGTTCTTTTTTTATAATATTTTTTTTATTTGAAGTAATTTTAACTACAACACTTGAATGATTGTAAATATTTCTCACCTACGGTATATTTTTATTTGAGAAAACAAGCACTCGAACACGTTTAGGTTCTTGTCCGCTTTTTTTTTATTTATATCTTTTTTTTACTTTTTTCTTGTCGTAAATTAAATCAGAGGTGATAAAATTTCTTTCTTAAAACACTGTTAACTGCGACGTGAGCCTAAAAAATAATTCTTTCAAGCGAGGCTGCAGACTGTTCTTTTTCCAGAAGTCGAAAATGTCTTCATTTGGTGAAATGCAAACATTCTTTTTCAAATTTCTTCTTTCGGAGTATCCTAACTTTTTATTCCAAAGCCTGCTGTTAATAATGGCGCGACATGTTTTTACCTCTTGCAGCTTTTATAAAACGGATCGTTGTCTCTCCTAGCTCTGCTCTGTAGAGTCTTTGATCAAATTTTTGCGTTTCAATAGGAGCAATTTGTGCAAACCAAGTACATACGTTAAGCGATTGTGTTTAAAATCTACAGGAGTATACAGTGCGTGAAAAAAGTATAAGGACAAGCGAAAACTCGCCAAATCTAGAAATCTTTTAGACGGAAATGTATGCAAATTTCTTAAGTAAAAATATTGATAAAATTTTCTTTTTCGTGTAAATTAGTTAAATTTTCCAAACATAAATATGTATAAATTTACTTTATAAATTTTAAACCCATATGATCTTGGAAAAAATATAAGGACAACTGTTTTTTCATCTAAAATTTTAGTAAAATATGCATATTTGGAAGCAGAAAATGACCATTTCAAATATAAAGACTGGGTTTCTGAACAAAATTCACACTTGCCTCATTTCTTCACGATTTTTGTACGATGCCAAAAGATCTCATCTGTCTGACCTTGAAAAAGGGATAATTCTTGCTTTTAAAGAATGTGGATTGAGTGGGCATGAAATTTCGAAAAAAATTGAAAGATCTAAAACTGCAGTTTATAATTTTCTAAAAGAACCTGGAATGTATGGAATGAAAAAACGAACCGGAAGACCAGAAATTCTAACGCATCGACAGAAAAGAATGGTTCTAAGAAGAGCTTGCGAAAAAAAAAACTGCAAATGAAGTTAGAAGAAATTTGGCCTTACCATGTTCCACACGAACAGTTCAAAATGTTTTGAATAAACATCCAAATATTTGGTATGGAAAGTTAATGTCACGTTCGCCTCCTAAAAACGAACATAAGGAAAAAAGACAGGATTTAAAAAAAAATACATTTCTCTCGGTCCAAAATGGAATGATGTAATCTTTTCGGACGAAAAGAACTTCAATCTTGATGGACCAGATGGTTTTCGCTATTTTTGGTATAATCTGCGTAAAACCAAAGAAGTTTTTTTCCAAACGTCAATACGGTGGGGGCACAGTAATGATTTGGGGCACTTTTGCAGCAAACGAAATCACGCCTATAGTCTTTATCAACTGCAAAATGAACTCTGACGAATATGTTGATATATTAGGGGGAACATTTGTTACCTGAGGTCTAATTACTTCAGGAGACTATATTTTCCAACAGGATAACGCTTCCATACACGTTTCTAAAAGTGCAAAACTCTGGTTTGAAGCTAATTCAGTAAATTCACTTGATTGGCCGGCGAGGAGTCCCGATCTCAATCCAATAGAAAATTTATGGGGCTTTCTAGCCCGAGAAGTTTATAAAAATGGCACACAATATCAGTGTAAACAAGATCTTATGTTAGCCATCAAACAAGCTTGGTATAACATTTCCATAGACACTTTAAAAGAACGTTCAGCATCGATGACCTCTCGGCTTATTCAAGTAATTGAAATAAAAGGTTGTTTTCTTGATTATTAAGAGAAATGTTAAGTAATTTAGAACATGTCCTTATACTTTTTCTATAATTTCTTTAGTGATAATCTTTATAAGGTCAACTTTTGTAAGGTTCATATTTGTTGTTTTATGTGTTGTAAATGTTATTGTATAATTTCATATTAGAGGTCAGAAATATCAAAAATTCATTTTGATAAAGTGAAAATAAAGTATATTTTCATTAAATTATATGTTGTCCTTATACTTTTTCGCGCACTGTATAGGTCACACATTAACCCAATAAAACACTTTAGGACAAAGCACAGCATGGACAATCTTCTTTACACAGTCATTAGCAGTTACTTGAAAAAATTGCCTAGAGGTGATCTAAATAGAAGCTGATTTTTGTTCCAGACATGATTTTTCTTTACCACAGACAATGTAGGCGACTGCTAGGAACATACAATTATTAAGGGAGAAATCTGCTCATAGTGAATAATATTCAGCTTATATTGAAGCAAACATCACCACTGGATCGGATACGCTATTGTTAAAATTCATCAACAGCGAATTGTCGTAAACTATGGTAACATGGAAATATATGTACTGCAAAATATCATCATTAACATGGGTTTGTATGATTTGTACAGTTCCAAAGAAGAGTTAGTATCTTTACAGCTGTAAATCAGAAGTATTATGTGGTTTTGTTTGATATCTTAAGAAACAACAAGTTATGCATATTTTACCGCAGAATTTTTATAGCATATACTAGAAAATCCTCAGACAAAAAAGCGATTTCAGTGATTTAATATATATTATATATTATTAATTATAATTAAAATAAATAAGGAACGTAAAATAATTTAAAAAATAAAACATAACACTAATAATTTTCTTTTGTTCTTTGAAGTTAGCATATGTTTACATCCTGTGAATTAACATTAAATAATAATAATACATTTTTGAAGTTTTAAAAATTTGAAAACTTCAAAATTTAAATTTACCATAATTTTATGAAGTTATTTTTTGTTTAAATAGAAACTTCTCATCCAAATGATGAAATCCTGATTCACAGAATGGAAACTTACTAACTAAATTCGTATGTAAATTTTATGTCAATAGCACAATATTTTTTTTTATCTTGTAAGTAAATAAAAAAATATGGAACTGAGAAAAACTAAAGATTGCGTTCCATCTTATTCAAAATAATACAGAAGAAATATTTCTTCAAGATGCCCCTGCCTCATACATAAGATTATCCATTTAAAGAAAATGCTCGTGTGCAGCTTTGTTTCTCATTCTATTTGCCCTATACGGGCCTCTAATGTTGATGATTTTGATGTTGTCTTTTTCACACGTACGAAATAAGCCCTTGAAGCAGCATTTATCAACATTTATCCAAAGAAACTCAGTTTTTTTTTATACTCGCACATTTCATTCAATATTAAATACTACAATTATTTCAATTATATTTGAAAAGAAAAATGTGCCTCTTCAGTCTTCAGAGCAGAAAATAGTGGAGCGCTTGTTTTCACACTCGCTTGAAAACGAACATCACTTTCAATTCTTCCTCAAAGAAAAAGCAGGCATATGAAAATTAGCTGACAGCAACTTCAACAGGTCAAAACGGTGTATTTTCTTAATAACCACTAAATAAGAACTGTCGATGGTTCTTACTTAGCGGTTGCTAAGAAAATACATTGTTTTTAACCTGATGAAGCAAAACAATCTCAATTATTATCTTTAACTTAAAATTTTTAATTTGCTATAATTTCATGAAGTTATTTTTTGTTTAAATAAAATCTACTCATCCAAATGACGAAATCCTGATTCACAGAATCAGGACGTTCATATGCCTGCTTTCTTTTAGGAATTATTGAAAGTGTTGTTTGTTTACATTATTTAACAGAAGCATCAATGGGAAGTGGTTCCGTCGCAAATATGATGCCCGATCCAAGAAGATTTTCGGGGTGAAAATGAAACGGCTCTGGTTGAATATACTATTTATGCATTTTATACATTTTAAAATCATTTTTTTTTCTTATTTCCGCAGTTATTTAAAAATTATCATTATTTTTAATATTGTAGATATCAGGACGTTCATATGCCTGCTTTCTTTTAGGAATTATTGAAAGTGTTGTGTGGTTACTTTTAGAGGTTTTTACAGCGAAATTAAAATCCATTCTGACATACATTTTTGCAAAAAGAATAAAAAATATTTAGTTAACTGTTGTATGCATGAAAGATGTTATCTAAATAAGAGTAGATGTCTATCTGTCTGTATGGTCTATAACAAAAAATCTAAGCTACCCACAGCCAGGAAATTCGGTACAGAAGTACCTCGACCCCCAAAAGTAAACACCTTGTCGATATATTTTTTTAATTCGATATAGTTTAAAAGTAAAGAATTTAATTCAATTCTGTCCTATAACATAAAAAGACCAATTTTGATGGGTAGCGCCATCTATTGCATGTTGTGAAAACTGATTACTGAAACTATTTTTGGATTTTATATACAGTTCAATAGGGGCATAATCGGTCTTTTCAACTTTGGCCCATCGTACACATTATCGATAAGGACATTAATTAAATCCAACGGACACGGCTCACCGTGAAATCTGCAGCGATTCCGCTGGCCGTATTCGGGCCTAACTTTCACTTGTGAGACTCTGCAATTTTTACGATTGATTTAAATTTTACTGATGGCGTTATTTGAAAACATAAACATCGGTTCCAAGAATTTATTTGTGGATTTTTGAGTACTGTTTCAGACCGAATTTAAATTTTATTTAGTTTATTTTGCATATATCATCACATCTTTATATCATCAGAAAGTGCACAATTGTTTTTCTAGTGATGTGTCTTTTCGATGTTTTCTTAACTCGCTTAAAAAATAAATGTTTATTGCGTTATCGTTAAAACATTGTTGCAAACGGGAACTGATATATTTTGGTCATTGATATCATGTTGGGGGTTTTGAGGAAGAGAATGAAAAAATCTGAATGAAAAAAAAAATGCCAAGCTGAGAAACAAGAAGAACTGTAATCAGATTTTTACAGAAAAGTTTCAGATTTTTACTGTAAAAGTCCTATTATTTAAAATTTACTTTGTAACCGGCTTTGCCCGTAATTTACATCAGGGATTGATTAATCCAATATCAACCCTGTTTTTGAAAAATTTAATGAATGAATTTACTGAATCCCTGTTTCAAATCCCGGGAAACGCCGGGTACATTTTCTAGTACGAAAATAAATAAAATATAAGTTTACCTACAATCATTTGTACGAAGAAAAAAGAAAACAGATTTTGAGAAACAATTTGTAAATACACAGCCCTGGAAAATTTATGAGATTTGGACCCAAACGCAATGTACGATAGTTAGTTCTCTTCACAAACGAATCAAAATTTTCCCTGCAATCGGACAGTAGACGTGTGCTAGTCTGGAGAGAATAAGGATTACCAGCCCAGTAACATCGTTGAAAACCATGCTTTTGGTCCTGCTACTGTGATGGAGTTATAAAATTGAATCATAGGCGTTCTTGAAGGTATATAGCAGGTAACAAATTGACATAACAACAATCCCGCTCATCCCGGCACATGTATTCGACCCATGAACCAGTGGCTAAAGCCACTACCACGGGTCATAACATGTGCCTCCAAGGCGAAACCCCACCCAGCCACCGCGGCGAGCCACAGCGCTCCCACAAGTAGCCGGACAGACCAAAACAAACAATGCAAAAAGACCTCCAACCATCAAAGTGTTCCCTGATTAGACTTATCCTAACCACTTTATTCAGCTGTTAAAACAGATACAAATTTCCCCCCCAAGATGCAACAGGTTCAGTTCATTCAATTCAATGTAGCATCACCATAGAAAAACAACAAAATAAACATCACAGACTTTGCAAACGCGACAATAACTGTTGTCGAAAAGAAGAGCATAAAACAAAAAGAGAAAACAATCAACTTTACAAGTCTTTGGTGCAGTGTCCTAATACTGGCAATAACCCCATTTCGGACATTTTTGCTCTTTAACAATTCCATCGAGGTCGAACGAAAAATATGTCCAAATTTAACCATCATAAAAGATGTGGGTCATATTTCCAATATTTTCAGAACAATAACAAATTTAACTTTTATCATGAAATTCAGTTTGATATGTTTTAAAAACACCATGTGACATAAGACATTTATCTATATAAAAATGACCATATTTACAATTTACATTTATATCTAAATAGTGGTACCTTCTTGGTTCTGTAGTTTCACCGGATTTACCACTCGAGCATCATATTCTTGAAAACCTGGAACTTCACTTGGTTTTTCTTGCTCTTTGAGGATTTTAAATATATATATGACTTCAAAGTTGCGGATTTTGCCAAAATATCCGTTCTCTTGTTTCTTCTGGCCGTACAGCTAGCCGCTTTAAACCTATAGGAGATGAGTCAGAAGGTCTGAAATCTTCAGCTCGCTCTCATTTCTTAGAAGGCCATCATGCGTTTTTATCCATTGAAGCTTAATATTTCCTTCATATGCTAAAGTCAGTTGTTTTGTTTCTTTACCAACTTGTGGTTATCCTTCCCAGCTTCTAAGATCTGTGGCACGGATTTTGAATCTGTGTAGAAATCAGCCATAATATCGTTCGACCTGCTGTCTACAATGTATCAATTTGGGAGTAAATAAAACATTTACATATTTAATCTCTTTGTAGTTCTTATAACTAAATAATTCAGCAGAGTATTTTCTTGTGCAATTTGTAGTCGATAGAAGCAAAACTTCACGAATTATGTAAGATTTACTGCTCCATGCTTAACCTGTGGAGGGCAGTGTATATATCCACTCTACTAATTGTAAAGTACTTTTGTACGTTACTTTTGCACAGGAGCCCAGGCAAGACTTACGGCGACCCTGCACTCTATAAGAAATTGAAAATCCTGGCAATTAAGTCCAGTTACAGAAATAAGCATTATTTAGAAAATATCTACAAGATTAAATTACCAGCCCGAACATGTGTCAATTGTGTATATGGCCACGCCCACATTTGTATACTCCTATATTTAGCATTTGTAGTTTGAAATAGAATTTATTTGCAAATATGAAATAGGGATGGGGGTAAATTTTGAAGCAGATGGTTTCATTCCAAATCACTATTTCCGATGGTTTAAAAATGACCAAGGAAAAATATGGAAATTGAAATAACTTTACGGTATGGACTACATATTAGCACTAATTCGGCCATTTTAAATCTAAATCTTATTTTATTTTATTTATAGTTCGAAAGCTTATAGGTTTTTTTTTCATCGACAGTTATTTGGACAGACCTTTAAATAAGCCAAAAACGTATAAATTTATTCTATCTCCCCACAAAGTATGAAATTGCGAAAAATTAGAAGTGAGCTATTTTTATATGCCTTCCATATGTACCAATCATTTTTTAACAGTATATGTTATATAATGAATAAGTTTACTTAATAATTAAAATATCGTAATTACATGCAGATTAATTCTGGAAAACTGAGTCGAAAAGGACCTCAGATAATTGAAACAGAATAAAAGATAGCTTGATTATGAGGAAACGTGTTTCACGACAACATAAAAATACACTGTGTGGAGTTACTTAAAATTTCGCCATTACTAATTTAGACCAATTGAGAGCTTTTTAGTAAAGGCCTTTTTATATTATACTAGAAATAATCAACCAGTATCAAGCACCATGTCACATTAGACATTGATTTATCTAAAAATTACCATATTTACATAGGGTATGTATCTAAATAGCGGTCTTCCCTAGTTGCTGTAGTTGCACCGGTCTTACCACTCGACCATCATATTCTTGATAGACAGAAACTTCACTTGTTTCTTGCTGATTTTGCCAAAATATCCGCCCTCTCGCTCCTAGAAGGCACTTTTATCCATTGTAGCTTGATATATTCAAATCAGTTGGCTTGTGTTCATTACCAACTTGTGGTTATCCTTCCCAGCTTATAAGATCTGTGGCATTGATCTTAAATCTGTGTAGATATCAGTAATAATAATTTTTGCTGTTTTTATAATTTGTATCAATTTAGGAGTCAATAAAACGTACGTGTTTAATTTCATTACATATTTTTATAACTAAATAACTCATCAGAATATTTTCCTGTGGAATTTGGGATCGATCGGAGTAGAACTTCACGAATTTTACATGATTTACTGCTCCATACTTAATCTGTGAAGGGCATTTCATATATCTACTCATATAATTAATTGTAAAGTACTTTTGTATGTTACTTTTGCATATGAGCACAGGCAAGAGTTATGGCGACCCTGCCTTCTATAAGAAATAGAAAAAATTGAAAATGCTTACAATTATGTTCAATTATAGAAAATAAGCAATATTTAGAAAATATCTACAAGATTTAATTGCTACCACAAATGCCGCCGTGTTCATGCGGAGTACGATCACGTTAAACATGTGGGTCCGTAAGTCCTTCCGAGAGGTTGGTGGTAGGGGAAGGAGGGTACGGTCCCTGTGGATGCCTTCCCCACTGGGTTCCGGTCTAAATTGGGTGGCACTTCCCGGCCGTCCATTCAGTTACCTTACACCTTTCTGGTAGGTCGGACGGTCTGGGTCTCAACAACAACAAGATTTAATTGTGAATCGCCGGAACATTTAACAGTTGTGTATATGGCCACGCCCACATTTGTACACTCCTATATTTAGCATTTGTAGTTTGAAATAGCATTTATTTTCAATAAATATGAGATAGGGATGAGAGATAAATTTTTAAGCAGATGGTTTCATTCTGAATCACTAGTTCCGAAGGTTAAATGATCAAGGAAAAATATGGAAATTGAAATAACTTTTCGGTAAAGATTACATATTAGTACTAATTTTGTCATTCCAAGTCCAAATATCATTTTATTTTATTTATAACCCGTAAGGTCAGAGATATTTTTTCAACCACAGTCATTTGAACAGCCTTTAAGTCGAAAACAGATAACATTATTCTACCTCTACTCAGAGAATGAAATTGCAAAATATTAGAAGTGAAATATTTCTGTGTACCGTCTATATGTATCAATAATATTTCAAAAGTATATCTTATATAATGTATAAGTTTGTTTAATACCTACTCGTCAGATCAATCATCAAAGACGTAATCTCTATCTTCTGTAAGAGAAATGCAACCTATACTCTCGGCACCCATCAAGAACGGAGTGCATAGCTTTATCTCATTTCTCGCAACACCTAAAAGACTTTCTAATATACTAGATGTGGGGGTAAGTGTCTTCGGACGCAGACATCCCGTAACGAAGTGTCTTGGCTTGGCTGAAGTCACTCCATGTGCATCTAGCAAGCTGGGTCGAATAAAGCCTCAGACTTTTCTCTACAGCTTAGATATGAAGAAACGTCTTTCACGCCATAAAAATTTACTGTGTGGAATTGCTTTAATTTTCTCCAATGCTAATTTAGACCGATTGAAAGCTTTTTGTAAAGGCCTATTTATTTTTTTATACTAGATAAAAATTACCGGCTTCAAACGCCATGTACCATGAACCCTTGATTTATCTGAAAATTACCATACTTACATTTAAATAGGGCATATATGTAAATAGTTGTCTCCCCTTGGTGCTGTAATTTCACCGGTCTTACCATTAAACCATTGTACTCTTGAAAGCCAGAGACTTCACTTGGTTTTTTCTATTTGAGAATTTATAGCCTATATCCGACATCAAAGTTGCTGATTTTGCCAAAATATCCGCTCTTATACGCTTCTTAGGAGGCCATCATGCGCTTTTGTTCAATGCAAGCTTGATATTTCAATCATATGTCAAAATCAGTTTCCTCTTTTCTTTAACAACTTGTGAGTATCCCTCCTAGCTTCTGTAGCACTCAGTTAGTCTGTAGCACTCAGTTGCGTAGCATCCATTGAGGCTAAAAAGCTGAGCCTCCCCTGTTTGCACTCTAATTTAAAAATACTTTTGTTTTATTTTTTTAATGACTTTGCGAATATATATGTCTTTTTTAGAAAACTGTTACACTTTACTTACTTAAAATGAGACTTTTCAAAGTATTTTTCCCATTAAAACGCATATCTAGAAGCTGAAATCATCTAGCTTTTACGGTGTTCTGAAAGAACATAATATTAGAAACGCCAAATTGTTAAACTCCGGCCTCTCTGATAAGCTAGAACTAAAGGCTAACTTCTAGAAAGGCGTGGCTATTTTTTCCCCATTTTCAACCCTTTCTATGCATCGTAACTTAAGGCAATGATTGGATATGAGACGTGACGTTACATGACTGAAATTTTTTGGGGCAAGGCTAATGGATCCGCCATTTTGGGTCAAACATAGTTCTATTAATTGATCTTCAAAGAAAACAGTCATGTGTAATACTAAAAAAATATGTAGCATTTTCCACGAATAACATGACATTCACCTACATTTAAACAGTATCAAGATGAAGAACCACACTAATAATGACTACCATTAAACTTAAGTAGTTTGTGAAGTAGACTTAATCACAGCAACAGTATGACGAAGCATCCGTTTGCGTATTTGGGAGTTTTAGAAAGAATAAATCTGATTTCCCTTTTAAAACCACGTTACACGAGAATTTCAGTTAAACAAAAGCCATTGATTATTTTCTAGCGGATTTTTACCATATTGTGTTCAAGATATTTAAGTTTTCAAAACATAGTATTTGTAAATAATTAATATACAAAATTGTTTAAGGACATTATTGACTATAATGATCTTCAACTAAGCTTATATTCCAGATATATTTCTCACCCCTTTTCAGTGCACTCCTTTGAATTTCTATATTTTGTTTGTTTTAGCTGTTTATATTTACAAAGGCTGATATATTTTTTTCTATCACTTGGTAATAATATTCTAATATATTTCTTCTTCATACATAAGCGCCTGTAAAACTTTTTCCAGGGTGGGAGGAGGGGGGGGGGGGGCAAACTCAAGCACATGATATAAACCATCAGCTGGCTTGATGCTCATCTTTGTTATATTGAATGTCTAAGGGGGATTGTGAGCCCCCCCGTCTAACTTCATATTTAATAAAATGATTGTAAAAGTCCATCTTATTTAGAAATAAGAAAACATTTAAATTGTTATATCTTACATAGGTAACATTTAAAATCTCGTGCATTTCATCCACTCTTTGCATTTTTATGTAAAATTATTTTAATTTATTCACCAATAAATAAAACATATAAACTTATTGAAATAAAACTTATGAAATGAAAACTCTCTAATATAAATTTCACTTGTAATACTAAATTTTTTTTGCCTGTTTTCAGCCTCCCCAGTCAATAATCTCATTCTACGCTACTGGTAGCACTGAACTTGAATCTGTGTTCAACAATAATAATTTTGCTGTCTACACTGCATCAATTTAGGAGTAAATGGTACATGTTTAATCTTATTACAGATTTTAAAACTAAATTATTCATCAGAGTATTTTCTTGTGAAATTTGGAGTCGATCGATGAAGAGCTTCGCGAATCATGCAAGATTCATTGTTCCATGCTTAACCTATGGAGGGCACTGTATACATCCACTCTACTTATTGTAAAGTACTTTCGTAAAGTTTTCTGTGAGAAATTTAAAAAATTGAAAATCTTGATAATTATGTTCAATTATAGAAAATAAACATTATTTAGAAAATATCTATAAGATTTAATTTTGAATAGCATATATGGTGTCAATTGCATATATAGCCACATATCTACACTTATACATTTAGCATTCGTAGTTTGAAATAGCATTTATTTGCAAATATGAAATAGGAATGGGGTAAATATGTAAACAGATGATTTCATTCCAAATTACTATTTCCAAAGGTTCAAAAATGACCAAGGAAATGTACAGAAATTGAAGTAACTTTTCGGTATAGACTACATATTAGCACTAATTCTGCCATTTGAAGTCTAAATCTCATTGTTTTTTATTCATAGCCCGAAAGCTGATAGATATTTTTTTTCAACGACAGTCATTTGGACAGATCTTTAAATAAGCCGAAAACTCCTCACAGAGTATGAGATTGTGAAGAATAAAATGTGAAATATTTTTTGAACCAGTAATATTTCAAAGATGTATATTATATAATGAATAAGTTTGTTTAACAATTACTTTTACTAAACTCCAAACTGCCGAAACGCTAGGTAACCCTTAGATCTGCATCAACCCCCCAAATTGCTTAAACTCTAAATGTGCAACAAACTGCCACACTAGGAGCTAGGACAAATAATAAAAAGTAGTAAATAAAAACCTCAAACCTCCAATTAGGATCACTGAATTAATGTCACAGTTTGACGATAAGAACCACATATTGAAACTGGAGATTAAAGGCGCTTCGCGCCTGGTGCTTTGTCCTGTACGACACTCGACTTTCAACAATTACTTAAAACTTTCTATGTCAAGTCCAGAAAGCTGAGTCGAATAAGGCTGAAGCAATTTAAAACAGATAGAAAAATAACCTGCACTCTCCTCTGTGAACGAAATAGCTTGGTTATGAGCACAGATTAATATAGTATTCTGTGGTTATGAGGAAACGTGTTTCACGACAACATAAAAATACACTGTGTGGGCTGCTTAAAATTTCGCCAATACTAATTTTGACCAATTGAAAACTATTTCATCGAAACCTTTTTATGTTATACTAGAAATAATTAACCGGTGTCAAACACCATGTAACATGAGACATTGATTTATATAAAAATTACCATGTTTACTTTTACATAGGGCATATATCTAAATAGTGGTGGTCTTCCCTGGGTGTACTAGTTTCACCGGTTTCACCACTCAACCACCGTATTCTTGAAAGCAAAAGACTTCACTTGGTTCTTGTTCTTTTAGAATTCGTAATCTATATCCGACTTCAAAGTTACGGATTTTGCCAAAATATCCGCTCTCTCGTTTCCTAGAAGGCCAGCATGATCTTTTATCCAGTGTAGCTTGATATTTCATTTATATGCTAAAAACAGTTCGCGTGTTTCTTTACCAACTTGTGGGTATCTTTCCTAGCTTCTACGGTCTGTGGCACTAATCTTGAATCTGTGTAAATATCAGCAATAATAATTTTGCTGTCTACACTGTATCTATTTTGAAGTAAATAAAATATATACATGTTTAATCTCATTACAGTTTTTATAACTGAATAATTCATCAGAGTATTTTCTTGTGCAATTTTGTGTCTATCGATACAGAACTTAACAAATCAACAAGATTTACTGCTCCATAGTGCATATATCTATTCTACTAATAGTAAAGTACTTTTGTATTTTACTTTTACATAGGGATCCAGGCAAAGAGTTACGCCGACCCTGCTTTCTATTAGAAAGTCAAAAAATTGAAAATCCTGGCAATTATGTTCAATTATTGAAACATAGCATTCTTTAGAAAATATCTACAAGATTTGTCAACTCGAACACGTGGCAATTGTGTGGCCACGCCCACATTTCACACTCCTATATTTAGCATTTCTATATTTAGTAATTAGTATTGAAATAGCATTTATTTGTAAATATGAAATAGGAATGGGGGATAAATTTTGAAGTAGATGGTTTCATTCCAAACTATTTCCGATGGTTCAAACATGATCAAGAAAAAATACTCAAATTGAAGTAACTTTTCGGTATGGACTACATATTATCACTAATTCTACCACTTCAAATCTAAATCTCATTTTCTTTTTCCATTTATAGCCCGAAAGCTTATAGATATTTTTTTCAAAGACATTCATTTGGATAGATCTTTATATATGTCGAAAACGGGTAACATTATTTTGTTTCCTCACAGAGTATGAGATTGAGAAAAATTAAAAGTTAAATATTTTTGTGTGCCGTCCATATGTTCCAGTAATATTTCAAAAGTGTATTTTATATAATAAATAAGTTTGATATATTCTGTGAACATTCTCTTTGCATCCAGAAAGCTGAGTCAAATATGACCGCAGTTAATTAATTAAAACAGATAGAAAAATAGCTTGGTTAAGAGAAAATGTCTTTTACCAAAACGTGAAAAAATCCACTGTGTGGGGTTGCTTCACATTTCACCAAAACTAATTTTTACCAATGAAAACTATTTTGTAATGACATATATATATATATATACACAAGGTAGGATCAAAAAGTTCGAAGACTGTGCTGATATCTCCTAACCCTGATTGGAGGACAGGGGAACTATTTTACCGTGGCGTAGAAGAACATGTAATGCGAGATGTGAAAAGGAAGAAGCAGGTGTTTTTCCAGACAATGCTTGTCAGTGAACTGTAGTCGTTCGCGTTCGTCGAATACGGAAATGGCGTTTGAAGAGCAACGTGCGAATACCAAATTCTGCCAGGGTTTGGGGAAATCGCCGACAGAAAAATTGCACCTACTGCAGCAGGTGCTTTCCCAAACGCTGGCAGAATTTGGTATTCGCACGTTGTTCTTCAAACGCCATTTCCGTTTTCGACGAACGCGAATTACTGCAGTTCACTGACACGCATTGTCTGGAAAAACCTAGCACTGCGGACCTGCTTCTTCCTTTTCACATCTCGCGTCACATGTGCCTCTACGCCACGGTAAAGTAGTTCCCCTCTCCTACAATAAGGGTTGGAAATATTAGGACAGTCTTCGAATTTTTTTATCCTACCTTGTATATATATATATATATATACAAGATAGGACAGGGTGCCCACTTATATCTGTTATACCCCTCCCCATAACTTCTAAACGGTGACAGTTTAGGCCATAAAGTTTGTGTCTGTGTATAGTAAAAACGCTATGCGCTACTCGATGAGACAACTTACAACGTCATCTATCGGCAAATTTTGGAATTAGCGGTCCTATCTCGTAAACGGTGAAAAATACGTGAAAAAAGTCAATTAGAAAGTTGTAGAGCACTCTCGATTTAGCACGAAAAGGTACCTTGCGCACATTAATAATCAAAACAGAATGCAAAAAATGAACATTTGTTTGGTCACGATTTCGAAAATTGTCATGTCATAAAGAGTGGAAGAAAGAAACTAAGACACTTCCCTGTCTTCGGGATCATTTATTTACAATAGTATATTGCTCAAAATGCTCTCCGTTAGCCACTATACACATTTGCACTCTGGTCTAGATTTCTCGCTGCACATTGTGCAACATGGCAGGTGTTACGGACGCACAAGCATCAGTAATGAGTCGTCGAAGATCCTGCAATGTTGGCGGAGGGGTCGCATATACCTGCCCTTTTATGAGTCCCCACTTTTATGTGTGTAAGAAGTCCAATGGGGCCACTCGACGGAACCACCATACCCGATGACTTTAATCTGGAATGTTTCTATTAGGTACTACTGAACGTTTGAAATCTTATGCGGAGATGCGCCGTCATGTTGGAACCATACATTTAGGAGTTGGTGCAACGGTAGATTCTCAACAAAGTCGGTAATTACATCCTGCAGAAGCTGCAAGTACCGTTGTCCCGTTAACGTGCCCTCGTAAAATACTGGTCCAATGAGTCTGTCATTAAAAATTCCGCACCAAACATTAATCGACCAGCGTTGTTGATGTCAAACTTCGACGGCATATCTCGGATTTTCCAGCGACCAGGTATGAACGTTCTGTCTATTAAACATTCCGTTCCTCGAAAAACATGCCTCATCCGTCCATATTATGTCTGCCAGGAATGTTGAGTGGACCTCTAAGTTATTCATCACAAAGTTGCACCACGTGTAACGTCTCTAAGCATCTCTTGGCAGTAATCCCTGCACAGGTGTGGATGGGTATGGATGAGCACCTGATTCATTCAGGTTTTTCCAGACGCAGCTTTTTGAGAGGCCACAATTTTCACTGATCATTCTTGTGCCGCTCTGAGGATGGGCGTGAGCGTATGCTAGCAAATCTTCAGGTTGTACTTTGCTTCCTACATTACGAGGTGTACGAATTCGAGGTCAGCTGGTCACGCAGCCCGTCTCCCTTAAACGTTTTACAACTTTTAAGATGGTCTGCCGTGTAGGATGCGGACCTTGAGGGAAACGTTCACGATACAGCCTTGCAGCTGATTTTGCCTTACGCCCCCACACGCACACACACACACACACACACCACATTCACCGTAAATTAACAACATCTCGCAATACTCGTCACTGCCAAACTTTGCCATAACTCTCCGCTTTAACGTACAACCCAGCAGAAACATCCTTTTTATAGTAGTAGTGTCTGGTGAACAGGTATGACGTTCCATCCTCATTTGCATAATACATGAAATCCATGCGATTTTTATACCAGACATGGTTGAGTTGAGCTGTGTGTTTGGAGAAACGATTTTGCAAGATCAGCAGAAAGTTTTCATGGTTTGTAGAGATATTCAGTAAAACACGCAACCGTTAGGGACAGAAGCATGGTCCTCATGAATGCGAATCACGTGCGTTTCCCCTGCGCCACAACACAGGCTCGTATTTAGTCAGTAAGGTGGTCTTTTATCGCTTCGCTTCACAATCAAACAAATGTTCATTTTTTGCATTCTGTTTTGAGTATTAATGTGCGCAAGGTATCTTTCGTACTAAATCGAGAGTACTCTACAATTTTCTAATTGACTTTTTTCACGTATCTTTCACCGTTTAAGAGATAGGATCGCTAATTCCAAAATTTGCTAATTCCAAAGCGTTGTAAGTTGTCTCATCGAGTAGCGCATAGCCTTTTTACTATACCTAGACACCAACTTTATGGCCTAAGCTGTCACCGTTTAGAAGTTAAGGGGGATGTAACGGATATAAGTGGGCACCCTGTATATATATATATAAATTCACATTAATTATTAAGTAATAAAAAATGAAGATTCTAGATTGCTTAAAATGAACACAAATTAATGTAAACACTTGAAGTCACAAAAAAGAACTTCAGCCGAGAAGTAAAATTAAAAAGGAAAATAACTAATTGCTATCTAAGTGTGTTTCCACCTGCTTGAAGTCAATTTCTCAGAGAACAAACACAGTAGCGTAAAAATAATTTTGGGGTTCACAAGCAAAGTTATTTTGCTTCTCCTTCCTTTATAGCTGAAATTTTTAGTATGTGTTCCGAAATAATTTACAACTGAATTTATTTATTATATGGAATAAATAACTTATGAATATTTATCGCATAAACGTGTTATTAAAATATTTGCAAAATAATAATAATAATAAATTTATTCGAGTCTTTCCAGCAACGAGCTTAGCAATAAACTCTGTCATGTTCATGTCTCTGGTCTCACTATTTTCAGTTGATAGAAGAGCTAAATCATTCAGTCGTGATTGTCCGATAGAATTTCTTTTGTAATCTTTTAAAAGTTTTCATTTGTTGAATGACCTAGAAGCTATGGTGAAACAGCAGCAAATCACATCTGAAAAATTGTTTCCATCGATTTATATTGGTTATTTACATTTCTACGAAATTTTTACTGTTCCTGCAATACATGGTAACGTGTCGAGAAAGTATTGGAATCATGTCAAAATCGCAACTGGAGTTTTCGACGGATCTACACGTTTTGGGACTTCTAGAACACGAAAAATCTATTTTTAGCGCGACGTCTGTGTGTCTGTCTAATGCAGAGATTATATCCACTCCAGCTCAAAAACTAATCGGCCAAATTTTATAAGTCACTTTTGTATTATTCAGGTGCTGATTAGATTTTGGTACGATTCTGGATAAAAGAACCTGCCTTTTTTGCGAAATGGCTCGCAAAAATTGTCTTTATTCACTGTAGCTGAAAACTAATCGACCAAATTATACAAAATTTGGTAGATAAGGCACTTTTGGGTTACCCTGGTGCTGATTAGATCTCGGTACGAGTCGGACAGGAAGAACCTGGAAAGAAAGTCGGAAAAAAAGAAAGATTATGTACGCTCAAGTATATCAATTAGATGCTTGTTTCATACGTAATATTTGACGATGAAAAGAATAAGACCAATCCCATTTCTCTAGGATAGCCTGTCTCGAGATATTGTAGCTTTTTCACATTTTCTCTACTACACTTTTGAGAATAACTTCAGTTACCATATAAAAACGAAAATTAAATTAAAAAATGTAATTTAATTTCCAATTTTCAATTTAAAATAATTTTCAATATAAAATTCAATGTAATTTAATATAATTATGGGTGTTGATTTGTGCATTTAAACTCAATTTAATGAAATATTGAAGAAATAAAAAGAACGTGAATATATATATATATATATATATATATGAGTCTTTAAATGAAAGTCATATGTTGCCAACATTAGATTTTTTATGCTTATCTATGGTTTTCGAACAGTTTTCTTCAATGTTATTATAATCGCTGCAAATTGAATGAAAAATTGTGTGAAAATAAGATCGGAATATTTTTTCCGAAGAATTTCCCATTTTTGCATTAAATTCAAATACATTAATATCAAAATTTCTCTTGTTTCCAGACAATCGAACACGTTGTCTGTTTCAAGCATTCCTGTAAAAATTTGTTGAAATTGCTTGATAATAATATCTATCAAGCTGTAGTATACGCTAACTCGAAAATTATTTTGAGGTATATTAAATCGATGGTCTGTAGCTAACTCATCATTGTGACGTTTAATTTTTGCTTGCTTTTTATTGGAGGAATGTGGAGGAATGTTTCATTATTCTGTTATATTTAAAGTATATATTTATTTTATTGTTTGATACTCTTAAGTAGTCAGGGGGATGAGATGAGGCAGCGCTAAGCTTATTATGTATTTTATGATAGCGTTTGGCGGATATCTAGTTCTGCCGTTCTACTTGGGGCCATTAAGCTTCGTTTGTTACGTCTTTGAGACGACACTTATAACATCGAACTAATTATATATTCCAAAATATGAAAATTTATCTTTTAAATTGGCGAATTTAGAAAATAGCAAATAAAATGGCACTCAACTGAGCAATACTAATTCAATTCTCAAACTAATTTTAATTAATACTTTAAAAATAAAGACCACCGAAAAAGGGTGAAAATTATACATAGGATGAAAATTATCGTTAATAACATACTGGACGAGAACCGTGGACAGTTACCATTTTTAACATCGCGAGCATATTTGCAGGGATTTTATATAATTTTAATTAATCTTTAATTCTCAATTAACTGCCGTTCTACTTTTCCACCCGGTGTTACGTCTCTGAGACAACACTCATAATATTGAAAGTAATTATATATTCCAAAACATAAAAATTTATCTTTTAAATTCACAAATTTAGAAAATAGCAAATAAAATAGCACTCAACTGAGCAATACTAATTCAATTCTCAAACTAATTTTAATTATACTTCATTTCTCAACTAATCAATAGCATTCTCTGAAATATCGTTTGCAGATCACTTGCGTTATTTTACCTTTTAATATCTGCCCCGAATAAAACTGAAGTCGAAATTTCGACGGATTTTCGGCTTTAAATGTTCATAACTTTTAAATGAATTAAATTTTTTTAAAATAATCTAGCCGAGATGCATCGTAGGGGAATGTAAAGCACATTTGTAGAAACTTTTGCCACTATCTGATGCTTCGATTTTCCGTTACCGATGACAGACAAAAATCTTTTATTATGCAAGATATGCTTCATATATATTATAAGTCTGTATCCAGGGCTATCCAGTTGAGTCCTGACTTGCGAGCTGCATCTAGACTGTGAAATGATTTTGCAACCCGTGAAACTAGCACACTTTTAAGTTAAACATTTTAATTAAGTTTAATTTATGAATTTTCTACATGTAATGAACTGTCTACATGTATGAATTTTCTACATTTAATTTATGAATTTTCTACATTCTAAATGTATTTTTCACATAAATTAAAAACATTTAAGCGTGACTTTTAACAAGGGTGTGCTGGCATGTTTTAAATTGCAATTTATGTGTTTAAAATATTCGTAAACTTTATTTAAACTTTAACTTTCTTTTATTTTATTTCACTACTAATCTATATTTAAAACACGTTTCAATATTTACCATCTGACGTGCTTGCAACTAGCGGTTAATGTTTAGAAATGTTACATTTTAGGGATCTCATTTTTAGCTGGCACTTTTTTAACAGTTTCAGCTAACGATAGATACGCCCGACCAAGCAGGGGCGCCCCAAGGGCTAAGAAACCCATGTTTAAAAAGGACCTCGAAATTTGTTACATTATTTTTATTGGACTTCTCTTGCATTTCCCTAAAAACTCATTTGTGAATTATAGCGAATTCAACTTTATTTTTTATATGTATATTGTATTTTATGTAATTCTGCATTTTATTATTCGTCATTTGTGTATCAGTTTACAGACAACTTTACAACGCTTTGGCTAAGACCTTTCTATTGGAGCATCTGGAAATCATAATACTATAATCCCCACTGCACACACTCCAGTGGTTGTAAAAACTACTTTATTATTGTAGTGATCTACAATTACAACTGCATTATGACAAATGTAGTTATCTACAACTACAACTCCTTTTTTTAAAAAGTAGTGACTACAAACTACTTTTAAAATGTAGTCACTACATAACTACTTTTATAAGACGAATTTTGCCACAGCTTCAATTTACACAAAAAGTTGAGGATATGGATATGCTGTAGTAATTTAACATACTTATTCTGAAAACAGTAAAATAAAACAAAAGTATAAACTTTAAAATCAAAGACAACCAAAAATAGGTTTAAAAGTCCTTTAATAAAATCTCACAATAATTACGCGGCCAAAGCTCTTTCGGGCCCGAAAGCGCTTTGGCCGTGTAATTATTGTACATCGAGGAAAGGAGATTTTAAGGACTTCTAAACCTATTTTTGATTGTCTTTGATTTTAAAGTTTAATTAAAGTTGACGTGTATCCATTTTATTTATCAAAAGTATAAAATAAAATAAAAGTAAAAACTATTTATTTAAAAACATGTTTGTTCATTTTAAGTAGAACTTGCATTCTCAAAATTGCAACAGATAAGCAGGATCTTTTGGGAAATAACGCATTTGAATATATCCATATAAAAAATGAACCTCATGAGGCAATGGCCTTCCTAACCCTGCAGCCGTTCATCGTGCATCGTTGCGCAGAACACTAAATTTCTTACAAATGAAGAAAGGGTGATCACGTGATATGTAGAAAGGCACCTTGTTTGTTTACTGAAGTAACGTTAAAAGTAGCTTCAAAACTCGATACAAACTACTAATCTTTTGTATCACGCTACTCGCTCCACTACTTATTTTTAAAAGTAGCATGTTACACTACAAACTACGAGAAAAAGTAGTGACTACTGTAGTTTCGCTACTTCCGACCACTGGTACACTCTCTATGTAATCTACTTCCCGGCCGTCCAAACGGGTACCTTACATCTTTCTGGTAGGTCGGACGGTCTGGGTCTCAATAACAACTCTCTGTGTAATCTGGAAGTTTTAATCTAGTCTCTGTAGCATTTTTCATTTGTTTTGGTTTATTTGAGTTTCGGAATTTTGCAATTTGAGGAGAACATAATGAACCTCAGCCTAAAAGCACTTACATAATCAGTGTTCCTTCCTCCTACTGGACTTATAACTATAGACCTTTAGATATTAAATAGAAAAACTATAGTTAGTCAAGCAGGGTCGGATTATCAATTGAGACAAAGGTCAGGAATCCATTGAGACAAATTTTGGGGCTTGGGAATATTTTTGTTTCATAAACAAAGGCCCATCTAAAATATAGTTGACTCAGGTGGGGCGTAAAATTCTATGCCAGAACCTAAAGTGAAAATATTGAGTCAATGAATCCATTTTTAATTTTTACTTTTTCATACTATGTAATAAAGTATTGTTTTCACGAAAATTTTCAAATTCGAGATTTTGAGGCCAATATATGTTTTAAGATCTCCTGAACACGTTTGGACTATCTTTGTATGTCCGTCTGTATGTATGTCTGTGGTCGATTTCTTGTGTACACCATAGCAGCCACGCATATTAGTGGATTTTCACGAAACTCTGTGCCCGGCTTTGTTATCGAAAAATCTAGAACTAAATATAATTTTTGTGAAATTCAATCCTAAACTTCGAAATTTTATATTTTTTTTAACATGGCAGCATAGGATAATATTTGGCATAATCATGCGAGGGTTTATTTGTGGCTCAATATTAACGAGACGTCACAGTTTCAATCATCGTTGTGAAAAATAGCCGCGATACATTTTTTTTTTGTTCTGTGACGTCATTAGTCCCTCCTTGGGGTCATATTACTCCCTCGGGGGAGGGGGGTGGTATATTGTCAAGTCGAAAAATTCTTTCAAGCCCTTTAAAGTAAAGAGTAACATGCTATAGTTGCAATCATTTTAACCTACGTTGCCGATTTTTTAAAATTTTTCTTGTAAAATTTGGGGGGGGGGGATGAATTTTGGTATGAGAAAGTCGAGTTGAGCCACACTTCAGTCAATTGCTCAAGTCTTCGGACGAGCCGGTCGTTCTGGGTTTTCGACACTTCAGTCAATTTGAACTTGTAATAACAACATACATAAATTGTCAGATAATCAGTTTTTCGGATTTATGACGTTTTACTGCATTTATTGTTCAGGTGGGGCTCTTTCATGAAAGCTTGTTTGGACATCAGAATACATAAGGCGATTACTGTGCGTACGAAACATCCGTAAAATATAAATGATCAACTCATTCTCAAAAACGAAGATCGTAATCTCAATAAGGGCGGTTGTCTCAATCTTTTCACAGCGTAAAATTAAATATATAAAATGACTGTTCATTGAAAGTGATTGATTGTCGTTATTTTGATGCATTACTTTATAAAGTAGTGGTGGTGCTTAAATATTGCATTTACACTAACAGCAATAATCGAGCAGATATTTCGTTTGGATAGCTTAATTTGATTTAGCGATAATATTGTTCATGCACTCACTTATAAACCGCCTCAAAAACATTCGATTTGTGTTCTGACGTGCCCAAAAATTGTTTAATTGTCATAACTTTCCACCGCGTCATATCATATTTTCTACACATATGTATGTATGGAAGGTTAAAATTATTCATTTTTCGTTTAAAGATATATATTTCTATAATGCTTCAAATAATACCTTCCTTATAAAGCAGTGATTCTCAATATCTTTTGTATGACAACTTCCCAGATGAAGAAAATATTCTATCTGCTGTCCTTTTTTTATCTAAATAGAAGTAAATTGTATTTCACACCTCACCTGTATATTATTCGTATCTTCTCTAAGAAACACTTAACGCTTGCTTTAAAATAGTTTCATTGCTTCATCACGAATATATGAATTTTAAATACTATTTAACAAACAATACATGTTCATTTTAATTCTGCGTTGATTTCTACTTGATATTCTTAAACTTACTGAAATCACCCCCGATAACAGTTTTAACACAAATAATTTAATTTCACATTTCACACAAAGATTAATAGTTAAAAATTAAACTCACCAAAAATTTATCAGATTTCGCTCCTATTATAAAATATTCGTAATGAATTCAAATTATGAACATTCGTCATTACATGGTTAGATATTGCAAGCCGGACAATCATTCTGAACTTGAGAGACTGGCATCAACCGTCAATAAACTCAACAATAAAGCAGAAAAGAAATCAAAAATGTCTTACATAAACAACTATGCATAAGCAATTTTTATACAATAAAAAATAAAATTTTAGAATTTTTTTTTAATCGTCATTTTACTGTCCTCTAAAGAGCACTAAATTCCGGCAGCAGGTTTCGAACCTCTAATCTATATAAAAAAAATCTTGAGAAATAGAGGCTTCAAAAAATTGTTTAGATTCAAACAATAGTATGGCAAAAATTTACAACATGCAAAGTAGTTTATATTATCACAAATTAATCAAATGTATTTAATTCGTAGGAATTGGTACACAGTTGCCAACTTGTGACCAACGACCGTACCGTGCTGATAACACCGGTTCTCGTTAGATCACCGAAGTCAAGCAGCATCGGGCGCGGTTAGTACTTGGGTGGGTGACCACCTGGGAACACCGCGTTCTGTTGGCACATTTCGGGCGCGATAGCCCGGTGTATTGTGCGCTGGATTTACACGCTGCCACAACAGCCGCCGTGTTCATGCGGAGTATGATCACGTTAAACATGTGGGTCCGTAAGTCTTTCCGAGAGGTTGGTGGTAGGGGAAGGAGGGTACGGTCCCTGTGGATGCCTCCCCCACTGGGCTCCGGTCTAAATTGGGTGGCATTTCCCGGCCGTCCAAATAGTTACCTTACACCTTTCTGTTCTGGTAGGTCGGACGGTCTGGGTTTCAACAACAGTTGCCAACTTGCCGGCCACTCATTTTGCTGCTCATACCCTCGGGTGAGTCGGGCGGCCTGGGTTTTCCACAGTTGCCAACTTGAAGAAAGAAACTTCTAAAGAATTTTAACAAACATTTAAAAGAATACCTATTGAACGAAAGTTCATAAACAAAAACATCCATATTATTTTTTTTCTGTTATTAAGGATATAACGACGTAAACAAACTATGGAATACGAATATATAAGAAATTCAAGTGGAACCTTATACTCCAGATATTCTTATCTTTTCAACTCCATTTTTTACATAAAGAGGGTGATATTGAAAGTTGTACAAAATGTTCTCGTTAACACCGTATTAGACTCCTTTTCGCAGATAAGTAAACTATGGCGTCATTAAAAAGAACTTTCACTTCTCACTTTCTTTCACTCCTTTGAAATTCGCATACCATACACTGATAATACACCCTAAACAAACTGACACCTGTCGACATTCATTTTGCAAACGGTGAATTTTGTTCGCCTACCTAGCTTATCTGATGAACATTTTCTAAAAACAACTGACAACCAATCGCTCAAACGCTTTAATTAATCGTCTGCACCCTAAACTAGTTCAGACGATTCTTTCTCGAAAGTTTTTCTTCCGTAAATAAATGCGGAACGTTTTCTCTGCGATCTACTTACGCAACGTTCGCAAATAACTCTCGAACCCTGAATGAATTGAATGGCTTCGAGGCTGGTCAAGTCGAAAAGTGTGAGAGTGAAGAAAGAAAAAAAGAAAAATGGCGGTTTTCTTTTGTGATGTGAAAACTGTGATTAATCCTTGAGAAGATGATCCTGAGGCGTTGATTTCCTGTATGTCATAAATTTAAGAAAAATATTGACGGTTTTGACATCTGATGAGATGAATAATTATGAGTTTAAGTTCATGGTGATTAGGAGAAATACAATGATAAAAAAAAAAAAATCATTAGCAACATTGAAGCCTAAAGTTTGTTAGTCATTAGATAGTCCTAAAAATGTCCTTTACATTTTAGCGACAGACATTCGGTAGGACCAAAATAAATTGCTAAATTACAGTGTGTAAACCCATATTAATTCTGTATCCTGAGTATTCCACAGAGAGGCGCACAGTGTATATTTGCACCCATCTGTGAATTTAAAATTATATGCCTTAATGAGTTGGTAATCCTCCAAAGCAGTGAGACTTTCTTGCTCAAGCTTCACTTGTTACTATATTCACTTGCCAATATACAGATAGAATAAATCTTATAGTCGGTCAAATTCCAATTAACCCGGGACGGCAAAAGCAAATCAGAAAAACTAATAAACAAGAAGATTCAAAGCGATGGCTATCAATGCAGTCAGGAACTTTAAAACTTAAACTGGAAACCGCCATTTTCAATGCCATCTCCGAGAAAAGATTTTTGAAGGATTCATATCGAAGACGAGTAGTTGAGGGTCAATCAGTCATGACTATTAATCCATTCTTCCGTTTCAGCATTCTGTTAACCACGGTTAGGACTAGTTTAAAATTAGTTACACAGATATCGGAGGACATGATCTGGATGATTCTGGTGGTTATAATCCTCAGCAGATTATTTATGATTGCTATACAGCTTTTTCGACTAGAATAAACAGGAAAGCAACAGCATCAGCTCTACCCTCGAACTTAATCGCAGTCAAAGGAAGGTGGTGTTCAGATTCTTCTGAATACTAAAAGCTGTAGACTATGGACTCATAATAACCTCTAGACTACAGGCGTAATTTGTCTATAAGCGTCAAATACAGACGTGGCTGTAGAAGATGGCGCAGCAAGCATACTCGTTCAACGAGAAATTCTCGAGTTACAAGTAAATATACATTTTCCCTGTAATTAGACAGTGAGCTTGTACTGTTCTGGGGAGATGCTGGAATCCTATACACGTTCTGGAAATATTCTTCCTAAGAATAATTATACTCTAAATTTAGGTTATAAACCGAACATTAATCTATCCAAGGCCCCTTAAAGCAGTAGTTATTAACATTTTTTCGGGTTTCCTCTTAACCTATTTGAAGGAAGAGATGGATTTGCCGGGTATCGTTTTATGCCCAGGATTAAGTAAAGTTTTAGTCCACGGCAAGCCTAACGATGTGCGCAAAAGAAGGGTAAATTTTTATCGGACTTATATGAAGCAGTGGATTAGCTCCAAATCAGTGACGTAGAATAAAAAAACTTTGGCAATCACCAAGCACTGTGCCTCTCGTGTTAAACGTCTTCATCGGCTATAGGTCGGAAACCATTGTAACGTCTAAGATGGAGCGCCGATTTCAAATTGAGAGGATAACGACCACGCGGTATACTAACCTGGGTAAAAATAGTAGTAGAAGGAAGCTAACCTGAGGTAAAAATAGCAGGAGGTGGTCAGTCAAATTACCAGTAACCCGCCAATCTGACATTAGAGGGTGGAGAATGCACCCTCGATGCAGATCGACTTACAGGAGACGATATATGATAATGTTAGGGGCCAATTCGGGCTCGGGGGTCGATGGAAGAAAGTTAGTTAAAAACCACTAATATAATAAACAGCTAAATGTCTCTTAGTATAATAATAAAAAATACTAGAACAAACTATCTTTAGAAATAGTAGTATTCAATATATAATATTTTTACAAAATGAGTACTAAAATTTTAAAAGAAAGTATGCGCGAGGAATATAAAATAAGGAATATAAATGTATTAAGTGAGGAATATTTGTCCGTGAATTGCTATAAAAATTTAATATTACACTAGAAAATGTACTCGGCGTTGCACGGGGGTTAAAACAGGGTAGTTATATAACGTAGCAAAATAAATAAATTTTATTCGTATAAATAGCAGTGATATGCAATCCATGTACATTGGAGCAACGGCCGTGATACACCCCCCCACCCCCCCAAAAAATGGCCATAAAACCGAAAAATTAACAATCTATAAGATCACATAAGCGTCTTTGTGTTTTGTCCTATTATAATTACGTGATAGTAAAATAGAGGGGGGTTAATAAGAAGTTGAAACATTCTTAAAGGGGTCGACGTCTTATATACCTCTCCATAGTCAAGCAAAGTTTGTCGCAAGTATACCACCATTAGATTAAAAAAAAAAAAAAAAACCTCTTTACACGAAAAAGAAAGATTAATCGTTCGCAATCTGTATTTTTACATCTTTTTTTTATTCCTGGAATTGGCAACAAAGCGAAGTCTTCCTTTAGAACTGATTATTGGTTAGCGAATTGGACTCAGTGATCCGATTACGGAAAAGGGATAGAAAAATTGGGGAATATTTCGATAACTCATCAGATGGGCTATTATAAACAACAAGGTCAAGGTTTCGAATGCCGAACACCGTGTTCTAAACGAACTCCATTAGAACATTAGAACATCTTGTGATATTAGCAGCCACAATGACGTGTGATAAAATTCATTACTTGGATATTTCCCTAAAACCGACTAAAAACGGTGAGTAAATGTTTTTAAAATGCTTAATGAATTTTTACTTCCTTATATTAAACTAGTTTCTAAGCTTTATTTTACTAGCTGTTATTACTTTCCCTACAACACACGGTAATGTATAGAAAAAGTATTTGAATCGTGTCGAAAATCGAAACTTGAATTTTAGACAAATCTGCATGTTTCAGGCACTCTGGAACAAGAAAAACCTATTTTTAGCGTGATGTCTATGTATATGTGTATGTGTGTGTGTGTGTCTGTCTGTCTATCTGTATGTTTGTCTGTCTGTACAATTACGTATTCACTTTAACTCCTAAACTTGCCGACGGAATTTCACAAAATTTTGTGGGCAAGTAAGTCTCTTGTTGGTTACTCTGGTGGTGATTATATTTTTGTACGATTCCAAAGAACAGAACCTGACTTTTTTACAAAATGGCCCTCAAAAATCGTCAAAATCTGAAATAAAAGAACATATGCTCAAATGTATCAATCAACTTCTTGTCTTACACATATTTTTTGTCGATACATAAATTAAGACCAACTTCATTACTCTAAAACTCACCGTTCTCAAGACATTTAAGTTTTTAACATTTTTGCAACATCGTCTTTGACGATACGTCCAGTTTCCAAATGAAAAAGAAAGTTTAAATTAAACTGCAAATTCAGTGCAATTTTTAATAAATACTCGTGTCTTATTTTGTTCAATTAAGGGGACGGTGGACGTTGAAATTTTTTTATTTATAATTATTGACTTAAAAACATGAAAATTTGTATAAATATTCCTCTTAACATTACTATATAAAATACCATTAATTTTTTTTCAATTTTGTTATAATTTTGTATTTTTTTTTTAATTTAATTTTTTTAACGAAAATTTGAAAATGATCGTTGCTGCGTTCACATTTTTGATTAATTTTACATTATGATCACTCAAAAACACATTATGAACAAATTTGGGTATTCATTTTTAAATCCCTTAGAAAGGTAATTTTTTTTAAATATTTTTCTGCATTAAAACTTAATTTTCATCATTGAATTAGGTTCTTATTCACTTTTAATTACCTTAATAAAGTCCAATTATAAAATGCATACCCCGTTTCAATAAAAAGTATGAAAGGTGTCTTCTTGCCAAATTTCATGCATCTCAGACAGAAATTAAGACGCATGGAGCATTTTAAAAATGTAAAACCTTTAAAAATTCCGTTTCGATAAAAATTCATTCAACCTTTTACTTACGGGTGAAACAGCGTCCATCCCAAACGGAGAACCTCCCAAAAAGACAGATATTTGACATACTCTATCCCAAACAGTTCGCCCTCCTCCCTTTTGCAGGCATTGGCGTCCATGAAAATCACCGACAGAAACATTGCACCTGCTGCAGCAGCTGTCCCATCCGTATGCAAATGTTAAATGTGTAAAATAATGTTATATATTAAAAACCTTTATTAGTCAATTTTTGCTCATTTCAACGTCCACCGTCCCCTTAATTTAAATTTAATAAAATATGAAAGAAAGAAATAAAAAATAATTTTAAGCCTGTAAGGAAAGTCATGTGCTGCCCACATCATATGTTTGTTTAATAATATATAACACTTAGCGTCGAAAAAGTAATTTTTTATCGAAAATTAGCTCATGGTGGTTCTATGCACATTTTCCGCCTTCTATGTTGTCAGGGGCTTCTGTAAAAGATTTTTCACCGTCACCACATTTTTCCAGTCACCGAGGTAGAAATCGAAAATCTGAGTTAGATTCTGTTCCGTATTCAATACCATAGAATTAAAAAGATTCAACTTTTAAATTCACCTTGGGGATCATAAAGTTACAACCAAGTGAAAACAAGAAAGATCAATCATGCATAAAGCATTGATTATGAAACACTTTCCAACTTCAATGCAATTTTTTAAACATCTCTAAAATGCGCTACATTCAGCAGTGATATTTTTAAAATTATCACAGTACAATAATTTATTTTACTCGGAAACTTCATCAAAAAGGCAATAGTTTGGCTCTCTATATAAAAGCAGTGAATATTTCATTCATACACTTTTTTCCAGACTCCAGAGTTAAATAATTTTGCGTGAAAAAAGTTCAGCAATTCTTATATACCACATCTCACAATCACTTGTTTAGGTTCTGCATGCATTAAAATTAGGCTTCGTTGTAGAAATAATCAAAGTTTGATGATCATTTAAACTAAAAAATATTGTAATTACTTTGGCGCAGACTATAAATGCACAGAGAATACTATGCAAAAATAAGGTGGACTGATGCAACATTAAATACGAATTCAAAAGAACTTTAAAAATCATACTTTTGACACTGGGAAAAAAGATGGATGCCATATTTTATATTGAAGTGGGTCACGTGATCTCGTCATATTGTATGGGTGTTATTACTATTTTAATTTTTATTTTAAAAACTACCGAACATATTTTGCTAATTTTTTTTATGCATTTTATGGGATTTTAAATAATTCCTAAAATTTTTCAAAGCAATTTGCGAATTTCAACTTTGCTTAAAAAATGTTTGAAAAATTGGGTCCCATAGGGTTTAATGTATTTCACTTTTTCAACCCTGGTTCAATCTGAAACTAATGTGGTGATATTATTCATTTACATTCCTATATGTCCCATAGACCTTCTGAACAACATACTAAAATTTCCTTTCGATAAAGTCATTTTTACGACAGTTATCGTGTTAACGGACAGACAGAATGACCGAAGTCATGAACACTTTTCAATTATGTTGTAAAGTGTTTAAAAAATGCAGGTTTTTTTCTTTTTCCAGTGTTGACATTATAACTAATATTACAGTTAAAAGTTAGGCTAGTAAATGTTCAAAGTGGTGCACCATTTTCTGCTCTCATATCATTTCAAGCGGAATATTACGAATAAGTCCGTTTATATAAACCTTAAGCTCTGATAATTACTTTCCTTATATACATAGTTAAAGGCCCAGACCATACAGCCAACCCAGGGGTTTGCGGCAATTGAGCGTATGGCCGGGCCTTATATACATAGTGTATAATGTATAAGGAAAGTATCGTGACGGGGTCGAAAATTCGAGTTTTCGATGGGAGAGCACATTTCAAGCATTCCTGAACACGAATCAAACGTTTTTGATGTGATGGCTGTGTGTGTGTGTGTGTGCCAGTGAGTTTATGGAGACGTTATCTCAGGAACAAATGGAGCGATTCGAATGAAATTTGATACAAAAATTACAATCCGGGAATACTGGAAGCCTGTTGCTTTTAAACACAATCGAAAGTTCAACCCCCCCCCCCCCCCCCCTGAATTTTCGAGTCAAATTTGAAAAAATCATCAAAAAATCAAAACCTTTAATAAAGTTAGGCAAATAGACATTTCTTATGTAATTTTTCCTTAGAAAATGATTGACATAAACTTTAGAATGCTAGCATGAACCGTTCTTGAGATATTGCACATTTTTCAAATAAATGTATCAAAAAATGACATAAATTAAAAAAAAATTTTAACTGTTGAGAAACATGTTCACTTTTCATATGTAATAATAAATTATCGTCTCCACAGTCTCACACACACAGACATCACCTCAAAAATATTCAATTCGTAATTAGGGATGCTTGAAATGTGCTCTCCCGTCGAAAACTCGAATTCGAATTTTCGACCCCGTCACAATACTTTCCTTATACATTATTGTATATAAGGAAAGTAAAAATGCTTGTAATTAAGCACGTTTAAAAACAAATTATTTTACATAATATTAAAAATTGTTTAAAAAATACCTGTTTGTAACTGAACAAGTGAGTATCATGAGAGAAAAAAAAAAAATTTGCAAGATGTGTTAAGCATATATTTAGTGCTATTAAAGCATTTTCCCTTAGCAGAACTTGTGAAAACATTCCATTGTTTTAATACTGAACGAATAGGCTTGAAACTGTATTTGTTTTTTTTTTCTAAGAATGAGTAAAATGTCACTTGTTTGGTTGTTATCCATTCTTTTTCTTTAAAATAAAGCACACATACACAGATTTGTATCCCGCCCTCTTTCATTTTCCTTTTAAAATTAAAAAATCGATGATCGAAAACTTCTTGTAAAGCAGCTACTTGCTTTTCAGATAAAAAGTTTGGAAAGAGTATTACATTCTATTTTCAAATTAATTTAAAGAAATCTGATGTAAGTAACACATGACTTTCCTTATATAATGCAATGAATTTGCTTTTTTTACAGTCAAAAAATAATGTACAAGATCCACGGTACTGTGTTTTTAACGTTGAATTTTACATTTGGTGATTTTCCGAATGACAGCATGTAAAACTATTTCAAAGTACCCAATTAAATTATATTTCACACAACTCAAAATTAACAATTATCAATATTAATAGCACCCTCAATAAGCGATATAGTCCATATATTAAAGTATTTCAATAATTAATTCATCAATTAGACGCCATTTTCATTAATTTAGCGTCATTTCTGCAATTTTGACGAAATATTACCAAGTTGGCGATACTTTGATAGATTATTCGCCAAGTTTGTCAAAGAAATCACCAAGTGTTACAGACAAACGGAGAAAAGAACATTTCTTATAGACTAGAATGTATGCCCGTCATATGACGGAAATCAGAATTTGCGAAACATTATTTCTCATTTGGCGTCATTTTTATCGATTTGGCGACAGTTTATCACTTTGGCAACATTTTAAAACTTGTCAAGTTGGTGACGTCCCGCTAACTTTCTCGCCAAGTGTTACGGACGGACGGAGAAATGGGTTATTCTTATAGTCTATTCTTATGTTCTTTCCAAGATATTGAATTTTCATTAATTAATGGTTCTTTCATTGATTCAGCGTCAGTTTCATCATGGCGAATTTTTATCAATTGGGAGACATTTTCGTCAATTTGGCAACATTTAAAAAGTCACCAAGTTAGAGATATTCCGAAACATTCGTCACCAAAATTGTATCTAAACGTTACGGAAGGAAAAATTGGATATTCTTATCGTAGTACTCGTAGAGTGTTATATTCTTTCCAAGATATTGAATTTTCGTTAATTAGTTATTATTCCATTAGTCGACATTTTCATTAATTTAGCATGATTTTTATCAATTTGGTGAAATTTTTGTTAATTTGGCAGTATTTAAAAAGTCGCCAAGTTGGCGAAATTCCGCCAAATTCGTTTGTAAAATCTCGCTAAGCATTATGAATGGAGAAATAAGTTATTTTTATAGCAGATAAATGACTATTGGCGTCCAGATACAAAAGTTTTACCCAAAGTATCTTTTCTTATGAATGGAACGAGCTAGATCTACGGGAATAATGTCACCAAATTTATTATTACATATGAAAAGTGAACATGTTTCTCAACAGTTAAAAATTTTTTTTAATTTATGTGATTTTTTGATACATTTATTTGAAAAATGTGCAATATCACGAGAACGGTTCATCCTAGCATTCTAAAGTTTGTCAATCATTTTCTAAGATAAAATTACATAAGAAATGTCTATTTGCGTAACTTTATTAAAGGTTTTGATTTTTTGATGATTTTTTCAAAATTTGACTCGAAAATTCAGGGGGGGGGGGGGTTTGAACTTTCGATTGTGTTTAAAAGCAACAGGCTTCCAGTATTCCCGGATTGTAATTTTTGTATCAAATTTTTGCTCTCATATCATTTCAAGCGGAATATTACGAATAAGTCCATTTATATAAACCTTAAGCTCTGATAATTACTTTCCTTATATACATAGTATAATGTATAAGGAAAGTATCGTGACGGGGTCGAAAATTCGAGTTTTCGATGGGAGAGCACATTTCAAGCATTCCTGAACACGAATCAAACGTTTTTGATGTGATGGCTGTGTGTGTGTGCCAGTGAGTTTATGGAGACGTTATCTCTGGAACAAATGGAACGATTCGAATGAAATTTGATACAAGAATTACAATCCGGGAATACTGGAAGCCTGTTGCTTTTAAACACAATCGAAAGTTCAACCCCCCACCCCGGATTTTTCGAGTGAAATTTTGAAAAAATCATCAAAAAATCAAAACCTATAATAAAGTTACGCAAATAGACATTTATTATGTAATTTTCATTAGAAAACGATTAACATAAATTTTAGAACGGTAGCACGAACCGTTCTCGAGATATTGCACATTTTTTTTTTAAATTATCAAAAAATTATATAAAATAAAAAAATTATTTCCTATTGAGAAACATATTCACTTTTCATATTTAATATCATGCGATAAATTGGGTGACATCATTCTCGTGGATCTAGCTCGTTCCATTCATGAAAAAACATACTTTGAGTAATAATTTTGTATTTGAACGCCAATAGTCATTTATCTGCTATAAAAATAAATTATTTCTCCATCCATGACGCTTGGCGAGATTTTGGCGACGAATTTGGCGTAATGTCGCTAACTTAGCGATTTTTTTAAATGTTACCAAATCAAAGGAAATCTCGTCAAATGGATAAAAATGACGCTAAATCAATGAAAATAACGACTATTTGACGAAAATTCACTACCGTGGAAAAAATATAAGTATCTACTATAAGAATAACCTGTTTTGTTAACACTTTACAACAAAGTTGAAAAGTGTTTATGACTTTGTTCATTCTGTCTGTCTGTCTGTCCGTCTGTCTGTCTGTCCGTTAGCACGATAACTGCCGTAAAAATGACTTAATCAAAATGAAATTTTAGTATGTTGTTCAGACGATCTGTAGGACCTGTGGGAATATAAATGAATAATATCACACAATTAGTTTTGGATTGAACCCGGGTTGAAAAAATGAAATACATTGAGCCTTATGGGACCTAATTTTTCTAACATTTTTTAAGCGGATTTAAAATTCACAAATTGCTTCGAAAATTTTAGGTAATAGTCAAATTGTTCCATAAAATATATAAAAAAAAAATTCAGCTAAATATATTCAGTAGTTTTTTAAATTAAAATTAAAATAATAATTACACATCTTATATGAAACGATCACGTGACCATGATATGAAACGATCACATGACCCACTTCAAAATGATATATGGCATCCATCTTGTTTCAAATTCGTGATTTTTTAAAGTTCTTTTTAATTCATATTGAGTGTTGTATCCATCCTAAAACTACTTTATTTCTGCTTAAATTCTGTGCATCTACATACTAAAACAACACAATGACAATATATTTGAGTTTAAATTCTCTTTCAAATTTGATTATTTCTACAACTAAGCCTATTTTTCACCTATGTAAAATGTAAACAGCAAAATATGTAGAATGAGTTGTATTAGAATTACTGTATTTCTTTAACACAAAATAATTCAGTCCATGGAGTCTGCATGGCTGATATGAATGAAATATTAATTGATTTTATAAACAGAAGGACGATTTTTTTCGATGAAGTTTTAAGCATAAAGTTTATGAATTGTAGCTCCATGGTCTTAATTTTTAAATAAAATAAATTATTATAGTATTGTGATGAATGAAATGGAGAAAGTTATGAATGAAATCCTGCTTTTATAGAGAGATCCAGGCGTGTTATTTTTTCTATGACGTCATTTGAATTAATTTCAGTTGTTTTCGATGAAGTTTTCAAATATAATAAATTATCGTAGTATTATGATAGATTTAAAAATATTACCGTGGAATGTATTGCATTTTAGAGATATTTAAACCACGCAATTTATATTTCAATGCCGTCATTTGAATGAAGTTCATTTTTTTCAATGAAAGTTTAAGTTTTCAAATATAATAAATCAATGTAGTATTGTGATAAGTTTTAAAATATTACCGAGGAATGTATTGCATTTTCGACTTTTTCAAATAAAATTGCATTGAAGTTGGAAAGTTATTTCATAATCAATGCTTTAAGCATGATTGATCTTTCTTGTTTTTACTGTAAAAGTAGAAAATACATTGCATTGTATAAGGATAGTCATGTGCTACCCATATTAGATATTTTTAATTTATTTTTGTCGTATAATATGTTTTTATATTTAATAATTTACTTTTTATTTTCGTTATCTTTTAAGAAAATGGTAGAATATTTTCCTTTGAATTATCAATAGTTATTGAAAAAAATGCAATGTAATATTTAATGTGTTTTTCAATTATAATTAGATTTTAATTTTGTTTTTTAAATATCACTTTATATTCTACTTTTCAAACCTATAATAAACAGTAAATTGTTTATGATTCTGATAGGGTTTAACAATTTTAAGTTATTTTTCATGCTAATCCTTTTGTGCAGTGCTTTAAAATTGTAAATTTGAAGATAAAAAAAAACATTATTATAGATGAAATAGAATTTTCTATAAGTTATCAAAAACAAGCGTATGTTTGACTGTAGCTGTAATATAAGAATAAATACTTTTGAAAGTCACTAAACATATTATTCCAGCTGAAATGTAATATAGAGAATTATTTTTAAATTTTCCGGAAATTTTCTGGGAAAATTTTAAAAAAAAATTTCCAGAAAAATCACATATCTAGTAGAAACTAAATTCCCATCGCCTCTTTTATTACATTACCAAGTTTGGAAGTTCTACCTTAAGTTGTTTTTCTTTGTAGAGATATTCAAAATGTGGACTTTAATTGTGATCAATCTGTGTGTGCGGCATAAAAGTGATGATAGCGTGAACCTATGTCAAACTTATTTAGATATGATTTGTTCTAGATATGATTTTTGTTGGGTCTATATCTTTACTATCCTTTCCTGATTTTCACTGTATTATATTTTGTTTATCTTGTGAAATAGTAAAATTGTAATATAACAAACTTTATATTCATATCTAATGAGACAGCTTACGAGTCTAATTCGGATAAAAATGTTAATACTCTTATATAACTTTATTTCAGTGAAGTAAAATTTATTTTCTGCATCTTTCGGATTTTTCTAGTTGGCATAACTTTTGTGCATATGGCGCCACCGACAATTCATTTTTACTTTCCCTACAATACATGGTAATGTATAGGGAAAGTATTGGAATCGTGTCGAAAATCGCAACTCGAGTTTTCGATGAATCTACACGTTTTGGGACCGCTAGAACGCGAAAAAACTATTTCTAGCGTGACGTCTGTGTGCATGACTGTATGTGTGTGTGTCTGTGTGTGTGTGCAATGTATGTATCCACTCTAACTCAAAAACTAATTGACCACATTTCATAAAATTTAATAGTAATTCACTTTGTAACGGTGTCTAAATGAACACGTAGACATCTTTTGATGCAAAACAAAACAAGTTTATTCTTAAACTGTTGAAATAATAAAGTAAACTCCATTAACCTAATTTAAGCATAATAAATCAGAATGTACATGGTCCACCCTTACTACCATCGTCTGCATTCACACACGCCACGCTCCACGTACCAACTCGTATTATCTCCCACCATCGCATTTCGCATCTTTTTAACCTGGTTGCCAGCTCCACCTTCCGCCTGCAATCTGAGCGGCTGATATTTAAATTTAGACTCTTCTTTCTCCGGGGAAGACACTGCTTAAAAAATAAGAAGTCGAGAATAGAAATTAATAATCCTTACAACTCGTGGGCGATCCTGAAGCTGATTAGATTTTGGTACGATACGGAATAAAATAATCTGCTTTTTTTTTTCGAAATGGCCAGCAAAAATCGCATGCATCTACTCTAGCTAAAAAAGTAACTTACCAAATTTCACAAAATTTTGTAGATAAGTCACCTGTAGGTTACCCTGGTACTGACTACATTTTGACATGATTCGGAAAAAGGGATCCTGCCCTTTTGCGAAATGGCCCGCAAAAATCGTCAAAATTTAGAGTAAAAGATTATGTATGCTCAAGTATATCAATTATATGGTTGGTTTATATGTAATTTTTAACGATGAAATGAATAAAACCAACCCCATTATCCTAGGACTAGCCGGTCTCGAAATATTGTAGTTTTTTCGCATTTTCGCTACGCCACCTTTGAAAATAACTCGAGTTACCAAATAAAAAGGAGAATTGAATTAAAAGTGCGAATTCAATGCAATTTAAAATAATTATGACTGTTATTTTGTGAAATTAAACTCAATTTAATAATTATTGAAGAAATAAAGAGAACGTTAATATATGAGTCTGCAGGTAAAGACATGTGCTGCGCACATCAGATTTTTATAATTAAAACTCAAAATTCTGGTTTAGCCGTAGAAGCTGGCAATCTAGCCTTTTTTCTCTAGGAATCTAACTATACTTTACCTCCAAAAGTTGGCAACCCTGCTTGGTAATATCAAGTTTGCTTTGTCACAAGTATATAAGCTTTCTACCTTGTGTTTTGCATAAGTCTTAAAGAGGTGTATGACCGACAAACATATAAGTAAGATTATAGAACACAAGTCGTATGCTTAGTATGAGAGCACTAATTAATAAAACTCATGTTTACAACTTGAAAATACTATTGAATTTCAGTGTTTTTTATCATAACAATGACACATTTAAAAGAGATTACATAGAAAAAGGGGTTAGTTAGAGGCTTCAGAGAGATTATTGCTTCTCTTTCAAGGTCCGTCCACTGAATATACAATGGAAATGAAATCAGAATCAGGATTAGTCTAGCTATTCATCACATTGTTTTCTTTCTATTTGATTCTCTTACTTGATTATTTCCTTGTTGATTTAACTAAAAAAATACTGAACTGCGAGACGCTCCACTCAACTTTCTTATACATTGATATCTCTAATAATTATTCAGTACTGTACAGTGGCGTAACTACAATTTTTGGGCTCATAAGTAAAATTATTTTGAAAGCCCCCTCGCGATCACAAGTAAAATTACTTTAAGCCCTCCCCCCCCCCCGTTCACAAGCAAATTCATTTCAATCCCCCCCGCTCACAAGCAAAATCATTTCTATCCCCCCTCTCACAGACAAATTAATAAGCCCTCCTCTCACCGCTCACAAGCAAAATTATTTTAAGCCCCCCCTCCCCACTCACAAGCAAAATCAGTTCTACCCCCCTCCCTCTCACAAACAAATTATTAAGCCTTCCTCTCCTCGCTCACAAGCAAAATTGTTTTAAGCCCCCCCCCCCCTTCCCCGCTCACAAGCAAAATCATTTCTATCTTCCCCTTCTCACAAACAAATTATTAAGCCCTCCTCTCCCCACTCACGTAATTTTTTATCCACTCACGCAAAATTATTTTAAGTCCCCTACTCATAAGCAAAATCATTTCTACCCCCCCCCTCTCACAAACAAATTATTAAGCCCTCCTCTCGCTGCTCAAAAGCATAATTATTTTAAGCCCCCTCCACGCTCACAAGCAAAATCATTTCTATCCCCCCTCCCCTCTCACAAACAAATTATTAAGCCCTCCTCTCCCCTCTTATAAGCAAAATTGTTTTAAACCCCCACTCACAAGCAAAATCATTTCAATCTTCCCCGCTCACAAACAAATTATTTTAAGGCCCCTCTCCGCTCACAAGCAAAATCATTTCAATCCCCTCCGCTCACAAATAAATTATTTTTAGCCCCCCCCCCGCCACTCACAAGCAAATTCATTTCAATTCCCCCCCCCCCTCTCGTTCACAAACAAATTATTTTAAGCCCCCCCCCCCCTCTTTCTAGCTGGAATTATTTGAATATATTCTGAAATAAACTGATGAATTTATCTAATATTGCGTAGAAATGACATACAATTATATTACATAAACATGTTAATAAGTCCAAAAACATATAAATAAAAAAATAAATTTCGGAATTTTTTTTGCTGCAAACTTACCCCTATATTCATTTTTGTGGCCTCACTATTTTCAGTTAATCGAAGGTTTAGATTCATTAATCGTGATTGTCCTGCAGAATTTCTTTTGAGTCTTTTACAGCTTTTAATTGGTTAGTGTCCTTTCAACTACTGTGACACGCAGAGTGAAAAACAGCAGATAATACAGAATACACATTTACAAAATCGCTTTCCATCGATTTATGTTTGTTAATTAACATTTCTGCAAAACTTTGAATCATCATCTACGGGTTTAGATTATTTTTCATCAATAATATGTTCGAATTAAATGAAAAATTGTGTGAAAAGAAGGTTGGAATATTTATTTCTTCCGGAAAATTTCACATTTTTGCAATAAATCTAAATCTGTTGATTTCAAATTTTCTTTTGGCGATTGACTGATGTATAATTCTGCCTGAGGCCCCTTCCAAATTTTAAGGCCCTGAAGCATTGCTTGCCTTCTCTACCTGAGTGTTACGCCCATGGAACCGTATATGCCACATTGATTCAGCGATTAAAATTCGTAACAACGTATTTAGCACAAAGCGTTTGAGCAATATACAGGGTGTCCCAAAAATATTGAAATGCGCTTTAATTCTTTACCTGTTGGAGATAAGTGAGCAATGTAAATTGCAAAAATGTTGAAAAGTTAGGAAATAAGACTACGTTAATGAAATAGTCCTCCCATTAATTTTCAAAAAGTTACACTTTTTAAATTTTTATACGACCCCCCTTAGACACATTGGGTCAATCAGAAAATCTTTAAAATCAACTGAATTATGATAAAGGAAAAATCTAACTTATGCTACTTTTCCGTACCATGTGAGAGGCTGTTTCATGAGTAAAAATAGGGATTATAAACAAATTGACGATGGAAATTGTTAAGATCAAAAATACGTTAATATGTGTTAAAATTTTTTATCACAAATTCATCTAAATAAAGCATTACGCAGACAGAGATCATATAAAGCAGTGGTACTCACTACGCGGTTGGGGCACATAATTAAAATATGTATACATTGATCTTTTTTGTGACATGTCACAAATTTACATTTCTAATTTGATATAGGGTCCCTATTCACAATATTCAATTTTCAATTAAATATAACTCGCTTATTTTTAAAGATACAGATATGCGGTTATTTTTAATGATCTTGTTGCATTAAAAATAAAAGTTTTCTGATTGACCAAATGTGTCTAAAGGGGTCGTATAAAAATTTAAAAAGTATAACTTTAAAATTTAAAAAGTGTGGCCGAGCATAGTCCCTTTATTGTAGATAATCCTAACGTGTACGCACATTGAACTTTCCTTACAAAGTTATTTTGTGTGCGTAAGAATTTTCCCATGACCGAACGTTATAGAGAATGGATTGCACCCATCAAGCTAATTCAACCTTGATTCATGAAAAGAGGCAAATGTTGAAAAATATTAAATATAGAATATTATTATTGCTTTTGAAAATTTTATATATATTCGGTGGAAACGGATGTTAATAAGCTTAATTTCGTTTAAAGGTGAAAAAGCCTTTATATGGATAAAATATTTAGAGCTAATACGGATTTATAAGTATAAATATTTTTACTTTCTCTACATACTTCGTTATAGTATGATGTACAGGGAAAATATTGCGATCAAAAACTGTGTGTCAAAAATTCGAATTCGAATTTTCGACAAGAGAGCAAGTTTAAAGCATCCCTGATTTCGAATCGAACGTTTTTGGAGCGATGCCTGTGGATACGATATCTCATGAATAAAACGAGTGTTTCGAACGCAATTTGGTACGATTATTATGATCGGTGCACAGTAGAACGATCTACGATCGAAGGCCTCCTAATAGAATAATTTTTTGAAAAAATAATTTAAAAATCAGGATCTTCAATAATATTAAATAAATAGACAGTCTACACTTAATTCTTTATTAGAAAACGACTGACATTTACTTTAGAACGCTGACATGAACCATACTCGAGATATCTCATTTTCTCAAGTAAATTTATAGAACAATTACATGAAATTTAATTAGTAGTAACTACTATGAAATAAATGCCCTTTTTTATTCATGTAGAAGATACACATTTTATAATAGTTTTGTATTTTGATACCAAAGAATTTGTCAATAATAATTTATTTCTCGGGATATCAATTGAATGGCAATTGCATTTTGACAAGAATTTTTCATTTGAGTATGAATAAAGCATTCTGTTTTGACTAATAATTTGTAAGAGCTCCCAATTTGAATTTACATGAAGTCAATTCAATGCTAAAATCGTTGTACTGTGGATCTTGTACACCATTATTTCGCTGTTAAAAAAGAAAAATCATTGCATTTTACGACGAAAGTCATGTGCTGCCCACATCACATTTTTTTTTTGTCTAATTTTGCATTTTCCTGTTTGCTGCATTTATATTCAGGTTGCTATGAAATGTAAATTCATTCATGAAATAGTTTTATTTTTGTTAATATTTTCAACGCTTTTAATGATGCCACTACATATTCTCTCATCAATGAAAAAAAAAAAACTATTTCAAAATTAAAATTAACAACTGCAAACTTTCAAATATTTGAAATATTTTCCAACAACGAAAAGACCTCAGTTAACCCTTTCTTCGATTCTATGTCCAAGGTCCATCCTGAGGACTGATTTCTGGAACATACGTTGCTCAAGAATCGTCTGCGACACGCTCCACGGAACGCCTTCCAAGAACATTCTACGGATCGGTGAATCCAGGGATGCCTCACCGCTGACGATTACAAGCACGATTTCGAATACCCTGGGGTAGTAGTCACTTTCACTTTTGCCGAAAAATGTTTAAAATGCTTATTGACATTTTTGATGCGATTTTATGAAATTACTTTTTTTTAATTGTGTTAATTTATTTTCTATATCTTTTAAAGTAACTTTCATTTAAATTAATTTTTTATATTATATTAAATTATTTTTTGCTTAAATAGTTTAATATTTTTTTATATTAAATTTTATTTTTTTTTATTGAAAAAATTGATGTGGGTTAAAACGGCTTGCCCTATAAATCTCCTAAAATGTTCTACCTTTGGTAATTCATATTTATAGAAATGTGATTACTTGTTTTTTACTTCCCTACCATAAATGGTAATGCAGGGATGAAAATCAAAGAGCTAGTTTTCAACGAATTTACACATTTTGGGAATTTAAGAAGACAAATACACTTTTTTAGCGTTTTCTGTGTGTCTGCCTGTGTATTGGTCTGTACAATGTATTACTCTAACTCGAAAACTATCCAATAAAATTTCATTAAATTCGGTTGTTAAATCGCTTATGAGCTATTCTAGCGCTGATTAGAATTTGATATAGAAATACTGGCCTTAAGATCAAGAAATCGGTGATTTGTATCCTTTCCTGGACAAGACAATTCATGCAGTCAATTCATGACCCAGCGATGTTGATAATCCTAACGTATAAAGATCTTATGAATAACAAAAAATACGAATAAAACAATCTCAAATATTCGCATTTTTAACACTTTACAACTTAAGTGAAAAATATTTATGGTTTTGTTCATTCTGTCTGTCTGTCCGTTAGCACGATAACTGCCGTAAAAATGACTTTATCAAAATGAAATTTTAGTATGTTGTTCAGACGGTCTGTGGGACGTATGGGAGTATAAATGAATAATATCATCCAATTAGTTTTGGATTGAGGGTTGAAAAAATGAAATGCATTGAACCCTATGGGACCTAATTTTTCAAACATTTTTAAGCGGATTTAAAATTCCCAAATTGCTTCGAAAGTTTTATGAAATATTCAAATTATCCCATAAAATATATACAAAAAATTTCAGCAAAATATATTCAGTATTTTTTAAATAAAAATTCAAATAATAATTACACCTTTTATATGAAGAGATCACGTAACCCACTTCAAACTAAAATACGGCATCAATTTTGTGTCAAAATCGTGATTTTTAAAGTTCTTTTTAATTGATATTTAATGTTGTATCCGTCCTGAAACCGTTTTATTTTTGCTTAAATTCCGTGCATCTACGTACTAACACAACGCAATTACAATATATTTGTGTTTAAATGATCATCCAAATTTGATTATTTCTACAACGAAGGCTAGTTTTCACCTATGGAAAATGTAAACAGCAAAGTACGTAGAATGAGTTGTATAAGAATTGCTACATTTCTTTAACGCAAAATTTAGCTCATGGAGTCTGCAATATAGCTGATATGAATGAAACATTCATTGATTTTACAGAGAGAAGGACGATTTTCTCGATGAAGTTTTAAGCATAGAGTTTAACTACTTGTAGCTCCATGGTTTAAGTTTTAAATAAAATAAATTATTATAGTATTGTGGTGAATGAAATGAATTGAAAATGTTTATGAATAAAATGCTGCTTTTATAGAGAGAGCCAGGCGTGTTATATTTCGATGACGTCATTTGAATAAATTTCAGTTGTTTTCGATGACGTTTTCAATTATAATAAATTATTGTAGTATCATGATAATTTAAAAAATATTACCGAGGAATGTATCGCATTTTAGAGATGTTTAAACCAAGCAATTTATATTTCAATGCTGTCATTTAAATGGAGTTCATTTTTTTATGAAGTTTTAAATTTTGAAATATAATAAATTAATGTAGTATTGTGATAATTTTAAAAATATTACCGAGGAATGTATCGCATTTTAGAGATGTTTAAATAAAATTGCATTGAAGTTGGAAAGTGTTTCATAATCAATGCTTTATGCATGATTGATCTTTCTTGTTAGCACTTTACAACATAGTTGAAAAGTGTTTATGACTGTTCATTCTGTCTGTCTGTCTGTCGGTTCGTTAGCACGATAACTGCCGTAAAAATAACATTATCAAAATGAAATTTTAGTATGTTATTCAGACGATCTGTGGGATCTATGGGAATATAAATGAATAATATCACCCAATCAGTTTTGGATTGAACCTGGGTTGAAAAAATGAAATACATTGAACCCTATGGGAACTAATTTTTCAAACATTTTATAAGCCAATTTTAAATTCACAAATTGCTTCGAAAGTTTTAGAAAATATTCAAATTATCCCATAAAATGTATAAAAATAATTTCAGCAAAATAAATTCAGTAGTTTTTTAAATAAAAATTAAAATAATTACACCCTTTATATGAAGAGATCACGTGACCATTATATGAAGAGATCACGTGAACCACTTCAAAATAAAATATGCCATTCATCCTGTGTCAAAATCTTGATTTTTAAAGTTCTTTTTAATTCATATTTAGTGTTGTATCCGTCCTAAAACCGCTTTATTTTTGCTTAAATTCTGTGCATCTACATCCTCACACAACGCAATTACAATATATTTAAGTTTAAATGATCATCAAACTTTGATTATTTCTACAACGAAGCCTAATTTTCCCTTATGAAGGATGTAAACACCAAAAGATGTAGAATGAGTTGTATAAGAATTGCTGCATTTCTTTAATGCAAAATTATTTAGCTCATGGAGTCTGCAATATAGCTAATACGAATGAAACATTAATTAATTTTACAAAGAGAAGCAGGCGATTTTTTCGATGAAGTTTTAAGCATAAAGTAAATTACTTGAACCTCCATGGTTTTAAGTTCTTAAATAAAATAAATTATTATAGCATTGTGATGAATGAAATAAATGGAAAAAAGTTCATGAATGAAATGCTGCTTTTATACAGAGAGCCAGGAGATTTATATTTCGATGACGTCATTTGAATAAAGTTCATTTGTTTTCGATGAAGTTTTCAAATATAATAAATTATTGTAGTATTATGATAATTTTAAAAATATTACCGAGGAATGTATCGCATTTTAGAGATGTTTAAATAAACTTGCATTGAAGTTGGAAAGTGCTTCATAATCAATGCTTTATGCATAAATGATCTTTCTTGTTTTATTTATTTTTTCTTGTTTTATTTTCTCTCTTTGTAAAATTTATAAAATACTTTGAATTATTACGGACAATTTTACGATTGAGTAACGAACGAAAATTTCAGACGTTTTTTCGAAAATAAACTCTCAAAAGTTCTGATTAGATGGGCTTATCAATGTTGCATGACTGATAGGTAGAATTGTATTACTGACATCGAACATTACGTTACTGACAAAGAGTAGTATATATCATGAACATCAAACATCGCAACGTTGACATCGAAAATTACATGTTTACATGTTTGTTATGTAATCGATCATGTATGGGGATTTCTATTATACTTCTAAACGGTATTTTTACTTTCCCTGCGATACATGGTAATATATAGGGAAAATATTGGAATCGTGTCAAAAATCGCAACTTAAGTTTTCTACAGATGCACTTTTTCAATGCACGTTTCTTTTATCACATTAGAACACGAAAACACTATTTTTAGCATGACGTCTGTGTGTGTGTGTGTCTGTGCAATGCATACATTCACTTACGCTCAAAAACTAATGGACTAAATTTCATAAAATTTTATATGTAAGTCACTTGTGAGTTACTCTGGTGCTGATTAGATTTTGGTACGTTTCGGGATAAAAGAACTGTCTTTTTTGCGGAAAAATTGCATGTATCCACTTTAGCTAAAAAAAAAAACTATTAGACCAAATGTTACAAAATGTGATAGATAAGTCGTTTGTAGGTACGCCGGTGCTGATTAGATTTTGGAACTATTCGGGAATAAAAGAGCATGTCTTTTTTTTTCTTTTTTCTTGCAAAATGACTTTTCTTGCAAAATCGTTAAAATAGACTACCTATTCTCAATGAATCAATGTATGCAATGTATCAATTAAATGCTTGTTTTATACGTAATTTTTGAGGATGAAAATAATAAGATTTAGGACTAACCGTTCTCAAGATATTTCAGTTTCTTTTTTAAATCTTTACTACGCCCGTTTCTAAAATACATCCAGTTACCAAATGTAAAAAAAAATTAATATAAGAGTGCAACGACAGTGTAATGTCAAATAACTATGCTTGTATTCTGTGCAATTAATCTCGATTTAAAGAATTATTAATGAAATAAAGAGAAAATGAATTTGGGCCTGTAGAGAAAGTCGTATGCTGTCCATATCAGATTTTTTATATTATTTTGAAGCTTTTGTTTTTGTTTTTTACTTTTCTGATTTTGCTTTTTATTTGATATTTTCATTTAAGTTATAAAATATATTTAACAAATATTCAAGTCTCTGGCTTATTTATTTTTGAAAATGAAGCAAATGTAGGTAACTACTGGTAGTTAATTGACGAGTATTCCAGTCAAGCTGTAACACTCGAAATGCAACGCTTAGGGGCCTTATGACTGGAAGAGGGCCTAAAACGGCAGAACTAAATGTTCTCAATAGTTCTCATAAAATAATAAGCTTAAAATATTCCAACCTTCTTTTCAGAGAGTTACCCATTCAATTTTCGCACATTTAAACATTGTTGTAAAATATTCTGAATCCACAAGATAACTATTAAAAATTTTTCAGAAATGTTAATTAACAAATGGAAAGCGATTTTTCAAACGTGCTTTCTGTATTATCAACCTGACGATCACCGTAGCTTCTGATTGACTGTCATTCAACAAATTAAAACTTATTAAAGACTACAAAATAAATTCTACAGGAGAACCACGATGAAGTGATTTAGTCCTCCTGGGAATTAAAATAGTGAGGCTGGAAAAATGAATATCACTGAGCTTATTGCTAAGTTTGATGTTCAAAAGGCTAAAAAAAAATTATTTATTTATTTAATTTTTACTTTCCTTATATACATAATGTATAATAGGAAAGTATTGTGACGGGGTCGAAAATTCGAATTCGAGTTTTCGACGGGAGAGCACGTTTCAAGCATCCCTGATCACGAATCAAACAATTTTGAAGTGATGTCTGTGTGTGTGTGTGTGTCAGTGAGTCTGTGGAGACGATAACTGACGAACGAATGGACCGATTCGAACGAAATTTGGTACAAAAATCACAAACCGTAAACACTGGAAGCCTATTGTTTTTATACGCAATCGAATGTTCAGAACCCCCCTAAATTTGCGAGTGAAATTTTGAAAAAATCGTCAAAAAATCAAAACCGCTAATAATGTTACGCAAATAGACATTTCTTATGTAATTTTTCATTAGAAAACGATTGACATAAATTTTAGAACGCTAACATGAACCGTTCTCGAGATATTGCACATTTTTTAAAAAAAATTATCAAAAAGTTATATAAAATAAATTATATATAAAATATTTCCTATTGAAAAAAAGTTCACTTTTCATATGTAATACCAAGCGATAAATTTGGTGACATTATTCTCGTGGATCTAGCTCGTTCCATTCATGGAAAAAGATACTTTGAGTAATACTTTTGTATTTGAACGCCAATAGTCATTTATCTGCTGTAAGAATAACTTATTTCTCCGTCCATAACGCTTGGCGAGATTTTGGCGACGAATTGGGCGGAATGTCGCCAACTTGGCGACATTTTTAATTGTTGCCAAATTAACAAAAATCTCGCCAAATTGATAAAAATGACGCTAAATCAATGAAAATGACGATTAATTGAAGAAAATTCAATATCTTGGAAAGAATATAAGTATCTACTATAAGAATAATATTTTTTAATTGTAAAAGTAATAAATTCATTGCATTATATAAGGAAAGTCATGTGTTGCCCACATCAGATTTTTTTTTTTTGCAACTGTTTTATATAATATTAATATATAATTGTTTTGCATTATTTATGTGATGCAATTGTATGTCATTTCTTCCATATAATAAATAAATTTATTAGCTAAAAATTATTTCAGAATACCTTCAAAATATTTCAACTAAGGACCTCAAAATAAGTTTGTTTGTGAGCTCTAATAGTGTCGTTCCGCCACTGGTTTGTGCGCTTTCGTCACTGGTTATACATCACTGACTAGTGGTGTATTACTTCTTTTAGCAATACACCACTGTCATATATCTTAGTGTCTTTTCATTGGAATTTATTACCACGTTAAATCCCGCATCGCAATGCATCCTTTATTTCAGCAATCTTGTATTAGGCCCTTTATTTAATTGCATTTTGATAGAAATAAACTTTAAGGGGACGTTAGACTTTTTTTTTATTTATTTATTGACTTAGAAACATGAAAATTTGTATAAATATTCTTCTTAACATTACTATATAAAATACCATTCAATTTTTTTCAATTTTGTTATAATTTTGTATTTTTTTAAATTTAATTTTTTTAACAAAAAGTTGAAAATGCTCCTTGCGTGCCATTTGTTCACATTTTTAATTAATTTTACATTATGATCACTCAAGAACACATTATGAACAAATTTGGGTATTCATTTTTAAATCCCTTATAAAGTTAATTTTTTTTAAATATTTTTCTGCATTAAAACTTAATTTTCGTCATTTAATTGGGTTATTATTCACTTTTAATTACTTTAATAAAGTTCAATTATAAAATGCATACCCAGTTTCATTAAAAAGTATGAAAGGTGTCTTCTTACCAAATTTCATGCATCTCAAACAAAAATTAAGACGCATGGAGCATTTTAAAAATGTAAAACCTTTGAACATTCCGTTTCGAAAAAACTGTATTAGCAGGTGCAATGCTTCTGCCGGCGATTTCCATGGACGCCAATGTCTGCAAAGGGGGGTCGAACTGTTTGGGATAGGGTATGTCAAATACCTGTCTTTTTGGGGGTTCTTCGTTTGGGATGGACCCTGTCCCACCCGTAAGCAAAAGGTTAAATCTGTAAAACAATGTTATATATTAAAAAAAAACCTTTTTTTAGTCGATTTTTGCTGATTTCAACGTCCACCGTCCCCTTAATCATCATGTAAGCGCTAACTAATTCTAATAATAACGTTGCATAATCTGGATCGGTTGAACCTTGCGACGTATGGATATAAAAACATCAGATAACCATATGGTATTCTCCAAAAATACATCTGAGATGTAAAAATGGGGGAGGGGGGACGGAGATTTTCTATTTCAACTTACGCCTTGGCATGCACGTTCCACGGGCAATTAAGTATATCAAAAGAGGATATTTTCATTGTAAGCTGAACTAAATTTCGGTCTCGCATCTCAAATCTGTTGGAGGATCATTAATGCAATTTCTATCTCCGTGCCACTACCCTCATTATGATTTTAAAGTTTAACTTATTCAAAGATAATTATTAATCTTCTAAATTTAAAAAATTCTAATTATTGCTACCATTTCAGAAAAAATGACTAAAAAAAATGATAGAATAAGAATTTTAGACATATATTATTTTTTTTTATACCAGTATAAAATAATAAAATTTGGAATTAGTTTCTTTGAACAGTTGCCCTGCGTTTCATATAGGAAAAAATATAACTGTGAATATGCTTAATTGTTTCAAAAACTAATTACAAGAGCTTTACCAGTCGCACTTTATAATTATGCTGCATAGTATGAAAATCCTATAAAGTGCCCGTCACTCTTCTCTACAAGCATTTCTCTCACACAAACTACAAGCATTTCTCTAGCATTCTTTCTGCAAGCATTTCTCTAGCATTCTTTCTGCAAGCATTCTTTCTGCAAGCATTTCTCTACAAGCATTTCTGCAAAACCCGCTCTTCTCTACAAGCCATTTCTGCCACACAAAGTGCGGGATAAATGGCTTTATGCACTGCAAGTCTATGGTTTGCTTAATTTAAGAAAATTGTTCATTAGTAATTCATGTTATCCACCCCTTCGTGACAAAGTACCATCTTCTTGGTTGCATTATGTGATACTCATAGGAAGCCACTTCACAAACTTCTCAAACCTATTTCTCATTGTTCTCCGCTTCGGCATTGATATATATACTCTGCATTCAATAATTCTGGCAGGCAGTTACTTCGTATTGCATGCGCGCTTTTCGCCTGCGTATTCTATAATTTCTAAAGTCGTAGTATTACCATTCACGACTTCTGTATCGGACTGTACGTATTGATATCATTTACGGAATCTAGCTACTTGCAATGAAACTTGAATGTCTTTTGACATTTCTCATTAACAAATCTTTCCTCTTGTTAATTTAAATCCGAAAGACATAAGATATCGCATATCTCAATGTCTTTTCATTGAGATATACGAATTTATTTCCACGCTAGCTGTATATCCGTTCTTCGTATGGAGTATTGTAAAGAAGCTTCATTCACAATTTAAGGAGAACTTTAAATATTTAGAGACTTTATTTTTGAAACTTTATAATAATTCACACAAAAAGGAAAGCAATGAGTTAGTTCTCCCGTGCTGAGAAAATAAAAGACAGACAGAAAGACGTAACTTACAATTTCAATTATACAATAAACAACAAATATCCTAACATTGCCACTCAGTAAAAAGCAAATAATTGAAATGTTTCTGTTACTAGAAAAATACAGCCAAATATATGTCAGCAATATATGACAGACGATAAAAAAGGACTCAAATAAAAAAAAATTAATTCTTTTAATATTGTCTGCAAATTAAAAGGTTCAGTTTTCATTTCATTAATTTGTAAATCTCCCATAACTTTACAAATGGAATTAAAAACTGTATAAAACAAAACGGAATTATAAAATATTTTGTGATGTTAGTTTGAAGACTCAAACTAACCTGAGTAGTTGGGTTCCGGTTTTTTAGAGGCTCATATAACAATTGGGTCACTCTCAAGGTAAGGAAACAGACGAACATGATAACAGACAGACAAAAGTACAGATGAACACCTAAATTCTAAGTGGAACCTCACCAAGGCTGTCTACCAAAATTTCATGAAATTCGATATAGCCGCTCACCCGTGATGATAAGACAAACAAGCAAATTTTCAATTTTATTTTAGACTAGCAGTATACCCGTTCTTTGAGCGGTATACATAAAGAAGCTTAAAATTCACAGTTACGGGCAAATACAGGTATCTATAGTATTCTAAATAAGTTTGTTATTCCAAACATTTTATTAAAATATTTAATTTAATTCTCCTAAAAAGACGTATAAAAATATATGTTCTCACTATACAAAATTATCTTCACAGACAGATTTGAAGAATAAAACATCCTGGTCCAGTTTGTAAAGAAATTTATAAAAAAATATGAAATTGGATATGCCAACATATGCCAAAATGAGAGCGCTGAAATGGTATTAGAGATATGCCCGTAGTATTTTTATTCTGTTTCAACAATTAGCAGTTTATAAGTTTGAAAAAAAATTGCTAAAATAAAACAGATGACTTAAGAAAATGAAAATACTAATAATCCCCGTAACCTTTCAACACAAAAAACCGTAATTGGTATATTCCATTCAAAAATATAATTCCGATAAAATTTATTTTTATACATTTCTTAATTATTTAAATCGGAAAAGATTTAATAAAAATCGTCTGCTGTATAAACACATTGGGTTTAATTCCGTTGCTTAGCAACATAATTTTTTTTTCAAATACATTTGCCAAAAAAATGTTGTTTGCTTTATGGGAGGTTTGTTTTATATTAATATCTCGACAACCCCTGGTCCTAGAAACTCGAAACATCGACTAAATTTTGAGTGGGGCTCTATTTCACTACTACCCAAAAAATTTTATGAAATTCGATGCAGCCGTTCTCCCATGATGATGTGACAAACACACACACACACATATAGACAGATTTTCAATTTTATTTATATAGATTGGCTCCTACATCGCAATGCATCATGTATTTCATCAATCTTGTATTAAGCACTTTCTTTAATTGCAAGTCTCCATTTCGATATAAATAAACCCTAATCATCATGTACACGCTAACTAACTCTAATAATAACGCTGCATAATCCGGATCAATTGAACCTTGTCACGTATGGAGATAAAAATCAAAATTATTTGCGGCAGTTATCCTTTGTGGCAACATATCTTGGGGTATAAAACTCTTTGTTCGCAAAGGGCTGCTTTTGGAACACTTTCATTGTTGGGTAAATAAAGCAATGTGACCAATCAGTTTTTGATATAGGAAGCCTGGAACTGATTACGAAAAAGGATTGTAACCTGAATTATTTTGAAAGAGATCTTTGGTTGTGTTTATTTAAAGTCATTTCACTTTCACAATACAAAGAAAATCTGGGCAGCATATGGCTTTCACATCAAAATAATGGTGTATGGATATCCACAATAAAAAATGATTTTAGCTTTAAATTAACACCATGTAAATTGAATTTAGAGGCTTTTGGCAGCTCCCTAGTCCAAATGAATAACTTATTCCTACTCATGAGCAAAATCCTCATCAAAATGTGATTAACATTTAATTAATATTTATTGCATGAAATAAATGACTATTAGAGAATTCTTGAACGCCAAAATACAACACTATTAGAAATAGTATCTTTTCTCGTGAATGTAACGATCTACATTCACCAGAATGGTGTTGCATAACATTGCATATCGGAAATGCAATATGACATTTACTACTTTATAATTTTATATATTTTTTTTTATAAAATTATTTAAAATCGTGCAATATCACAAGAATGGTTCATGCTAGCTTTCTAAAGTGTGTGTCAATCGTTTTCTAACTAAACATTATGTATAAAATTATTATTTATTTAATATTTTTTAAAGTCCTGATTTTCTGATTTTTTGAAAAATTATTCAAGAGTCGTACGAACGGTTCATGCTAGCGTTCTAAAAATCGTTCTAATCATTGTTTTTTTCTAACGAAAAATTACGTTGAAATTATTTTTTAGCATTATAAAAAGTGCTAACTTTTTAATTATTATCCTTTTTTTCAAAAATTCATACGAAAAGTAAAGGCGGGGGGGGGGGGGATTGAACATTCAACTGCGTTTAAAATCAGTAGGGTTATAGTATTAAATTATTATAAACATCGTACCAAAATATTAGCAACGTGTCATTCCTTCGTGACATATCGCGCGCGCATACTAATATACACACGCACAAACTAACTCACACACACACACACACGCACAAACTAACTTACACACACACACACACACACACACAGACATTACCTCATAAACGTTGAATTCACTTTCAAAAAGGCTTAAAACGTACTCTTTGTCGATAAATCGAATTCGAATTTTTGACCCCGTTACAATACTTTGCCTATACATTATAATATGTACATTAGGGTCAAAAATTCGAATTACATAGGGAAGCAACATTTATATGGCTACCTAAGTGCTAACAAAAATTCTGCTATAAAACTAAAATAACTTAAAACGTATAATACGTTCAACGTTAAAAATAGCATACAATACAAAATTAATAGTGTCGATCCATTTCGAAGGCAAGAAACAGCCTTCTTCGTCAGGACGCAGAAGAAGCGTAACTTTCGCACGTAAGAGCTAGAAGCGCATTCAATCCGAGTACTCGAATAGTTAATAACATATAGGCCCAGGGGGCTTGTAGCCTATTTAATTTTATTGATTGGGGGAATGAGGGATACTAATCTTACTTAAAATCAACGTTGCTTAATCAAAAATTTACTTAAATTCAAAAATTTTCAATCACATAAATAGTATCTTTAGCTAGAAAAATAACATGAAATATAATTGAGTATAATTAACACTTAAATAAGCAATGTATATACATAGAGCTATAAAAAAGCTTGTCCGAAATCCTCACTATGTTGATATAGCAAGCGCCACGAATGTGCCATCTTACAGATGAAAAAAGTATCATTTACGGTCGATGCTCGAAAGTCGCCTTTTATTGGCGCACTTAAAAATTCATAAAAATTTCAGGAATATGGTAAATAAAAAAAAATTATCATTAGAATTTGTGGGGGTATTATTCCGTTTTTATTCAAAAGATTTGAATCGTGCAAATTTTCGATTAGCTGATGGACGAAGTTAAAAATAAATTTGCCTACAAAACGTGTTTTATGAGATATTTAGAAAAAAAAAATTTAAAATTGAACGTATTATCTTAAGGATTCTGTTCAAAGTTCATTAGAATACGGAGGTATTACTCCTTTTTTGCTCAAAAAAAGTGAAATTGTGCAAATTTTCAATTCGCAGGTGAGCGAATTTAAAAATAAATTTGCCTACAAAGCGTGTTTTATGAGGTATTATAAAGGAAAATAATTTTAAAATGAACGTATTGTCTTTTGGATTCCGTTCAAAGTTCGTTGGAAAGAGTGGAAGCGATCTTTTCGATGGTGTTAAGATGGAAACGTTATGATAACATTTTTCATCGCTAGGAAAGTGATTTGTATGAAAACCGCTCAAAATTGTGCTTTAACATAAAGTAACTAAAAAACTTATTCGAATTTTTTAAAAAAATGCTATAATTAAATGCTATGCTTAAAAATAAAGATTTCACTTGAACTAATACTGTACCGAATTTCGTATCTATGGACCGCTTAGATTTTCCGCAATGCCGCCAACAGGCAGACAAGCGAACATTCTCATTTATTGTTATAATACAAGTGTGGTCAGACTTTTACAGGACACGAAATACTTCAAATTTTCCCCATGTGTCGCGGTCCTCCGTATATTTATTACAGTGTAATGAAAATACTGATAATTATACCATATGATCAGAAAATGTATTTATAAACAAAAACAGCAAAAAATTCAGTATCTAAAATGAATTTAAAGTAGAATTATGAGATTTCAAAAAGGTCCGCTAATTTTGAATTGCTCAGTATTATAATTACTAACTACTAATTTGCACATAATTCTAAGTGGCTGTCTGTGAATCACGGAAAAATAATTAATTATTTTTCCTCCTGGACTGCTTAAATTCCCAATTTTGATAACTTGAATTTGATATAAAATATAATTTGATAATTTTTGAAAAATTTTCGATGCTTTTCTCTTAATTTCGGTGATTACCTCAAAATTTCTTGGGGTCCTACAGTGGACCGCGAGAAACGTTCTGCCTGGGTTTGGTCTAGAATTAGCAAAATGGCTAAACGTAAATTTTCATGTGTAAATGTCCTAAAAATGATTAGATTTAATCCAAGAATGGCTAAATCGACAATTGTGACGCAGTGAAAGTGACCGGCGTTCACAAGTTAATGACGATATTTGGGATGGCTGAACGGAGCGCCTAGATTATAGCATCTGTATCTCCGAGATGAATACATTTGATAGTTGTAACTTGGAATTATCTGAGGTGGTCCAAAGTGCATTAATGGTGGTCCAAAGTGCATACAGTACCATGAGAACCCGACGAACGGAAAAGGCGGTAATACAAAAAGAGTTTCAACCAATCAAAAACAAGCGGCCAAAGCGAGGCGTTTCCTCTAAAGGAAGAACGTCTGCACGGCAGAAAAGATTATGGATAAAAATTCCAAGGGGCCCAGGGCCTTGGAGAAATTTAGTTTCAAGTGTTTGGCGAAATTGATGAAACTTTCGATGTTGATTTCTTTAAACATAGATTGGATCTCATTGAATAGGTTAATGAATTCACTGAATCCATTCAGACAACTGTTGTTAAACTCCTTTTTTTTGGGGGGGGGGGAAGGGGGGGTCTGTAATTTCTTTTGCCGGTTATATTGGCATAAGAGGGTTTCGAGTATATTTGAGAGGCAGCATCTTTATCAGTGACAGTTTCGCGAACAGTGTGGGTTTCGGTAGCTAAGGTGTCAGGATAGTTAACTTCGTACGGAATCGGGGGGGGGGGGGGGGGGGGGCAATACTTTGCGAAAATTCCTTGACTTTTTTAGAATGAGGTCTGTTCATGGGATTTTCCGGACAGAGTTTGAAGTTCGCAGGATGATCACGCCGGCAATTGCAGCATACCGCGGGAAGATCCCTTGGATGCGTACAGTCCCGGGTATGATGCGATCCTGCGCATTTCAAACATCTGCTGGGGAAATTGCAGCACTGGGAAGAATGTCCATGTCGCTGACAGTTATAGCAAATTTTAGTAGCTCTGGATTTAAAATGGGTAATACTAACTCTAAGGTTCAATAAGCGTTTGATTTCAAGCGGGTTGACCTGGTTTTCACCATTCGGAATCAGGGCAAGAAAGAGGGGAAGGGGACTCCTCTGGGTTCTGTTCCTAAGCTGCGTTAGGTGGCTAACGCTAATTTCCTCGTAATTGAGATTTTCAATGATTTCCTCAGTTTCCGAATTTGAGGGGAGACCGTGGATAATATACTTTTTGGGTTTCTCGGTTTTTAGATTTATGGAACTGAAGGGAATCTTTTTTTTTTCAAGAGCAACAATTGGAGCTTACGATAGTCTTCAATGCTGCCGGGCATGAGCCTAATCATATCACGACTGTAGCTGCCGACAATGGGGTTTACCATATAAATATTAATTCCCTTGATGAGGTCTTGCCAACTGAGCAGGCGTTGATGAAGAACGGCTGTGGTCTGATCATTTTCGGGATGTTGCTCTCCGAAGCATCGACAGTACCCTTAATCTCGATCTCAGTCTCCGGAGTTTCAAACGAATTCCTGAGGGGGAGGGGGTCGAGGTCGGGGTGATAACAGGGCTTTTACAAATTTTCCTAGGACTCAGGAAGATAAAGTTTTTTTGGGATTCATTGCTGCTATTAGCGTCGACATACCCAGAAAAAGGGTTGACCGACTAGTTAATAGGGTTGTCTTTCTCAAAGCTCGGGTAGAGGGGAGCAGTTTCAATTAGGTCCATTTCGCCAGCCCCGCCCATCTCGAGTTTAAAGTTCAAATTAGGCTTAATCGTTAGTGCACGTTAGTGCACGTAAGCATTTCGTTAGTGCACAGCCCCCTCTTCAGGTATTACAAAAAATAAAAATAACATGGGCGGGGCTGGGGAAATGGCCTCCCCACACACCCACCTCGAATTATAAGTTCAGATTAGGCTCAATCGTTAGTGCATCGTTAGTGCACGTTAGTGCACGTATGCATTTCGTTAGTGCACAGTCCCCCCTTCAGGTGCTGCGAAAATAAAGATAACATGGGCGGGGCTGGGGAAATGGCCTCCCCACCCACCCACCTCGAATTATAAGTTCAGATTAGGCTCAATCGTTAGTGCACGTTAGTGCACGTATGCATTTCGTTAGTGCACAGTCCCCCCTTCAGGTGCTGCGAAAATAAAGATAACATGGGCGGGGCTGGGGAAATAGCCTCCCCACCCACCCACCTCGAATTATAAGTTCAGATTAGGCTCAATCGTTAGTGCATCGTTAGTGCACGTTAGTGCACGTATGCATTTCGTTAGTGTACAGTCCCCCCTTCAGGTGCTGCGAAAATAAAGATAACATGGGCGGGGCTGGGGAAATAGCCTCCCCACCCACCCACCTCGAATTATAAGTTCAGATTAGGCTCAATCGTTAGTGCATCGTTAGTGCACGTATGCATTTCGTTAGTGCACAGTCCCCCCTTCAGGTGCTGCGAAAATAAAGATAACATGGGCGGGGCTGGGGAAATGGCCTCCCCACCCACCCACCTCGAATTATAAGTTCAGATTAGGCTCAATCGTTAGTGCACAGTCCCCCCTTCAGGTGCTGCGAAAATAAAGATAACATGGGCGGGGCTGGGGAAATGGCCTCCCCACCCACCCACCTCGAATTATAAGTTCAGATTAGGCTCAATCGTTAGTGCATCGTTAGTGCACGTATGCATTTCGTTAGTGCACAGTCCCCCCTTCAGGTGCTGCGAAAATAAAGATAACATGGGCGAGGCTGGGGAAATGGCCTCCCCACCCACCCACCTCGAATTATAAGTTGAGATTAGGCTCAATCGTTAGTGCATCGTTAGTGCACCTTAGTGCACGTATGCATTTCGTTAGTGCACAGTCCCCCCTTCAGGTGCAACGAAAATAAAAATAACATGGGCGGGGCTGGGGAAATGGCCTCCCCCACCCTCCCACCTCGAATTATAATTTCAGATTAGGCTCAATCGTTAGTGCATCGTTAGTGCACGTATGCATTTCGTTAGTGCACAGTCCCCCCTTCAGGTGCAACGAAAATAAAAATAATATGGGCGGGGCTGGGGAAATGGCCTCCCCACCCACCCATCTCGAATTATAAGTTCAAATTAGGCTCAATCGTTAGTGCATCGTTAGTGCACGTATGCATTTCGTTAGTGCACAGTCCCCCTTCAGGTGCTGCGAAAATAAAAATAACATGGGCGGGGCTGGGGAAATGACCTCCCCACCCACCTCGAATTATACGTTCTGATTAAGTTCCATCGTTAGTGCACGTTAGTTCACATATGCATTTCATTAGTGCACCCCCCACCCCCTAAGTAATACAAAAATAACGTGTGCGTTGCTGGGGTAACGGCCCCATCAGCCCACCTCCAATTTCTTAACTATCCAAATTTCGAATTCTACGTACGTCCCTGATGTGCACCCCCCAATTAATACAAAAATAACATGTGCGTGGCTGAGGAAATAGGGGGGGGGGGGATGGGGAAGATTTAGCTTAACTGGTTTCTCATTTTTTACAATGTAACTGTAACGTTATCATAATTAACCAACATCCCCAAGTCTGATTTACTTTACATTTCCCAATTTTTATAAAAAATTATTTGTAGACTATTAGGCCTTTGAACGTGTTAAAAGAAATTTTGTACTAAATTGTAGAACCTGAAATATAATTTAAAAGAATTTAGTAAAAATAATACACTTTACGAAATGGTCCAGAATTTACAATAAACATTCGTAGCATTATAAATGATGATATAAAACTGCAATTTATACCATCAAAAAATGTATATCATTCCAAAATAAAAGCAAAAACATGAGAGGCTATCATAACACAATTAATGTAATATATAATTCTTGAAATGAATATAAACGCCTACTTAAGAATGCTATCATTTCGGATATGTAAAACATGAATCGTTTTTATTCTGTGTATACCAAAATTTGGCATTTTTGAACTACAGTATTTATCCTTACGAGTTAGATGGAATTGGAGAGATCATCCACTTTCTCCCACACATTGTTATGCAGACGAAAGCAATGATCGATCGCATTGGACGTTTTTGATAACGGAGCCAGGAAAATAATCTCAATTGGTATTTCTTACTACCTAGATTCAATATATGTGGGACTGATGATAATGGTATGTTGATATCCAAGTTGAAATGGGATGGATGGTCATTGTTCACGTAAAAATTCTAAAAAATATATGAGACTTAAAATTATAATGTATTTTAGTAATTCCTCCACAGATGTTGCATTTTATGTTTGGATTTAACACACTGTGTAACGCATCTTGAAAATAATCCATGTTGTTGTTACGTAAAGAAAAACTAATGACAATTTTAGCAAAGTTATTGGTAGCATTACAACTAAAACTTTCCAAGCAAACGGCCGTACCGTGCTGAAAACACCGGTTCTCGTTAGATCATCGAAATAAAGTAGCATCGGGCGCGGTTAGTACTTGGGTGGGTGACCACTTGGGAACACCGCGTGCTGTTGGCGCATTTCGGGCGGGGTACCCCGGTGGTTTGTGCGCTGGATTTGCACGCTGCCACAACTGCCGCCGTGTTCATGCGGAGTACGATCACGTTAAACATGTGGGTCCAAAAGTCCTTTCGAGAGGTTGGTGGTAGGGGAAAGAGGGTACGGTCCCTGTGGATGCCTCCCCCACTGGGTTCCGGTCTAAATTGGGTGGTACTTCCCGGCCGGTTACCTTACAGCTTTCTGGTAGGTCAGACGGTCTGGGTCTCAAACAAACAAATTAAAACATTCCACTATTTCGGTAGCACTTTAAAAATCTTTAAATAATTTCCTTAATAAATATTTTGCAGTTGTGGCTGCGTTTACATAAATGAGATCCGCATTTTTTTTTAAATGGTTCTCCTTTAAAATGGTTAAGTAAGATAGCAGCCCGTTTTCTATATGTTTGAACTGTGATACCATCACGCACCCCACTACGAATTAATTCAACAAGTAATTCTTTTGTATAGTTATCTACAAACTCCGAATATTTTTCACTATCTGCATAGGCTGCGAATAATATTTGAATAATGGAATCAAATGCACAGGTATTGCTGAACGTGTGATGCTTTCCATCAATATTAATCGACTTCAAACCTAACGAATTGGCATTTTTGAGAATGCCAAGAACTTTGTTTTTAGCTTTACTGTTTCTGTTACATGTCAATATAGATGGATCCGAGTCTAAGTAGTTTCTGAGCTTCCGTTTCTTTGCTGTAGCTAAACCGCGCCAATTCTCTAAAGAATAGTTTTTCTTAATTTCTTCTTGTTCCGGTGGATGCGGGGGACTGCTATGCTCATGCCTCTTAGGGTCTGGAAAAAGATGATGTCTGCTATCGCATTCCTGTTCTATTAATGAAAGACAATTATTTCTGTTTTTATGTTCCTTCTTTAGTATAAAAATAATCAACAATTCATCTTTGTCATCGCCTGTTTTATCGTTTCTGTATGTTTCTTTAGCACCAATCAAGTTTATAGCTCCAAGAATGGAATCTATAAGTTCAGGAATAAATTTATCAACATGTATTGGCAAATTCACGTGATGAAAGACACGATTTTTCTAGTCGTTGAACATGCTTTCTGATGAACAACTTGATTCGGTTGCTTGGTCATAATTGAAAATATTATTCATCACGGCACCCATATTGGTAAAAGACGGCAAAAATCTAACAATTTGTTTGCTAACGTGGGGGTATAATGGAGATTGCCTCTATCTCCTGTACAGCACTGTGCTTCCTCCTTGCAATTTTCATATATTTTCATTTTTGTATTACTTGAGGGGGGGGGGAGTGCACTAACGATATGCATACGTACACTAACGATTGAGCCTAATCTGAACTTATAATTCGAGGTGGGTGGGTGGGGAGGAAACTTATTATAAACTGAACTTATTATAAACTGAACTTATAATTCAAGGTGAGTGGGTGGGGAGACCATTTCCCCAGCCCCTGAAGGGGGGACTGTGCACTAACGAAATGCATACGTGCACTAACGATGCACTAACGATTGAGCCTAATCTGAACTTATTATTCGAGGTTGGTGGGTGGGGAGGCCATTTCCCCAGCCCCGCCCATGTTATTTTTATTTTCGCAGCACCTGAAGGGGGGACTGTGCACTAACGAAATGTATACGTGCACTAACGATTGAGCATAATCTGAACTTATAATTCGAGGTGGGTGGGTGGGGAGGCCATTTCCCCAGCCCCGCCCATGTTATCTTTATTTTCGCAGCACCTGAAGGGGGGACTGTGCACTAACGAAATGCATACGTGCACTAACGATTGAGCCTAATCTGAACTTATAATTCGAGGTGGGTGGGTGGGGAGGCCATTTCCCCAGCCTCGCCCATGTTATCTTTATTTTCGCAGCACCTGAAGGGGGGACTGTGCACTAACGAAATGCATACGTGCACTAACGATTGAGCCTAATCTGAACTTATAATTCGAGGTTGGTGGGTGGGGAGGCCATTTCCCCAGGCCCGCCCATGTTATTTTTATTATTTGTAATACCTGAAGAGGGGGCTGTGCACTAACGAAATGCTTACGTGCACTAACGATTGGCCTAATTTGAACTTTAAACTCGAGATGGGCGGGGCTGGCGAAATGGACCCGTTTCAATTACCTTGCGAGGTTCCTTACTATTAAAATCAGTATCAAAAACAAAGGAATCTTGCGAAACTGGACTAGAAAGTTTCATTTTGTTTTCCATCTCCTTGGGGGGGGGGGGGGGCAATTGCTTATGTATCTGAAGAATCTAAGTTTCCTCGCATTGAATTTCCTAGCGGACTCTGCATCATAAACCAATGTAAGATCAATAAATTCGGGAAACGGTCCGACCGGGTTCTCAAGGTACGAGTAAGTATGAATGCACTTACCTTGGTAGCTTTTCATCAGGGCAGGGAAGGCCCTCAGCTTCTCTTTATTTTCAAATCCAAAGTCGGCAATATCCCTCAGAAAGCCGCCTATCCATTTCGGCTTGGTATCATACTTCAGGTCATTTTCACGGAGTTCAATTCTCCTGAGTTTGCTGATTATGGCAGCGCAATCGCTAGGGAGTAGAACCTGTGGGTTGTTAAGAGTGCCGTCCTCTTGATAATACTGAGTCAGTCTCACTATGTCGGTATCAATGCTCTCGTAATAAGAGGGATCTTCAAATTCGTGATCCGAGGCAGAAACGGACAATACGTCCCAGAGATTCATCGTACAAAAAAGCGCTGTCTCACATCTCACTCAAAATCCTCAATTAAATCGTATGCAAGTCTGACCGAGTGACTGAAAAAGTCTGAAAAGTGTCACAAGATAATCCTAAATAAGTTCTATTTATTTTAACTTGCTGCACTTATATTCAATGCAACGTTCTTGATTACACAATATAAGAATAAGAATTACAATAAATTCTCCAAATTTATTGAAATATAATTTTATTTTAAAATATTTATGGTAGATAATTTTTTTTTTTAAATTTTATACACTCAGAGAATTTCAAGTGGATGTCTATAAATCATGAAAAGTAGTTAATTATTTTTCCTCCAGAACGGCTTAAATTGCTAATTTTGGTAACATGAATTTGATATAAAATATAAGATGATAATTTTTGAAAAATTTCGATGCCCTTCTTCAGGTGATCACCTCAAAATTTCTTGAGGTCCTACAGTGGACCGCGAAGGAAGTTCTACCCGAGCCTGGACCAGATTAAGCAAAATGACTAAATTTAAATTTTCATGGGTAAATGTCCAAAAAATGATTAGATTTAGTCCAAAAATGGCTAAATTAGCAACTGTGACGCAGTGAAATTGGCCGTCGTTCACACGACAATCCTATATAGAGGAACCCCGAGGTAAAATATTTTGTTATTGTGAACCAACCCCGTTCTATTTATTTTAACTCGCTGCACTCATATTCAATGCAGCTTTCTTGATTGTATAATAATTGTATTTTAATTTATGGACAAATCATTTTATTTTTAATTTTATTTTTAATTTTATTCTTAACTATTTATGGTAGATAAAAAGATTTTAATTTTAGACACAAAATCAGAATTCTAAGTGGTTGTCTGTGAATCACGAAAAGTAGTTAATTATTAAGAACGGCTCCAGAACGGCTTAATTTGTCAATTTTGATAACTTGAATTTGATAATACATATACTTTGATGATTTTTAATTGTGATACTTTTCCTGAATTCAGGTGATCACCTCACTGCGGTCTACTGGTGGTAGTCCACTGGTAGACCGCGATCGACATCTTGCTCAGACTGTTATAGGAGAAACTGATCCCATTTCTTTTTCAACCGGCATCCGTCAAATTCATAATTAAACGTATGATGATTAAATGTATCGCTTATAGTGAACAATTAGATAATTATAGGCTGTACATCGGATATTGTGAAATGTTTAGTGTGAGATTTTAGTGTGGGAAAATTATTTTTGCGTACCTTCTTGGAGTAAAAATGAAATCCCAAGAGCAAGAAATCGTTTGGTAACAACGATACCTCCCTAGATACATTGAGACTAAACAATTTTCTGAACACATCCTCAGGTGCATTGTAGTAACCTAAACAGATAGAAATTATATATGTGTGTGTAAAATCTAAAAAGTAAGTTCCAAATGTGAAAATCAAATATGAAACAAATGGAAAAGAACAAGAAAAATAATAGTACCAAAAGTTGGCCGAGGGGGGTTGTGACCCCCTTACCCCGATTCAGCATGCTTTACGCCATGACCACACTCCCGGATGCCGGAACCATTCTGTATCTAGATCATTATGCCTAAGAAAATCTTTATGGGAGGCGAAACGTTGAAACCAAACACAAGAATTCGTATAAACAGGACCTCACGTTACTCCCTAAAGAAAATGTATGCTTTTTACGACACAAATCCTTTATATATATAGTACCATGTCATCAACTTAAATATGTCCGTGATCGAGAATAACCAGCGATTACAGTATATCATAACTTTAACCGCCAATCATAACTTTAGGCTCCTCCTCTTTAATAGGTCCCTTCTCTCTAATCTCGCCGATTTTATTTCAGAAAGCATTATTCGGTGTGTTTTTCGTATAATTTGAATCTTTTATATCCTAAAGGTGTCTGTAACTTGTTAAAAGTTCTATTATTATTTTTCTATCTCCAGACTTTAGAAATTCCTCCCGGCAATGATACTTTAGGCCACGCCTTTCTAAAACGCCTCTCCTTTCTAATACCTCAGAGTTCATTCCAAGAAGCATTATTTAGTTGGTTTTTTTCGTATAATTTGGATCGTTTATATGCCACAGGTGTCTGTAATTTGGTATAAGTTCTATTACTATTTTTTCATCTCCAGACTTTAGCAATTCCGCCCGGCAATGATACTGTAAGCTCCTCCTTTCTAACAGGCCCTCCCTGTTTAGTGCAGCCGATTTCAGGAAGCATTCTTTAGTGTGTTTTTTCGTATAATTTGGATATTTTATATCCCAAGGTGTCTGTAATTTGGTAGAAGTTCTATTATTTTTTTCCATCTCCAGATTCTAACATAATTCAGCTGCTTCGTGTTTGCATTACAGTCGCCATCGCCATCTTGAATGCAAATGAGAAGAGGAAAGGCGGAGAGTAGTGACGTCTAATTTTATCGTGCTCTGATTGGGTAGCCGCTCAGAAATTGAGCAATTTTTATTGCCGAGTACGAACGAATTGCCGCAATTCGGCGGCAAGATTTCTTCCCATTGAAATGTATGGTGTTGCTGAAAAATTGCTGGAAGGAATTGCTCCGTGTAATAACACCATAAGTGTATTTGAAACTGTCGTAACTCTAGCAGGGCAACCAGGCCTGGGACCCAAAGTGGTCAGTCAGCAAGAAGTTATGTTACCCTGCACATTCGTCAACTGCTATTGTGGAACACGAGATGACAAATGCGCAGGGTACAGCAGTACATGGGCAATATCCCAGCAAACGGATATCCCATACTCAACGGTGTTGAAGGAGTGTTGAAGACCCAGACCGTCCGACTCATCCTGAGGACTTGAGCATCTAGTATATACTCAACGGTGTGGAAAATCCTGCATCAGATATTGACATTTTACCCCTAGAATCTGTCCTGTTCAAGAATTGCTCCCTGGCGATGCGGCAACCCGAATTGAGTTTTCTTTGACTTTTTAGCAAGCATGGAAGAGGATCTTTTATAATCGGTTCTTATTTTTACGAGGAAAGTGGACCAGTGATCTGTTCCGTCAGTGCTGACAGGTAGGCCAATATGCTGCGCAACTTCGTGGTTCCACAACTGAAGCAACTAGGATGTCTTGATTCGATCACCTTCATGCAAGATGGTGCACCACCCCACATCGGACTTAAGGTACAGCGTTTGTTGCGGGAACATTTCTCTGACACCGGAATCATTAGTCATGCATTTCCCACGGTATGGCCACCAAGGTCATCCGGTCTCAATCATTGTAACTTTTGGCTGTGGGGATTTCTTAAAAGCGTCGTGTATCAAGGATATGTCCCCGAAATCGGAACGTAGAAAGATTGAATAACGTTACACGTGAGACAAATCACTTCTGATATGTTGAGAGTCGCCGTGAAAAATGTCGTGCAACGCATGCAATTCTTGGAACATCACAATAGTGGTCATATTGAACCTCATTTGTAATTAACAATAAACGTTGTCATGTATTGTTAATAAAATTGATGTGTAGTGTCTCATTTGGTACTTACTCATTCATTATTCAGGCTACTACGCTTTTGCAGCTCTAAAATTTCCCCTGTACCCCACAACATATATATATATATATATATATATATATATTATATTATATATATATATATATATATATATATTATATTTTATATATATATATATATATATATACAGGGTGTCTCAAAAACATTGACCTCGGCTTTTATTCCTTAAATATCGAAAATATCGATCTTAGACATATATAATAAATTACAAAGTTATGTAAAAAAGGGTACAGAATTTTATGAAATCGATAAAAATTTTCAGGGGATTAAATTTGAAGAAATACAACATTTAAATTTTTATTCGGCCCCTGTACAAAAAGATTCCCAATGAGTAAAATATGCCCCATACACCAATAAGGTGATGTACAAAATTTCAGCATTTTATCCTAAAAAGTCCCAAAGATATGTAGATATATTTAAACAAAGTTGGTGAGGGATTAATCACAAACTAAAATATAAATGCTTATAGCAAGAGTGCAAATGACACAACGGAGAAATGCGCAAATAATAACTGCCTCTTATCTTTAGATTTATTTACAATTTTTCAAAAATATGCTTCTTGAAAAATACCTTAAAATTTTACATGATTAATTACAGAATAAGACTTGGAAATGGTACAATCAAAATGAACACTAAAACAACTTAAAAATGTATGCATATGTAAATATCTACCTCTTATCGGTGCGTCACACAATCACAGCAGACGCAGCATTACATGAGAAAGTTATTCTTGCTCTGCCATTGATCAATCGCCTCGCTTATACAAGCATAGCGCGCGCAATCCGGCAGTCTGAGCGACCCTTAAGTATTTCGCATTTCAGCTACATTTTGAGAGTGTGGTTAGCCTGTACCGACAGTATGTCGGAATACAGCAACGATGAACTTTTTGAAATGCTTATGCTGTACAGTTTATGCAATCGCAATGCTAACGAAACTGTACGAGAATATCAACGTACTTTTCCCAATTCTCGACATTCTTCTGGGAGATTTATTTCCCGATTGGTGCAACGAGTGCGTGAAAGAGGAAGCGTACATCGTGTAGGCGGACTAGGTAGGCCCAGATTTCCCTCAACTTATGAAGAAATTGATATTTGACTTACTTTTGCAGTCATCCACTTAGTAATGTTCGTACCTCTGCTTCAGAAATGAACGTACCACGTGCAACTGTGTGGAGAATACTGAGACTGAATAAATGGCATCCGTTTACCATTCATGGTATGTAAGGACAGGAGCCAACAGGTTATCAACGTCGTCCAGATTTTTGTAATTGGGCTCTAAATCAGGAAGATGCAAATCCCTCTTTCCTGAAAAGCATAATTTGGACTGACGAATACTGTTAAAAACAAGATGGATGCATAAATTCTCAAAATGAGCATTCCTTGTCTGACACAAATCCATTCGTGGTACGTGATATTCATCATCAGAAGCAATTTTCTGTGAATGTATGGTGTAGTATTTTCAGAAACCGTTTGCTTGGGCCCATACTGTATGATGGTACGTTGACGGGTGACAGATGTGTTAATGTGATTCTGAATGCGGTTATTCCTAATTTTATGGATGAACTGCCCCTAACAGAACTTGCACGTGTATGGTTTTAACAGGACGGATCTCCAGCTCATCATACTTCATTTGTGAAACACTGGTTAAATAACGAGTTTCCAGGCAAGTGGATTGGCCTGCATGGGTCAGTTGAATTTCCCCCTAGATCGCCTGATTTAACGCCTATGGATTTTTATTTGTGGGGTCGTTTATGCACAACTATTGATCTGTCACCTCCCTTAAATAAAGCAGAGTTGCAACAACGCATTCAAGATGGTTGTCGTGACATTACCGAACAGGAACTTGATCGAGTGCACAGAAGTGTTATCAGGAGAATACAGCTCTGTATTGGCTTGGATGGAAAACATTTTGAACAAGCTTTGTAATCTTTGTGTAAAATTACTATTTCTACACAGTGTAGATACTTTTGTACCAATAAATACAAAATTATTATTTATTTATGTAATCATTATTTTCTTTCGTAATTTGTGTATGACCCCTGAAACGCGATCTGCCGACTTGATTTTTCCCCTCTGAGAACCTATGTCGATGCATCGAAAAGTGATTTAAGTTAGCATTTTTCTCTTTTCATATCTCTGGAACTTTTTATGATAAAATGCTGAAATTTTGTACATCACCTTATTAGTGTATAGGGCACATTTTACTCATTGGAAATATTTTTTGTACGGGTTTCGTATAAAAATTTAAATTTTGTGTTTCTTAAAATTTAATTCCCTTGAAGAATTTTTAAGGGCGCTCAAATCGTAGTTTCAAACTGGTTAAAGTTACAATTTTTCAGCGAAAATAAAATTCAAAACATTAATATTAATGTATCTTATTTTCCGATTTTTTTTAATTTTTCTAATTTTTTTAGCTTATTTTATTATTTTTCATTTTTGTTATTAATAAATAATTATTATTTATAATTATATATAATTATAAATAATAATTATTTATTATTATTTATAATTATATTAATAATTATAATTTTTGTTATTAATAAATAATTATAATTTTTTTTTGTTAGCCACTATAATTAGGTTAATAATTATAATTTTTGTTATTGATAAATAATTATTTGTTATTAATAAATTATTTTTCATTTATATAATTAATAAATAATTATAATTTTTTTTTGTTAGCCACTATAATTGGGAAAGTAGTCTTGGATGTTATCGAGTGGAAGTTGATACACTGAGTTGATAATTTTAATAATGAATTTAGGAGGATATGCATTATTAGTTGCTGCACTCAATAATTCCATGAAATGTGATAATTTATAATTTTCATCACAAATTTTATTGATTCTGAGAACCTGGTTTATTATAATACTTCTAAAAACTGATATATGCAAACAAAAGTCAAAGTGTTGAAATTTTGATTTATTAAATTAAAATCTCTCTCTATATATTATATATGTGGAAAGGATATTTTACGTACCAAAATCTACTTTATTACAGGACACTTGAAACAGAGGTGGTTACATAAGCTGACCGAGCTCCTAATCAGTGCAATATGCGTTTGTTCACATAATGTACAGCTACAGCAGAGGGTGGAGGGATATGGCGATATGGGAAAGATGCTGCCTTCGCGTTCTTTAGGCTTTAAAAATGTGATTGGGAAGCAGTTTCATGTGAGAAAGTTTGCGTAGAGGTTAAGATTAGTGACCATATATGATATGGTAGAGGAAAAGAGGAAGTGCTGGCAGACTTTGTTAATATTAGTGGCGTGGGATAGAATTTAATATAGTTGCATTATGTGCTGAACATGAAATAGAAATTTGGAATAATAATTATGAAAGAAAAAGGCGCGTTTTTGGGTGAAGGTTTAATATTATATATATATAATGAAAAAATAATACAAATGAAAGCTAATAAATCTATACATTAATAATTTGCATCCCAAATTTATTATAAGTTTATTATTTATAGTATATACACTCTTTTGCAAAAGAAAAAGAAGTGCCCCTTAAAAATAGTCCGATCAACTCGAAATTTCGCATGCAAATTCTTTTATACTAAGTTTGCAAATGATTAAATTTGCAGGCCAATGAGTGTTAATTCCGGTCATAGCGCGCGTTTCTACTGCACAACTAGCATCCTATGAAAATAAAATAGGTTAAAAATGTGGACTGTTTATCTTTGCTCATTATCGGCGTTGCAGTTCCGTGGAGACACAATCGATAATGCCGTTACGACGTTGCCGAAGACCTTATAAGCAATTAAACGAGTTCGAACGTGGTCGTATAGTCGAGATGCGTAAAGCTGGCTGGTCATACCGAGCAATAGGCCGCAACCTGCACCGAACGAACACTGCTGTGCAAAGATGCTGGCAGCAATGTTTGCTGTAAAGAACTTACAGGCGGCATGAAAGCTTTGGAAAGACAAGGTGCACGAATGTGGGGCAAGATCGGATGATTGTGCGACAGGCCCGAACTGGCCCAACGGCATCATTGTCCGCCATCCAACGTGCTACAGCCTCTTCCATACCACCCGTGATACCTTCCACCATCTCACGGCGCTTGGCTGAGGTGGGGTTACGCTCACGGCGACCTTTAAGACTTCTGCCCATAACCCCACAACATCGACAGAGTCGTTTGAAGTGATGTCGTAGCCGAGCATCATGGTTGCCAGCAGACTGGCATCGCATTGTGTTCAGCGAAGAATCACACTTCAGTCTTTCAGCAGATGACCGTCGGGTGCGTTTGTGAAGGCGCCAGGCTCAGCGGTCCCAATCAGCCTTTACTTTACACAGGCACACAGCCATCTTTCCGGCTGTCCAAACAGTGACCTTACACCTTTCTGGTAGGTCGGACGGTCTGAGTCTCAACAACAACAACAGGCACGCAGCCATTAACCCTGGTGTGATGGTGTGGAGTGCTACCTCTAATGACAGCAGGTCGCCCCTGGTCATCCTGCGTACAATTTTAACAGCTCAACGATATGTTGATGAAATCCTGCGGCCGTTTGCGTTACCCTTCATGACACGTCATTCTGAGGTCATTTTCCAACAAGATAATGCCACGCCACATACGGCTCGCATATTTGTGGACTGCATCCGTGCTGTTGATACTGTTCCTTGGCCAGCAAGATCACTAGACCTTTCGCCAATCGAGCATGGATGGGGCATGCTAGGCCGCCAGATTCGGGCACCCCGAACTGTAGCAGATCAATTGCTAACCATTGATGGATCCTGCAGCCTTGATTTTGTAATCATTTCAATACCTATGTATGAGCTGTACACATATTTAATTTCAATTAAAACAGCCACTTTTTTCATGGTGCTTCGTTTTTTTATAAAGTATATATATATATATATATATATATATATATATATATATACATACATATATATATATATATACATATATATATATATATGTATATATATATATATACATACATACATACATATATATATATATATACATATATATATATATATATATATATATATATATATATATATATACATACATACATATATATATATATACATATATATATATATATATATATATATACATATATATATATATATATATATATATATATACATATATATATATATATATATATATATATATATATATATATATATATATATATATATATATATGTATATATATATATATATATATATATATATATGTATATATATATATATATATATATATATATATATATATATATATATATATATATAAACAGGTCATGAAAGTATGAGAATGACAAGTGGAAACTTGAACGCTAGATATTTTGCTTCTAACACGATACTGATTATGTTACGCGTGGGCTGAAACAATATGCGGAAGTCAGGTAGAGTCTCGAACTCCAGATATTTTTATTCATTAGTAATTTTTAATGAATGGCCATATGCAAATTTGCACCTGCTAACTTTCACCAGGAGAATGTTCATGTACAAACTTTCAGCCGCTAAAATGTAGCAAGAAGCTCCGATAAAAATAATTAGGTCCAACGCGTCGTCACTTCCGACATCACCACCGAAAGACTTGGATGGCATTAATATCCGAGATTTGCACTGCGTGAAAAAGATTTTATACACAATACAAGTACCTAGAAACTATCACTTTTTTTTTTTAAACTTTTTAGCTTATCTAGCACTCTGGATTAAGTTTCTTCCTCGGTCATCCCCCACCCCTCCCCCATTTTAGTTAGACATTTCCAGCATTAGGCTACACTCATCGCTGAGGACCCATTTTATTACGTCCCTTTCCTGAGGTTTGTCACTGTCAGGACCCTGTGCATATATATATATATATATATATATATATATATATATATATATATATATATACAGTGAAACCTGGTTAAAATGGCCACCCTTGGGACCGTGAAAACTGGTTACTTTAGCCAGATGGTCAATATACCAAGGTGGTCACTTTACCAGGTTTCACTGTATATGTATATATATATATATATTGATATTTATTAATCGAAAACTATGCATAAACTACGGTAAGTACAAAAAAACCCATCTCTAGCATATATGTTACAAATAAGTAACTATAGACCAAGACGATAAAAATAGAAGGTAATTTATCACTATGATGAAATGGGGATGAGGGGGATATTAGTATACAAAAATCACAATTAAAAAAGTATATATATATATAAATATATATAAAATGAAAAAGCAAGCACGGCAAAAATGAGAAAAGGCAATAATAATTAGCTTAAGATTAAAGATCAAGACATGGAGAACAATTAATTGAAACTACACAGAAAATGGCGGTTAGTTCGAAATTGCATTCTCGTCAGGACAGCCATATAATTTGAATTAAATCCGATAGAATAGCCAGTTTCTGACAATGGCGATAGTATTTAACTATGTACACCATTGGAGCTGTCTTTATTATTAAAGAGATTATTTTCACATTTACTCTACAGACCATTTTCAATATATGATAAATCTCTGGTATTTATAATAGAAATAAATTAAAATTCTTAAAATTAATATATATATTAGAAATATGTAATAGAAAAAAAAATTATATATATATATATATATATATAGCGGAGAACAGACTAATTTTAGGTATATTTTAGCGAAAAAGCCCCTTCTTTCGCTAACTCTCTCCTCTTTGAAATTATCCCTTTTCTCCAATTTTTCTCGTTTTCGGTAGGGTATTAAAATCCATATTTACTAAATTAGGTACCCCTTTAAAATTAACATACCTTGAGCCTTGAGGGTTCTTAAGAAAATCCTTAAGTACCTCAATCAATGACTTTGCATGGAAAGGTCCAGGAGTGTACTTTCCAGGACTATCTATAATAAAATGACCCTGCCCGATCGAATAAAAGTGATCGTAATACCCCTGGCGGAGAATTTAAAAGTTAGAATAACGGACTTGGCAACAAAGCGAGATAGACCTTAAAAGCTAAGTCGTAGAATATTGTCTAATTAGCAACAATCCACAATAAAACTGTTTCAGAAGGCATTTATTGACACATATGACCATTGGCTGTCTTATTCGGGAATGCTAAAATAAACAATATTTACATGCACAGAAATCAGATGTACAACAATCTGTTCAAAATGCCCTACATCAGCAACAATGCACATTTAAATTCGAGAAAGAATATTACCGTCTACTTGGGCATACAATGCAGGTGTCACCGTGTTACAGCATACCAACAATCTATAAAGTATGATGAGTATATTATATCCTTCCGTATACATGCTTTATGCGTACCTAATGCCGATTCCAACTCATAAAACATTTCCCTACAACTTTGTAATTGGCATTTTTCTTCTATCTTGCTTTGTTGCCGAGTGCTTCGTCCTGCTTCTTCAATTCTCCGCTAAGGGTACTGTAGTCAGTCACTTTTATTCGATTCTTTACTATAGATAGACCTAATGTGTACAATTAGGGATATTTCATTCTGAAGTTATTGGGGTACTTAAAGACATTCTTAGAAATCCTGTATATAAGAGGTTACTTTCCTTCTGGTGAGACCCCTAATGTTTTCCCACTTCTATATAAGAAGTTACTTGCAATATTGTACACGGGTGCTTCGAGTAGTGTAACTGATCAGAAAATTCCAAAAATTTGAAATTTCTCCTTAGAGGTTGTGGGGAGGGGGGGGGGGGGTTACTTCCTATGCAAAATAAAATATCTGGTACCCTATGCAAAAGAAAATATCTGGTACCCTATGCAAAAGAAAATATCTTGTACCCTATGCAAAAGAAAATATCTGGTACCCTATGCAAAAGAAAATATCTGGTACCCTATGCAAAAGAAAATATCTGGTACCCTATGCAAAAGAAAATATCAGGTACCCTATGCAAAAGAAAATATCTGGTACCCTATGCAAAAGAAAATATCTGGTACCCTATGCAAAAGGAAATATCTGGTATCATATACAAAAGGAAATATTTTGTGCTCTATGCAAAAGAAAATATCCGGTACCCTATGCAAAAGGAAATATCTGGTACGCTATGCAAAAGGAAATATCTGGTATCATATGCAAAAGAAAATATAATTGTTATTATATCTGATATGAATAAACATTGTTGTACAAAAGTTAAATTGGGGGGGGGGGGGGGGGGAGAGAGAAAGGGAGAGAGAGAGTCCATCATCACTGGACAACAAACAACCAAAATGTCTTTGGAAACAAAATAACTATATTTCACTAATTTGTGCATGCTTATGACGAATATAAACTAAAAGTCCTAAATTTACTTTGATTTTCAAGATACTATGGCTGGGGGGTCAGCTCTACGAGAGACGCTGTGAGAGAATAAGGTACAACATACCTTTGAAAAAACAATTTTTACGTCATCATATTTTCATACCATCACGCATTTATACCATCATGCGTAGAAAAGATATCCTAAATTCTCTAATTTAACTTTAGTGGTATATACAAACTAACATGCTTGAAATATTTTATATTTGGATTTATAGCAGACGATTTTTTTTTTTATATTTTATAATTCAATTTTTTACACAGTTTTTGATTCAATTTGTAACCATAGTAAAAGAGCTACGCTTTCAAATATTAAAATCGTCTGCTGGCTATTCTGATCTAACTGTTGAAAATATTTTTTATTAATGATTAATTTTTAGATTATAATATCTGAAAACGTTAAAAATAAGACAACATACTGAAATCGAAGATTAAATATTGTTTTATATATACAGCAATTTTCATGTTAATAGAACTACAAAATGTGCACTAGTTTTATACATTAATTTGAATTTATTTACATTTATTAAGTACAGGTGTTCCATTTAGTGATTGCTAGCTTTTTCACCCGCGCAAAGCGTGTGTTGAAATGACTATTTGAATTATGGAGTTAGGAAGAAGGAGATAAAACTCCTATGCATGAAACTCTTGATAATGCCATAATGCTTTGCGAATTATATCTAAATGTAGCTAGTGTTAGTAAAGTAACTGCTATTGTTAGTTAACGCAACAGAAAAACGTAGTATTTAGTATATGCATTTTTGATTATTTTTAAATTAAGGGTTCCTTAATTATAAGTATAGTTAATCAGTATTTTTACTTTCCCTGCAATACATGGTAATGTATAGGGAAAGTATTGGAATCATGTCGAAAATCGCAACTCGAGTTTTCGACGGATCTACACGTTTCAAGACCTCTACAATACGAAAAAACCATTTTTAGCGTGACGTCTGTGTGTGTGTCTGTGTGTCTGTCTGTCTGTGCAGATTTTGTATCCACTCTAACTAAAAAACTAATGGACCGAATTTCACAAAATTTGGTAGGTAAGTCACTTGTCAACGAGTCTGGTGCTGATTAGTTTTGGGTACGATTTGGAATAAAAGAATCCGCCTTTTTTTACGAAATGGCCCGCAAAAGCTTGTATCCACTCTAACTGAAAAACTACTGGACCGAATTTTACAAAATTCGGTAGATGAGTCACTTGTGGGTTACCCTGGTGCTGATTAGATTTTGGTACGATTCGGAAAAAAATAACCTGCCTTTTTTTGCAAAATGGCCCGCAAAAATCGTCAAAATCTAAACTAAAGAAATAGGTATACTCAAATATATCCATTAAATACTCGTTTAATACGTAATTTTTAACGACGAAAATAATAAGACCAACCCCATTACACTAGGACTAGCCGCTCTCGATATATTTTAGTTTTCCGTATTTTCTCTACGCCACCTTTGAAAATAAGTCCGGTTACCGAATGAGAACGAAAATTGAATTAAAAGTGAAATAAATTTAATTAAAATAAAGAGAACGTTAATATAAGTCTGCAGGGAAAGTCATGTGCTGCCCACATCAGATTTTTTCTTTCCCTGCAATACATGGTAATGTATAGGGAAAGTATTGGAACCATGCCGAAAATCACAACTCGAGTTTTGGACGGATCTACACGTTTCGAGACCTCTAGAATACGAAAAAACCATTTTTTAGCGTGACGTCTGTGTGTGTGTGTCTTTCTGTCTGTCTGTCTGTCTGTCTGTGTGTCTGTCTGTCTGTGCAGATTTTGTATCCACTATAACTAAAAAACTAATGGACCGAATTTCACAAAATTTGGTAGGTAAGTTAGTTGTGAGCGTGTCTGGTGCTGATTAGTTTTGGGTACGGTTTGGGATAAAAGAATCCGCCTTTTTTTTTTGCGAAATGGCCCGCAAAAGCTTGTATCCACTCTAACTGAAAAACTAATGGACCGAATTTAACAAAATTCGGTAGATGAGTCGCTTGTGGGTTACCCTAGTGCTGATTAGATTTTGGTACGGTTCGGAAAAAAAATAACCTGCCTTTTTTTGCAAAATGGCCCGCAAAAATCGTCCAAATCTAAACTAAAGAACTAGGTATACTCAAATATATACATTAAATGCTCGTTTAATACGTAATTTTTAACGACGACAAGAATAAGACCAAACCCATTACAGTAGGACTAGCCATTCTCGATATATTTTAGTTTTTTGTATTTTCTGTACGCTACCTTTGAAAATAAGTCCGGTTACTGAATGAGAACGAAAATTGAATTAAAAGTGAAATAAATTTAATTAAAATAAAGATAACGTTAATATAAGTCTGCAGGGAAAGTCATGTGCTGCTCACATCAGATTTTTTATAATTGTAGGATGGATAAAGTACAGAATATAGGGAGATAAAAATAAATTGAAAAGTAAAATAATTGTGAATACGTAGGAATATTCTTTATTGTTTTAGTTCTACTTGGCATTGCGCTAATAATTTATTTTTTGTAAAATTGACAGTTTAAATAAATATTATAGGTCTTTCGCCATAGAAATGCATACAATGCAGGATTACTTATCTTATCCCAGCGCCACCTGAATTAATGTCTCAACCGATATTGACGTTTTCTTAATAAAGTTTTAACTCTTTTTATCGCCATGATTTAAATGTATAATTTGCAATCAATGGCTGCAATCCAACATTTGATTGCGATATTTAGGACTTAGTCAGCATTTAATCTATGTACAACAATAATTTTGCTGATATTTAATCATTGTTAAATGTCATTCATATCAAATGAAAGTAGCTTTAGTAGTTTTTAAACTGCACCACAGAAATTTACCCTATACAAATGTTAAAATAGAACAGCTCGATATGAATAAAATCGCTTAATAATAAAATTGCTTAATATTGCTCTAGTAAATCACGAAAATAATACAAAATCAATCAATAAACATTTATATTTATTCCCTTGTTGATCTAACGGGCCACTTAAATTTAAAAATTCGAGGTATATGTGTAACTGAAAAAATAGGGACACTTGAGAAATAAATACAGCTTGAAAAAGAAAGAAAAAACATTCTGCTTTAAAAAAAGAATATTAAAAAAAAATCGCTTTATGGAAATTTTTTTAACAAAAATTCAGAAAGATATTAATAAAAACGATTTATTCTCTCACTTTACTATGGCTCTTACAGACTTTAATTCAGGACATTTTAGGGATTTTTAAGGAAAATTTAGAGATTCCTTTATTTATTTTTTTTTAGAGAACATTTCTGTAAAGAAGATTTTCGAGAATTTTGTGAGTAATGAAATGAAACATTTTTCTTTAGCTAATGAAATTGAACGAAATATTCTACTAATTGGAACTTTTAAAAAGTAAAGAAGTTAAAAGTGTAAAAAGTTAGATTTTGAAGTTTCCCAGAAATACCACTCACAGAGTTGAGACTGTTCATATAAAAACCTGAACCTCATTTTAAGAAACTTTGTAATTGAAAGTTTGCGTCTAAGATCAATATTTAAATAAACAAAGCCTTAAAACTAAAATAGCTTCGTTAAAAGCAGCACACAAAAAATATGCCGACTGGTTTTAAAGACAAGAAATAGCCTTCTTTGTCAGGACACACAAGAAGCTCAACCTTCACTCGTGAGAGTGAGATCTGCGACTGGTGTAAGAACAGCAAATGCGACTAAAAAGGGGAAAAGGGGAAAAAAAGTTTCCAACGGTGAGAAAAGAAAAATAGGTAAAAACCAAAAAGGAAGGAACAAGAAAGATCAATCATGCTTAAAGCATTGATTATGAAACACTTTCCAACTTCAATGCAATTTTATTTAAACATGTCTAAAATGCAATACATTCCTCGGTAATATTTTAAAACTTATCACAATACTACATTAATTTATTATATTTGAAACCTTAAACCTTCATAAAAAAAAAATTAACTTCATTCAAATGACGGCATTAAAGTATAAATTGCCTGGTTTAAACATCTCTAAAATGTGATACATTCCTCGGTAATAATTTTAGAATTGTCATAATACTACGATAATTTATTATATTTGAAAACTTCATCGAAAACAACTGAAATCCATTCAAATGACGTCATAGAAAAAATAACACGCCTGGCTCTCTCTATAAAAGCAACATTTCATTCATAAATAATTCCCCCATTCATGTCATTCATCACAATACTATAATAATTTATTTTATTTAAAAATTAAGACCATGGAGCTACAAGTAATTAAACTATATGCGTAAAACTTCATCGAAAAATATCGTCCTTCTCTTTCTAAAATCAATGAATATTTCATTCATATCAGCTAAGCAGACTCCATGGACTAAATGATTTTGTGTTAAAGAATTACAGCAATTCTAATACCATTCTGCATATTTTGCTGTTTACATTTTACATAGGTGAAAAATAGGCTTAGTTGTAGAACTAATCAAATTTGGGATGAGCATTTAAACACAAATATATTGTCATTGCGTTGTTTCAGTATGTAGAGGCACAGAATTTAGGCAAAAATAAAGTAGTTTTAGGACGGATACAACACTCAATATGAATTAAAAAGAACTTTAAAAATCATGATTTTGAGACAAGATGGATGCATTATTTTGAAGTATGTCACGTGATCGTTTCATATCATGGTCACGTGATCGCTTCATATAAGAGGTGCTATTATTATTTTAATTTTTATTTAAAAAACTACTGAATATATTTCGTTGAATTTTTTTTTATATATTTTATGGAACAATTTGAATATTGCCTAAAATTTTCGAAGCAATTTGTGAATTTTAAATCCGCTTAAAAAATGCTTGAAAAATTAGGTCCCATAGGGCTCAATGTATTTCATCTTTTCAACCCGGGTTCAATCCAAAACTAATTGGGTGATATTATTCATTTATATTCCCATAGGTCCTACAGACCGTCTGAACAACATACTAAAATTTCATTTTGATTAAGTCATTTTTATGGCAGTTGTCGTGCTAACGGACAGACAGACAGACAGACAGAATGAACAAAGTCATAAACACTTTTCAACTTTGTTGTAAAGTGTTAACAAAAGGAATGAAAACAGTGAATGAGCGTTAAAATACCAAAAAGGACAGTGTAGATCCAAAGAATTCAAAGCACTTATTCAGTGATTAAAACTACGAACATGAGAGCCCTATTCAATTAAAAAAGGTAACTAACCTGTTTCAGAAGTTGCATGAGTTGACCAAACCAACGGTTAAAACAGCAGATTCTGAACAAGTATGAATAAAACAGAGCAGAAAAAGTTTTGGAAGCTAAAAGAGCATCGCCAGCAAATACTTCGTAAAAAATACAAAAATTCAGGAAAATTGTGAAAGTTACCGAAATAAGAGGATAGAAACCAATGAAATCGAAAAATTGAACCAGATATATAAAATTAAACCAGATAGGAGAAGAGCAATTATCATTAATAAAGGAGTTTGACTGAGAAACAAGCGATAAACTGTCAAAAAATGTCCAATTCAAAAACGGAATTAGAAGTCAAAATGATCTCATCAGCTTCCGAGAAATTGAAAACATGATTAGAGTCCCAAGAATGTTCAGCAATTTCAGACTTACAAACTCCTTATTTAGAAACATGGCTCATGTATTCTTTAATACGAAATTTAAGAGCTCTGTTTGCTTATCACCATTCTCTTGGAATGTGATTAATACCCCGACGATTTAAGCCAGAATAGGGTATATTAAAGAAAGAAAATAAATTTTATTAAGAGGGTTAAAGACACACCTGAAATTGAAACGTAAAAAATATTCTTGGCCTAATAATTAGCAGATGAGTAAAGGGATAAAACTATAGAATTACGCAGACAAGTCCCTTCACGTTGGAGGTTAGAAACCAATTTCGGCTTATTACATTTACGTAACGCCTTCTCAATTAATAGTGGTGTTATAACCTCTATAAAAGCGGTCAAAGATAACAATTAAATGTCTTAGAACCAAAACATAAATTTAAGACACGGTAAACATAAGTGTAAAAGGCAGAAAATTTTTACTGAGCAAGGTGATTAGAACAAGCATAAGAAGGTACAGTCACAACTAATGGTTTACGGAAAACATAAGTTGAAAATGTGGAAATAAAGCCACCACATCCTTCATACATCCTGTATATGGCTATATGCTTTTGAACATAAATTAGCATGCATTTGAAAAGATAATATTTGGTTTATTACGCAAATTGTATTTCAAATTCACTAAAACCCAAAATATTGTTTCCTAAAACCATTTATCTTATGAAAAGTGACATCTGCTCTACGTTTAACTCTTCCAATTCTAACTTCCTATATATCCGTTCGTATATATCCGTCAATAAATAAGCGTCCATTTCGAACAAAGAATTTCACCTGTCATATACAAGCCAGGAGACAACAAAATGCTTTCCCAGATTTGCAAACACAGCGAAGAACTTTTTTAGAAAAACAAGAGAAACCCGCGAAAACACCGCTAAAAATAAACCCCGAAAACAAAAACCGAAAGTATCCTTTGAGAGGTGTGTATCCCACCAAAACGTGCATGGACGAAAGCGAAAACGAATCCGAAGATAATAAACAGAACAAAACATCACACTTGCTCCGATTTTGTTCCCCAAGAAAAAATCCGCCAGAGGCGCTGTATGCCTCGAAGGTTCACTGGCCTATATCCATCCAAGATGGCGGTCAGTTCTTTCTTCGATAAAATTAGGTCACTGATGTCTTATTGGTTCGGGCGAAGTATAAAAGTTTAAGAGAGCCGATGGCCGAAACATTCAGGTGCTTTTTTCCTTTTAGAGAAAGTTATCACCGGGAAGGAGTTTAACAACAGGTAGGTGAATTACTTTGAACGCTATGGATATAGAAAGCGATATCGTCTTCAGCTGCTAAATAGGATTATTTGGATTGTTCAATAAATAATATCGAACTATTAGGAGTGACGGCGTAAAACCCATCTAAACATCCGGTGACTTTAAACTGTTAATATTGCATTTATTAAATAAAAAGAATATTAAACCCCAGCCCCTAAATTCCTCGATGAAAAAATATCGAGAAATCTTCATCTACCGAAAAAAATTATTTAGATTGTTTAATCAATAATATCAAACGATTAGAAGTAATGATCAAAAAGCTATTGAAACATCCAGTGATTTTGGCACTATTAATATTCTTTTACAAAAAAAAATTATAACGCAATCCCAAATTTTATAGATAAAAAAAAATCAATAATTTTTCGTCTCAGGAATGAAGTTATCTGAATTGTTTAATAAATGATATCAAACGATTAAGAATAATGGTATAAAGCCCATAGAAACATCCGATGACTTTTGAACCATTAATATTTTTTATAATAAAAATAACTTATACCCCAGACCAAATTTTCTCTGCAAAGAAAGACAAAAATTTTCATCTTTTGGATTATATAATAATTAATATTCGAACGATTTCTAGTAATTAATAAAAAATCATCGCTTGATAAATTTTCATCTGCGGAATAGAAATATTAGTATTGCTTATTGAACGATAAGGAATAATAGCATAAATCCCAGCAAAACATACGGTGACTTATTACAAAATTAATATTTCTTTTATTAACAAGAAACAATTATGTTCCAATCCCAATTTTTTCAATAAAGGAAATCAAAAATTTTCATCTGCGGAATAAAGCTATTTGGATTGCTCAATAAAATATATCCAAACGATTTGGTATAATTGCTGAAATAGTCATCAAAATTTCAAGTGACTTTTGCTCCGTTAATATTCCTTTTCTGAACAAAATAACAATTATACCCTATCCCTCAAGTTCCTCTATAAAGAAGATTCAAAAATTTTCATCTGAAGAATAAAAATATTAGGATTGTTTAATAAATTATCTCGAAAAATTAGGAGTAATGGCCAAAAAGCCAGCAAGATTTTTGCGCCGCTAATATTTCTCTTGTTAATACTAGAGCAATTTTACCTTAATTCCCAATTTTCTCGATACAGGAAAATAAAAAAAATATATCTGAGGAATAAAAATATTTGGATTGTTTAGTAAATGAACAATTGAACGATCAACGAACAAATAAAAATCGAACGATTAGGAGAAAATGATATAAATCCTATAGCAATATCCAGTAGTGGCTTTTGCCCAGCTAATATCCCTTTATATAAACAAACAAACAAACAAATAAAGCAATAATACCCCAATCTTAAATTTCTTGAAAAAATAAAACGAGAAATCAATCGAGCAAATCACTGTAATACAGCTAAAAAGAACACATCTATAAGTTCCATCTTGAATATTGTCTAATATTGAAGAATAAACACGAAGAAAAGCATAAAAAAAAAATTAAAAATAATCCTAAAATTACTCGCTAACGCAATAATGAGAATTAGGGGATTTTTTCGCGTTTTTTTTCCCCACTGTCACATTGAATAGCTGATTACTAAAATGATATAGTCCCAAAATGACCATAACCCTAAAATCACCAAATAGCCAATTACGAAATGACTATAATCCTACTATCTTCAGATATAAAACTCTAAATAAAAGGAATGGTATCCTATATAGTCAAAAGAAGTTAATAAAATTCGCAAATATATTTTTTTTCACTAACGGAGAAAGTAATATTCTAAAAACCTTAACCATCGTATTTAATTTTATCGTCAAACAATCTAAATTTGGCTGACTTTTTAAGATGTATAAAATTAAATCTTTATTAAATTTTATATGTTATTAAAAATATATTAAATATATATATATATATATATATATATGTATAAAATTAAATCTTTATTAAATTTTATATGTTATTAAAAATATATTAAATATATATATATATATATATATATATATATATATATATATATATATATATATAATTGTAAATTCGATATCTCAGTATTGTCAAACAATTTTGGACTGAATTTTAAAAATTAGACACGTTAAAAATAAAATTCTGAAAATTACAAAAGAAATTCATTCGAACGCAGCTTATAAAAGTTGAGAAAAGTTTCCATGGTTTGATTAATTCTCGATATTTCAATATTGCCAATCAATTTAGAACTAGATTTTAAAAATGAGACATGTAAAAAATAAAATTCTGAAAATTAATAAAAAAAAAACGTCTTTAGAACGCAGCATATAACAGCGTCTTCCTGAACCAGAGATTATTGGTGGCAGAAAGCATTAAAATTAAAGAATTTACAATTACACATAGACAAAAAAAGAAACTTTTAACGCTAGATAAGTTAGTAAGAACCCTCTGAGGTAGATAAAAAACCTTGAAATATAAAACTCGGAGATACAGGGAAGACATATCGGCAATTGACGGCCCGCGAAGCCTTATTTTATGGTCCGAGACCAATTCGACTCAGATGAATAAGTTTCCCGCCAAAAATAATAGAACAAATAAGATAAAATACCATTAGGAATAGTCTATTGAGATCGCAAACTTGAGAAAATATCTATTTAAAAGTTTTGTATAGAATAGATATATTGTGAGAATAGGCACACCTTACTGAAAATGGTAGGTTAGTGCTTTGAAATATTACAAAACTATGCTGTATTATCCCTTGAAACAGCATCACCGTGAGATAGAAGGTAGTAAGTAGTTGCAACTTCCATAATCGTTTAAACTATATATTAACTATAAAATTTATAACTTTCTTTTTGAAAAATTTAAAAAATTAATTTCTAACTACTACATTTTACCTGATGAATTTAAAGTATGCTAAATAGGATAGACTAGCAGAAGTGCTAGACGCAAATACTAAAATAAAATTAACGCGGAAGAAAATATAAAATGTGTTAGCCATAAATGTGATCCTTATGAATCATAACAAACCAGCTAAAAATGTATATAAATATATTAAACCGCTGTTGAGTTACAGGTAGTTATTTTAGACCAGCAAAACAGATATTTAAATTCCCGTTGGACCGCGGGAAGTGTAGGAGGATGACACATATTACTACATTCCCTAGATTTAGTCCCATCGCTTGAAAAAAGGCTAGACAAATTAAATTGCCTGTTTCAGGAGATAGTTAGCTTAGAAATATATTTTGGAACTTTTATATATTAACATTTATATATTAACATTAAAATTAGAAAATTAAAAATAAATGGTGTATATAATATTGTAGTCTGTATGCAGTTAGTACAAGAAAAATAAATGTATTTCATTATTTAAAAGCCGATAATATATTTATTAAATTGAGAAAGTTATGTTTCAAGTTAAAGTTCACCCATACAAGCAATATGAACGATAAAATTAGTTTTTTTATGAAATATAGAATTTTTGACAATAAAGTATGCTGTTATGTTTCAATTTTAAAAGTGAATTTACAAAATTGAATTCCGTTGTAGAGGAGAAATATACAAGACGCTTTTACCTTTAGGGTGCTCTTATGCAGGAAAAAGCATCTTTACAGTCAGGTAGATAATTTTACTCGCAAATGATGTTAAGTAATATAGAACATTTTTTGTCACAAATTTAAGAACGTTTAATGAATTTTTTTCTGAATACCTGCCAAATAGGCTCAAAATGTATTTTTATAGAGAAATGTATAGATATACTTTTTAATTAATTTTAAATCTTGCCGTTTAATGAAATGATTGTTTTAGATGTGAAAATGTGCTTTTTTTACTCATATTTATGAGTATAATTTATTCATTATCAGTCAATTTGTTAAAATTTTTTATTGGACCTCGTGGCGATATTTTGTACGAAAATTAAAATTACCAGACTTGCATTATATATTATAATTATTTTTCTGTTTTGATCAATGTATATTCTTGAAGTATATACTGAAGTATATAGTTAATTAAATATTAATAAAGTTTATGATTCATAAGATGATGAATATAATTTATTTTCATATGTGAACTGCCAATTAAATTATATTATATGAACAACAAATAATTATTGGTAAGTAAATATGCATTCTTAAAATTCGAAGTTTTACCGAAAAATAAATAACCAAATACATAAAACCTTTAAAAGAGAATATTTTTAGAACGTTATGAAAAACAGTGTTAATAAACTGCGAAAAATGTATTATTACTACTATTAAATTTTGAGGCCAAAAATTGAAAGAACATTTCATTTACTAGTTTAAAATAATTATGCATTTTGTTTAAATTTACTGAAGAGAAATTATTTTTACTGAAAATATGCGAAATATGGAGCAAATTTGAAAATAACATTTGTAAAAAAATATACTTTAATGCTTGAACTTATTTTATAAATTTTGTAATATTTGTTTTCATTTTTCAAGTAGTTGCTCATTGTAATTATTTTCGTAAGTCTCAATATATACGTGTTAAAAGAAACGTTGATATTAGTGAATTGTTAATTATTTTTGAGAATTTCGGCCACTATTTCTCTTATATAATTCGAAATAATGATAAAAATTATTATGTCGAACATTCGCTATCAGCAATATTTAGTTTTTTGATATAAAATTCTTAGTAACGTTCAATTATTATCATCATTGAATTGTATTCAACAGAGAATGTTAAAAATTCAATCAGAATTATTCTAAATTGAATCTTTTTTTTAAACGAGGAGCAACTCACAAAAATTGAAAATTCCTTGAATAGACTGCGGTAATCACAATAAAAACAACTAGCAGACGATCTTCGGTGTTTATGTAATTATTTGAAAATATTTTCAACATATATTAACCTACATTAATACCTAAAATTAAAAAAAAAAGTAGCTTCTAAAATTTCAAAGAAATTACCCGCCCCCCCTATTTTGTTTCCATTTTGAAAAACCTAATCCATTAGGTTTGCTCCAGTGATCGATACTATACGTAAGTGTGCAAATATTCAGCCTTCTAAGCCACTGGAAGGATGCTTGATGGTTTGGAAATACTTCTTTTAAAAACTCATAATCTCCGCCCCGGAAAGGGGAGGGGTTCGAAAATACCACTAAGTTAGGTTCTGTCAGATAATCGATACTACAAGTTTATAAAGATTCAGCCTTCTAAGTCACCAGAGAGGTTCTGGAAGAAACTTCAAAAAAAAACTTTTCTACACACCGGGAGGTAAATTGGAAATCCGACTGCATTAAGTTTTGCCCATCGGTCAATGCTATAAGTGTACAAAAGTTCAACCCTGTATGTCACTAGGGGGGCTTCTGTAGGGTCTAAAGAAACTTTTCAAAATCCCTTATTTTCTCTGTCCCCTGGGGGTAAATCGAAAATCAGTCTTCGTAAAGTTCTGTACCACAGTTGATACTATAAGTGTGTACATTTATGGGGTGTTTAGAAAGCCAAAAATACATCAAACACGTTAGACAATTATATAATAGTGATTAGTGGAATGACAACACATTCCACGGCCAATTAATAAGCTAAAAAGTTAATTTTAAAAAATAGGTGCAAAACTAACTTGGGAAAGTTTATACACCTGACTGCATTTAATAAAACTATAATAAAGCTGATTACTTTTCTACTTAGTTTCATCTGCATACACACTTTATATTCACGATGAAAAAATAGTTTCCATAAAAAAAGATTCCTGCCTTTACTTGTACAACGCTGACTTGAAAATATGTGAAAGCCATGACTGTCGATTTGACTCAGTTTTCATATGCCCATTATGCGTACATGCTATATAGTTGCCATAGCAACAGATTCGCTTTTGAATATAAATTTAGAATTCTTTTCTTTAATTGAAATATGATAAAATATGAGTAAAATTTTAAATATATATTTTAGAAGTCAATTAATTTTAACTTAAACCACCGGTTTTTTATACAAAAATTTTAGTTTTTAATTATTTATAGCGTTTAATAAGTGTATTGTATATCTTATCCGGAGCGTGCAGTTTTCCCTATATATCTATACTATCAAATTAACTTTGCCGAAAATATAGTAACAGATTCGTGGCAAAAGATATGCCTTTTGATATCAATTAAAAGTAGTTTTCTATAGAAATTTGAAAATAATATTAATAAATTTTTGATTTTGATTTTAGAATTCGATTAATTTGAACTAAATCGTTAATTTTTAATTAAAAACAATAAAAAATAATAATTTTAATTATTAATTGCTTTTAATACATTAGGTACATTCTACGCAACGCTAAATTATGCATACTATGTAAGCTACGAGTCTTGCATAGGAAACAAAATTCATTTTTTACTCAGTTTTGTCTTCATACGCCTGTTAAACGTGCATGGACCATAGCAACAAGATTCGAGTTTGAATGTCAATTAAGAATTTTTTTAAACCTAAAAAATATGAGTGGAATTTAAAATTTTTGTTTTAAGAATACGGTCTATTCATAGGCTTTATTTTTTTTTTATTACCCAAATCGCCCAGCTGACCTTAAGGGTGACAAATAGTTACAAGAGACGGCCGGAAAAAACACAGAATTAACAATACATATACACATACATAGACAATATACATATATGGACATGCTTAGATATACATTCATAGGCTTAGAGTTTTGCCTATACTTCTCTTGTGAAGTTAGCTTTGGACGGAGTATAAAGTTTTAATTCATCCTTATCTTGCTTCACTGCCGAACAATTACGAAACTCAGTTGCGTAAGTAGTGGGGGGTGTCCTAAAACCCTCCTCGTTGGTAGAAAAATTATATCACTTCTCTATAAGGGCACATGAAAAAACAAAATTCGGCACCATATCCCTCACTCGGTTGTGACCCCCCCCCCCCCTCTTTCCCAGATCCTGGCTACGCCTATCCATAAATTAATATAAATTATTCACACGAATTCGAAAAACTCCCATTAAATTTGGATTATTTCTTTATGGTGGTTCTTTATGGTTAATTCTATTAAATGGATTCCATTGTATAGCTTTAAACTGGACATTCATTTGAAGTAATAAAGACGCTCTGTAAATTATAATTCCATAATTTTATTCTCCATGGCACTTATCGTCTAGTGACAGCCAGTGGCAAAACTTAAAAGGAATCTGGAGAGACAGTGTCTACTAAAACAACTCGCTATCAAGCAACTCCCACTTTAATTATACATTATTTGAAATATTTTATGTACTAATTTTGAATGGTGCATACAATTGAAAGAACGTTACTTGTAATCGGGTTGTTTGGATAAACAAAGTCTACCCAGAATCCCTCACGCTTCGTTACAAACCTAGATGCATGTAGAATATGGATAAAAATGAATAGCTGTAATTTTCCTCAGCCCACTTATCAAAAAAACAGTTTAAAAAAAGAGTCAGAAAAGAATGGTCCTCTGCAACTTCCTTAACTATTCCAGAAATAATTAATGTGTCTAACCGCAAATCTATTCTAAAAAAAAAATACCTCTATTACACCAATCTTTTCAATTTACCTGAAGCATGCGGAAGGGGGAGTGTCCTTAATAACCAAAGTTACACCATCCAATTCACGGAAACTCTGTCCTTTGTTCAGGGGTGACAGGGTGGATGACTTATGTTTTATGTCTTTATGTCTTACTTTCGCCGTCGGGTCTGCTATTCGGGTCATATTCTCGAATACACTTTTGTGGGTCACTTTCGATATTTTTCGAATCACTTTTCGCATCCCTTGCAGCCATGGCTGGGATCTTTATACGGCTAAATGGCCAGTATCAGGAAAGATGTTAAGACGGTGAGCAAGATGTTAGAAATCCAATTGGCAGGTTAAATACCCGTATACTCAGATTGGATTGCATGGTGATGCTGGTCTTTGATCGGGTGGGTCACAAGGGGCAAAATAGGAAAATCATATTTAGAACGTGAAACCTTTAAAGGTGTTTTTAGAACTTAAAATATGTATAAAGGGTTCGGTAACATAATTAAAACCATTTTAGAAAGTCAGGATGTTTTAAGGATTAATTTGGACACAATAAAAATGCATTTTTCAGATATATTGAAGTAAAAAATAATTATCGAGTATTTTTATAGTCCTTTTTTTTTATCTTCAATAGAAGGCAATATTGTGCTTAACTCAAACAATTTAACGTCTTTGAATCTTCTTTTTTATTGTAAAATTAGACTAAATTACCCGATGTTGCCTGGATCCTAAAGAAGCGCCCGTTACTTAAATAATACATGTACAGATAACAACAATCTCTTTCCAAATCACTTTAATTCCCTTTGAGTTTCAGTCTAAATCCCAACGAAATGCGAAATCAGTTTTAGAACATTCCACGCTCGCTTTCTGCAAACGTGGAAAACGAAATGAAGAAAGAAAAAGAAAAACACACAGGAGAAAAGACGTGACTTAAAATGGATCCGCGGAATTCTTTTTCTAGAATAGAGCTTTAAGCGGTAGGAGAGAAAAATAATAGGTACGGCACCGAAAGTTTGAGCAGGTTCGCTCGTTTAAAATATCACCAAAACTAAAATTATGATACTTGACTGTCATGTGATACTTGGCCTATAAATAATGAAGAAAATCTGAAATCTTAGAATTTTGTTCGATAAATTTATAAATCGCGGAATTTTTTATTCTAGCATTCTTTCAGCTATTCTAGCATTTTTTCAGCTATTCTAGCATTCTTTCAGCTATTCCAGCATTCTTTCAGCTACACAAAATTCGTTTTTATACCATCATGTACAGTAGAAAATATCCTAAATTTTCTAAATTAACTCTTTTGATGTATAATCAACCGTTCTAAACATATTTTAGTTTATAGTTACAGCAGACGATTTTTTACTACATTTTTTCAGTTTGAGATTCCTTTGTGATAACTATGGTAACCGAGTTACGTTTCAAATACCGAAATGATTTGTTGACTGTAACTCATAGCAAAATAACTATTGCTATATCGAATTTATTCTTATCTTAAAATGTCTGGAAACATTGAAAATAAGGCATTATTCTGTGCAGTAATTGGAGATGAAATATTGTTTTATACCGCAATTGTTTTATACCGTTGTTATACCGCAATATTTCCATGTTAATAAAACTATAAAATATGCACCATTTTTATGCTTCAATTTGAAACAGATATTTTGATATTCAAAACTTTTATTAAGTGTGTAGGTGTCATGTTAATTGTCCAACAGACATTTTGCCCTTTCAAAACGTTGTTAGAAATTGCTACCACATCATGTTCACCGGGACATATATTAATTGGTGTCTATACTTTCAAACAAACTAAAGATATATTTTTATCAAGTGACGATTAATATATACTCGAAAATAGGACTTATATAGACCCTTTGTATAGGCTGTTATCATATGTTAGTGCAAGATCATCTCGAAACAATGGGGTGTGTGGTAAATCTTATCAGAAATTTATGAGTCTCAGTTGCTTTCTGGGGGAGATCAGGCGCTAGCTTTGAAGTTGAGCTGATTCAATGAATTGTAGCGATAGTTATTGGAGTACCCATTAGTACCTGCCTTAACTATTGGAGAACCTGCCGTAGCTATTAGAGAACCTGCCATAGCTGTTAGAGTACCTACCATAGCTATTGGAGTACCTGCTATAGCTATTAGAGTATCTGCCCTAGCTATTGGAGTACCCAGAAATATGTCAGTCATTGTGACGACCGACCGTCCAACTTACACTTTCGAATAGGTCGGACAGCCTGGGTCGAAAAAAAAAGAAATCCATTATGTAGATGAAAATCGTTTACTTCCTGGTAAACTTTATGGGTCACTTTCAATCGCCTTCGAACCATCTTTCTCTTACCTCCAGGCTTTGGCTGAGATCGTAATCTGCCTAAATGACCAGTATCGGGAAATATGGTCATAAAAAGCGAGTGAGACAGTAGACGCTGCTTGAATGTGTTTTGGTAGGTCAAACACCCTGATACGCGTCTCAAACAATGATTTGCTTGCCGCAAAACACATTAAAAAAGAAATGCCATATAGTGAATCTGGTCGGTTGCTAATAATTCAGAGAAAGAGGAATCAAGGTTATGTCTAATATGTATCAGTCATTTATAAGGTTACTGCAACTGCCACAAATGTACTAAATCCAGGAGTCACATTTCCTTATTCAAACTATAAACATACTTCTGTGTAACAACAGCTCAAAAACGTTGAAGTCAAAAGGAAGCAAGTGAAGTCATATCTAAAAGTCTTGATTGCAAGTATCGGGAAGGATGTTTAAAGAGAGAGAGAGCGAGCAAAGGATGGTGAAAGCTATTTAATTACCAATCAGTAGGCTAACACCCTGCTCTGCACATAAACTATACTATGTCTCTACTCTGGAATTGTATAATCAGTAATTCACTTGAATATTAGTTGTTTGCATTTAATCATGAAGAAGTAGAATCAAGGTGAATATGACTATTTAAACATAAAATGTATCAGTTGTTAACAAGTCCATTTTAAGGTTATTACAACCACAGAAAGCGTACTCCAACCTCCGGCACATATATTGAATATACCTTTATTCATACCTATTCAGATGTACCTTTCAGTAGTTGAGAACTGAACTTGAACAGAATACTTATACAACATTAAACTTCATTTTACTTATCATCACAATCAGCTGAAACTAAGAATCGAACCGAAATTTCCTTATTAGTATCCAGGCATGTTGACACTTGTTCCATACCATTCATGTGACATAATAACTTACACCTTCATTTTCATAAGCCAATTGGGTGTCGTCTCCTTCCCTTGGCGCTAACAAACTAGTTTTCCTTAGAACGCCAAGTCCTTAGGACGTCAATGTCTGCAAAGGTGGATCAAACTGTTTGGGATAGGGTATGTCAAATACCTGTCTTTTTGGGAGGTTCTTCGTTTGGGATGGACGCTGTCTCACCCGTAAGCAAAAGGTTAATTCACCCTAGCCATGCCAGGTAATAACACATCCTTTTCCCTCCAAAGGAGCCCAAGAGGTCACACCAGCACATTCAGGCTGCAACTGCACTATATTTTTTTCGGTATATAATTTTAAAACGCTATGCTTCATTTTAATTTACTATCACAATCGGCCGAACAAATAGTCAAATCCTGGTCTCCATATTAACGCCCAGGTAAAGAATAAAAACGTTTGCAATATGATAGTAATTTGTGCTAAATATATTTATTCATTGTCCAAGGAAACAAAACATATCACTTTGCAAGAATGAAAATGAGCTTTTTACTTTATCCCTTCTCAATCAACCCATGTATGTCTCTTCCTATTTATAAATGCTTTCTACACTTAGATAAATCGAAATCATATAAAATCGTTTAATTTAAACAAACAGTAGCATACGTAAATAAAATCACTTCAAATGCCATCATATTTCTGGTTTTAAGATTTCTACTAATGTTAATATTAGAAACACAAACATTAATATAATTTAATCGCCATTAAAATGTTATATAAGGATGCTACAGCTGCTTGTAGAGGATGCACATCCCATATAGTATCGTTTCGTCTTTTAAGCATCCCATCGCTGCCGCCTACGCTCTACTGGAGCTTGAAGTTCATGTGGTATATAAGGCAGCTCTTGGTAAACAAAAACTGGTTCATCGGTATTCCAAAGTGATACATTTCACAACAAAATAAGATATGGCGTACATTAACTGGGGTATGGTAAACACTGCTAAGAAATGCTAACCGCTGTTAACACTGTAAAGCTTGTTTAAAGATTTACAGCGTGCCCTATCATCAGACTATGCACCTGTCATTTCGCCCTTGTTCAGTCTGAGTTCAATCTTCTATAAAAATATTCTATATACAATCTTCTATAAATATTCTATATTCAATATTCTATAAATATTCTATATTCAATCTTCTATAAATATTCTATAGGCGATCTTCTATAAATATTCTATACTCAATCTTCTATAAATATTCTATAGGCGATCTTCTATAAATATTCTATACTCAATCTTCTATACATATTATTTATTCAATCTTCTATATATACTCTATATTCAATCATCTATAAATGTTTTATATTCAATTTTCTATAAATATTCTATATTAAACCTTCTATAAATATTCTATATTCAATCTTCTGCGTGGTACGATTGATTTCATTGATCAACACAGAGGTTTACAGCATAGCAAAGCATTACAATTGACGACTAATCGACGCTGGTAAAATCCAACACGAGCTAAAACCGTCCACTGATGTTGTTTTCTGCACACGGAGCATGTTCCAAGCTTTATAACAACTCATATATGCAGATTTGGTGACTATAAACACTGCTAATTTTTTCACTATTTAAAGTTTTCCGACTGCTTAATTTGAATCCCTTTATAAGGAATCAAAAAACTGTATATTCTTATTTTATACCTTTAGTATAAGTTGGTTGCTTGTCCAAAATAACCAGTCAAAAATATTGAATTGTTTAATGAGTAATTTGGCATTGGTTTTCTTGTGATAATTCTGTCATTATCGCTCTATTATACCACAAGTTGGTCCTGCTCACATATTGCACATATTTCCAATTATTAGTTTAACATTTGTTTGGAAAACATTGTGACCTTAATGGTGAGGTTGAAATTTAAACTATTTCAGAGAATGCATAATTTCTATCTTATGTTTTTTAAGTGAGTTAAAATAGTTTCGTGATTTTAACTTATGATTAAATGAAAGTACAATTTTCCAAAGAAAAAATTGCACATAATTTCATCTTATGTTTTTCACCAATGAATTTAAATGGTGTTTCAATTATACTTTCATGATTGAATATGATCAAAACCGTACAATAAAATTAAATCATCTGATCAACGCATAACAAAATATATCGCTTTTTTACGTAATGTAAAGGGAAGAAGTTAATTAAAGACAAGGTAAAATGCTAATCTCGTTTTTCTCTCCATAAGAGAAAATAAACCACGAATCTTTGCTAATCTAAATGAATTACTCACATTGTTACCGAGCCTAAGTAAGTATCACTCTCTTTTGAAAATTGTCATTTTCTTTTCCTTTTTTGAAGTTTTTAACTTTGCAAATTAAACTTTAGAATATTACACAATAATTTACAAAACTTTTATTTACTTTCAGATATCAATATGCTCAGGCTTAGTCTGGGGGCACTGCTTTTGACATGCCTCGTTGCTGTACATGCTGACGGTGGTGGTTGGGAACCTTCACATCACGAAGATGAGTGGAAAGCACAGCCAATCAAATACATCATCAAAGAAAATCCCAAACTTATTACCATACCACATCATGTACCAGTTCCAAAGCCAGTACACATTCCCAAGCATGTGCCAGTGATCAAACATGTGCCTGTCCCCAAGCCTTACCCAGTGCCACACATCGTTCATGTAATCAAACACATCCACAAGGAGGTGCCAGTTCCCAAGATCATCAATGTGCATAAGGAAGTGCCCGTTCCTAAGCCTTATCCCATTCCTAAGGTGATCCGTGTGCCCAAACCATACGTCGTCCCAGTCCACAAAGAAGTGCCCGTACCCAAGCCCTACCCAGTTCATGTACCAGTCCACATTCCTAAGCCATACCTTGTACCTGTCCACAAACACGTACCAGTGCCCTTCCCCAAGCCAGTTCACGTACCTATTGAAGTGATCAAGGAAAAGTCTGTCATCATCAAGAAACCCGTACCAGTCTAGTAAGTGGCTTTTACTATATAAGTAAAATATTTTGTAAGCAAGAGTAAACTGGAATTATCAAACTGCTCCAGTTATTCTAAAATGTACCTACTATTGTATTTTTATTACGTACCAGACCTGTAAAACAAAAAAAAAAAGCCCCGTTATAGCCTTCAGTCACCCTGGCTTTAGGATTTCACAGTTCTCTGACAATGCCGCTGATTCTATGTCCATGCCGCTAAATTTTAGAAGATGCGTGTGAGAATTTCTCCCTAGTTTGGGTAGCTATCAGTAGATCACTGTGCTTGAGATTCATAATCGAAGTTGTTGGTCCTGAGATACGAGATAAAAATTGTGGATGAAAAGATGGGACGAATTAATTGTAAGATGCGAAACAGGAGCTTATTAAAACTGAGACTCCGTTTTTCTCGACGGATGCATTGCTCTGCCATGATCTCGGAGCATTCTTATATAGCTTTCTTAATCTCTTCCGAAAACTCTTTTCCTGTACCCTTTAAATTTAGATCGGAGGTTGTTAAAATTGGTGCTCTCCCAGTTCAGGAACTCCAATAATTGCTGAATTCCTTGAGTCTTGATATTATGGATTCGTTTAGACCAAGAAAGCTTTGCCTCAAATTAGGGAGAAGAATATGGGCTTCAACTTCATGCAATTGCTTGTTGAACCCGGTTAGCTCAGTTGGCGAAATCTAGCATGAAGTTTATGGTTAGATATGATTTTATATACTTAACTCTAAATCGAGCGTACTATGAAATACTATGCTTAAAACTCTGGGCATTTTTTTCTATAATACAAAGTAGCTTTTTGTAACCTGTGATGTGAGTATCTCGAGGGTACTCAAGGAATCACACTGCTGGTACTCAAGAAGGTACTCAAGGAGTCCCTATTGTTTACGCTTAAAAATTTCGATAATGACTAATACTTGCCAGTAAATGCTATCAAACTAACAATTACTTTAAACTGATTGTTATTTTTATATTATTTTGATAATACAGCAGTTGGAGGTAATTATTATGTTTTTATATTGAACCTTTGTGCTTAAAGCAAATTTGAATTCGTGTCATATAAAATTACAATTTATATTAAATTTTCTGATTAATAATCCGTATTTGCTTTAACATGATGTATCAATATTTCAATTTAGACAACAAATATAGATGTAGAAGGAATTTACTTTATTCCTTTGATTAGCTCTGTACTTTAATTCAACTATGATCTGAGCACATTTGATGGTAGACTGTGATCTAAATAGAATGGATTCAATTCCATATCGTGCGGTTTTCTATGTTGTGTACGCTAAGACACATTTGTCCGGATTTAATTAGCAGAAAACACTCTGAAAACTCCAAACATTCTGATAACACATTATAACCTGTGTACTTTTTTTAACACCTAACACTTAACATATCATCAAATGACAAAAATATTTCAATATTGGATTTTTCTTTTTCTATTCAGCTGGAATCCGCATTATCAATCCTCATCATCCTATGGGAGGTTTGTTTGATTTTATTGTTTGTTTATAACTGGATAAATAATACAGAGTGATCATAATTAAAATTTCCCTACTCAACACTCTCTGTAGCTCAATCTGACAACCAGAATGTCACCACATTTTATTGGTATTCATTTCAAGACATGGAGGGAAATATTTCAGGAATAAAAAGTTAGTTCCAATATCGTCTGATATAGTATTTTTGTAAGGAGAAAGCATCACAACTTTTTAATGAACGAGTTAAATAGACATGGAATGAAAGATAGCTAATTGTAACAGGATGAACACAGAAACTGAATATTTTCAATTAAAGACTATAAATATCTGTAAACTGTATTTAAAAGCACCATCTTGACGTACAAGAATTTTTTTACATTTTAAAGTGCCATATCGGTTTCAGGTATCATAATGTCCATCATCAGTGGCAATGTTAAGGAAATGACGGACCTGAGCTTTATACAAACCGAAATCGTGAATACAAAATTTGCATATGGTAAATCGGATAAACCGATACAAAAATTTTATCATAAATTACAAATAATTTTGTATTCACGATTCCGGGTTGTATAAAGCTTATATCTGTCATTTCTTTAACATTGCCACTGGTGATGGACATTATGATGTCTGAAAGCGCTGACACTTTAAAATGTAAAAAATTTCTTGTACGTCAAGATGGCGTTTTTAAATACAGTTTACAGATCTCGTAGTCTTTGATTGAAAATATTTGACATATTTTAAACGTGTTTACGATACTTATTAAACAGAAACTGAATTTTATTGATCGGTTTTGGAAGCAAACACTGACTAGTTTGAAAACATTGAGCACCTTGCCTCTGTTGAATGAAATACTCTGCTTCTGTTCTGACAGGCGAGTAAAGTTCCTTTGATTTCGAAATTGATTAATATTTTATTTTCGTGTTTTAAGCTAATAATTTAACAAAACTTTTCATTCCATGACTTTTTATTTATTCGTTATGATGGAAAATGCCATACTCTTTGTAGAATGCTACATCCTCCCTCTCCTATCGACGAATTTGGAACTAATGTATGCCGAGAAATCTCTTTTCCCATGCCTTAAATAGTATATCCACCAAATTTGATGATAATCTGGTCTTTAAATGGAGCTACAGAAACCTCTATTTAGGGAAAGTGTAATTATGGACATCCTGTATATGTAATTCCCGCCCCCCCCCCACCTCCAGAATCAAAATCATTATATTTGTATCTTTCGGATAAAATAAAATAGCAATTTTAAAGTAAAAAAAAAAAAATTAAAGTTTTTTCGCTTGGAATTGATCATTTAGATGGATTAATAAATAGTTCGAAATTAAATTTAGCATTTAATGAATTTACTCGCTCTTTCTATCCTTTTAAAATAATGATCAAAACTATTATGAGGGCTATGTCTATTATTTTATATCTCTTGTTAAAGGAATGTGTTGTTTCTCTTGTGTCGAAAACTCTTTTAATAAAATAATAATAAAAGCTTTAAATTTAAAATACATATGCTGTAGGTTGTGCTACTTACTAAGAATTACTATCTAGTATTCCGCCCATATGTTAGTCCGTCTGTAACCGATTATAAGTAACTACATTTTCTCACAAACTAATCAACCAAATGAGTGAGCCCTAAGTGGAAAGGTAATATGTTATGCAAATAGGAAGACCCCCCCCCCCTCTCTATGGTGATTATTACTTTTCCTACAATACTTTGTATATAGTGAGAGTACATCGTGATGGAATCAAAAATTCGAATTCGAGTTTTCGGCGAGTTTATTCATTTTGACCATCCCTAAATTCGAATAGCATAGGCAGAAAAAAAAATTGGAGGGGGCCAAATATTTTGTTTCCCATTTCCCCAGATATTATTTCTCCGAACTTCAATGAGTTCCTGTGGGGTATGACACGCAACCTCCCTTCTGCTCATGTCCTCGGATGAGTCGGTCGTTCTGGGCTTTCGACGCAACCTCCCTTGACGACGCCACTGCTGTTTATATGACTGATTTGAGCATAATTGTGGGAGAAGAGGATGGCATTAAATATAAGCAGTTATCTCTGCACGCTAAACAACAATTGTCAAGAATGAATAAGCAGAAAATGTTATAAAACTCAAAACCTTTCTTGTAACAATTTATAAATATGTGTACTTCTTTTTAACACGTAACACTATACTCAAATAGCAAAAATGTTTCAATCTTAGATTTTTCTTTTTCTATTTAGTTGGAACCCGCATTATCAATCCTCATCATCTTGGGGGGGGGGGGTGATTTTATTGTTCATAACAGGTTAAATAATGCAGACTGACCATAATTAAACTCCCCTACTATGTAGTCTATCTAACGACCATGATGTCACCAAATTTGATTGGTATTCAATTCAAGATACGGAGGAACGGATTTCAGAATTAAAAATAAGTTCCAATATCCTCTCATAAGGAAGAACGTGAAATTTTACAGGGAATAAAATATCAAAACGTATTTATAAATAAATAAAACTGACATGGAATAAAAAAAAATAGCTAATTGTAACAACATGAACCCTAAAAATGAACGTTATCAACCGATTTTAGAAGCAAAAAAACTGACTGTTCTTATAAAATGGTACGCTTTGTCACTGTTGGATCGAATACTCCGCTTTTGTTATCCTGACAGACGAGTAAAGCTCTCTTTGCTTTCGAAACTGGTTAATAATATTTAAATTTTTCGTTTTAAGCTGCTAATTAACATTTCATGACTTTTTATTCATTTGTCAATAGACGTTGTTGTGTTTTATTCCACTCGTCTAGAACAAGGCTAGAAAAAGTCCGTAAGACAGAGGTCCATTGTAAAGCGAAAGATAATGCAGCAAGGACCCCGGGCACACCATGGTAGAAGTCTGAATTTATCAAATCAATACGTTATGATTGAAAATGACATACCCCTTGTAGAATACTACACTCTGCTTCCCATATCATTGGATTTTTTAACTCATTTCTTCCGAGAAATCTTTTTTATCCATGCCTTAAATAGAATATCTACCAAATTTGGTGTCAATCAGGTTTTTAGATAGAGCTACGGAAACCTCTTCATAGGAGAAGTGTAATTATGGTCATCTTGTATATGTATTTTTCTTTCTCAGAATCAAAATTAGTATATTTTATCTTTCAGGGGGGGGGGGGGAATAACAATTTAAATTAAATAATAAAACATTTATGAAGTGTTCGGGTGGAATGAAGTGCATTGATCGTTTAGATGGACAGATAAATGGATGGTTCAAGATGAAATTTAACTTTTCATGAATTTAATCGCTCTCTTCATTTCATTTCAAATACCGACAAAAAATGTTATGCAGGCTATGTCTACAGATTTATATCCCTCATTAAAAAGGGGTGTTGTTTTCCTTGCTCCGGAAACTCTTATCCAGTAAATTTAAAATACATACGCTATACGTTGTGCTACTTGATAAAAACTACTATCTTGTATTCCGTAGATAATGTTGGTCAGTCTGTAACCGATTTTAAATAACTACTGTTCTCAGAAATTTGTCAGCCGGTAAGCTGGTAAACTAAAGTAGTAGATACAAAGTGGGAAGTTATTATGCGGATATTAAGACCCTCATGGTAATTATTACTTACCCGAAAATACATAATAACGCATATGGAGAAAGTATTTGAATTTTCAATGAATGTACAAGGTTTGAATAACCCTGGTCTCGGATCAAATGTTTGTGATGTGTGTATGTATGTGTGTGTGTGTGAGGGGGGGGGAGTGTATGCGGACGCGATAGCTCACTAACGAATGGATAATTTATTATGATAATCGCAATGAGTTAATTAATACTAGGACTCTATTGTTTACAAACTCTATCATAGATTAGAAACCTCCTCCCATAATTTTTGAATAGTTTTTTAATCGCAAATGATTCAATACAGTAATTCATGTAAAATAAATATTATTTTTACGTGAATTTATCATACGAAAATTTAATCTCACTCAGTTTAAAACGCTGGCAGGAACCATTGTAGAGAAAATGCACGTTTTTCGAATAAATTTATCTGAAATTTACATAAATTTTAGAAATAAATATCGTTATAAAAATTGGCTTTTCATGTGGAGTATTTTACAACAAATTCAGTAACGTCATTATCATTGATTTAACACATTCTATTAACGTAAAGACCCTAGTTTCATATTTCAACGCCAACAATGTTTTACTCATTTACTTTATATTAATTAAATGCCAGTGTTGTTTTGATTTGGATTTTTCATGTGTGTATAAATAAATGATTCTATTTAGCCAACATGCTCTGAATTTGAATGTTGTTATAAAGTCTTTTTAAAGTGAGTAAATGAAAGTTTAAACATATATTTTCTAAAAAATATCGAAAGAATTCATCACTGTATGTAGGAACAGTCATATGCTGCCCATATCAAATTTTGTTATTTTAATAACGTTTTTACACGTCAGGCAAACCAGGATCAGAAGAACTCTAGAATAAAAAAAACTTAAATATGTATAAAATTGATTTTTTTTTTAATACTATGATAAAATTATAACATTTTACTCTAGCATTACAAAACATAATTGAAGCAGCAAAAATGTACGAAATAACTGTCAGATGATTTCTAAATGAACCTAATGATTAACCTAAAACTTATAAAATAATGCAAAGTGCCAACAACAAAAAGCATTTGAATTTCGAAAATTTTTATTATCCATGTACCACACTATTTTAAACAGACTATGATTTAAACTATAAGCGTTGCCAATCTCTCGAAAAAAAGGAGGGGGTATTAACAGTGCTTAATTTTATTTTCCAGTGTGAACCTTTTAAAGATTTAATGTAATTTTTCGCCAATGGGGCGTGGTTATGATCCCCCCCCCCAATTATACCACAAATTTGAACAAATTAGTTTTAAAATAGAATAGCATTAAGTTCATACAATTTTCTCAGCACGCTAAGTAACAATTCTCGTGAATGAATTAGCAGAAAATTATAAAACCTCAAAAAAAAAAATATATATATATATATATATATATATATATATAACAAATTATAACCTGTGTACTTTTTAACACCTAACACTTAACATATAATCAAATGGTAAAAATGCTTCAATCTTGGATTTTTTTTTTCTTTTTCTATTCAGCTGGAACCCGCATTATCAATCCTCATCATCCTGGGGGAGGTTTGTTTGATTTTATTGTTCGTTAATAACTGGATAAATGGTGTAACGTGGCCGTAATTAAATTGTCCCTATCTAGAGTTTTCTGTATATCTATATAACAAATTTGATTGGTTCCCATTTCAAACATGGAGGAAAGGATTTCAGGCATTAAAATTAGTTCTAATATCAGTCAATTGGGGGACAATATGGTTCACCATGGAGACACTTTACGTCACAACTCGTATTTTTACTTTTCCTACATAGTATATGCAAAAAGGAAATATCTTAATTGGGTGAAATCGGATCGAGAGCGTTTGGTCTTTAACAAAAAAGAACTAAAATTTTTTGTGCCCCCTCTTATTATCCTAAATTTTTCAAAACCTATTGATGGAGTATTTTGGTATATTAATATTAGTATATAAAATATAGAGGGGTGAGTGCATAGACAAACTATGCAAGTTATTGAAGGCGTGAGGACATAGACCAACTATGCAAGTTATGAAAGGGACCAACAAGGATATAAGCCAACTATGCATGTTCTTAAAGGAATGAGGACATAGGACAACTATGCAAGTTACTAAAGTAATGAAGACATAGACAAACTATGCAAATTATTAAAGGAGTGAGGACTGCAAGGAACAACTCTCCCTCCCCATACACGTACAATTTGATCCTCAAATAGAATTGATACGAAAAACTGTGACAGTTATGCCAGTTTGCCTTGCGCCTCCATACACTCAGATCAGACTGTTGGTTCATCATCTTCAATCTGCGTTGGAATCTTCCTGCGAGTGCATGCTTGAGCAACGCTTGCAAACTTGTAGACTGAAGACTTGGTCGAAAAGCCATGCATACACATCAGTTCGACCACATCAGCAGCATGGCCAGCCGGCAAAACTGTGTGAATTGCCACAGTCCGAACGATATGCTGACAAGCCTCTCCACACACACCCTTCCAACCTTTGACTATTCAGTCTTATCAGAATGCTAAGCTCTACGTGTACGACCAGGACGTTGTCAAGGGGGAGGATTTGGGGTCATGACCCCCAGGAACCCATCAAAACCCATTAAAGTTCGTAGAAATGATGTTTGGAGAAATGAGCAACGAAATATTTTGTTACCTCCCCCCCCCCCCCTCAATTATTTTCGCGACGCTGCTGTGGCGGATACGACTCTTAACTGAAAGTATGAGATTATCTGTTTCATAATGTCAGCTATGTAAATAAACCAAAGTTCACAAATTGGGGGGATGCGTTCAATAAATCATGCTAAGTAAACTGAAAGTTTATGAATTAAAACTTGAACGGTCAATTTTTTGCATAATGAAACTTTAATACTCTACATTGAAGGTCCGCAATTTTTTAACTGACAAGAGCACTGACATATATAAAGAAATTTTTTCCCGCATAGAAATTACTATATAAAATAACATTACCACATAAATTACATAAGCACGTGAGTGCTGTCAAATAACAAGTTACGAACCTTTGTCTTGTTAAGTCGTGTGTAAGGGGATCTTCTCTAAATCTTAAAGTGGCATAATTCTAAATTCCGTCCTGCTGAAAAGTAAACACAATCACAACTCCTAACGTTCAATTAATTAATTATACGCAGACACAAAGGCAAAAGGTAAATAACATATTTATTTAATAACTCCACGGTTTCTTACCTGAATAAATAAACTAAAAGCATACGACTTGTACATAGGAGAAAATACAGAAATTACATGGAAGAAATACAGTCATGTACCAGTGGCAGTACTACTCACAACCTTTTATACTCTATCACCCCAAGTAAAATTCACGGTAAAGAAACATTATATTACTTCCATCACCATTTTTTAGAAAGCACGCAAAGTGCGCACTGTTTACTATTGTCACACTAAACAGACATCCACGACTTGGCAACTGGGGTCTATCCAAAAACGCTTTTCCGCGGCGCAAACACATCGTTGAAACTTCCTTCTAGAATATGATCATCCGTAAACATTAATTTAATCTCAAAATAGAATCCGCATGCTTGTCAAAGCTAGTGGTCACTAACTTGAAGATCTGATAAGTTGTTAGTTCACATTAAAATCATAAATTACTGCAACTGAGGAAAATAATAACAAATAGGTTATTGTGATCTCAGCCTATGAGATATTTCCTAATTTAGAAACTCCAGTTCAATCCTGAATTCCAGCCAATTGTAAATTTTAAGTTCAATGTTCTTAATACATAAAAGTATATTTATAGTGAGTTTTGAGTGAAATAGAAACGTATTTTTAATCTTCTCATGCAATGCTTTTTACTTGACAGCCTTGAAGAAAAAGGTCACCATGGATGGGACAAGAAATAGATCTACCCACAGACAGTTGACGGCTTATTCCAAAACGACACAACCAGGCATACCTATCCATTTGAGAGTCAAATAGTGAGAGGAAGACAGTAGAGGTTACAAATCATGGGTCATCTTTGTGGTTATGGCCATTCTAACTGTGGACATCCGATAGATGTTTGTTCGGATGTGGCACAGTCTGCTGCGCATGGTGATTCTGACGAAGACTCCGTTCTGCGGAGCTGTGCGCTTTGTACAATAGCTGTACAGTTTACATAATTGTTTTTATTAAAGTCATTTGCTTATTTATGTATAAACAATGTGTCTTGTTTTTATTTATTAAATCACCTTTCAGTTTAAATACTAAAATATCAGGCCACTCGATTTTCTCATTCATTCATATTTCATTTTGTTTGGATTTGGTTGTATCAGCTGTACCATAGTTTTAAAAAACGTTGCATAACATGTATGTATGACAAAATTGAATGCAAATATTATTTGAGAAAATCGCATTGTATAAACTGAAAGTTTATGAATCAAAACTTAAACTGGCAATTTGATGAGTCAATTTCTCAATTTCGAACAAACTTGCAAAACTTGAGTGGTCAATTTGATGAGTTGATAAAAAGTAAGGGTTTTCTTGGTTTATTTTTTGTTGTTGTTGCTATTCAGTTTTGTAAATAGTAATAACAATCGGAATCTAATAATAATTTAAATCAATATCATTGATAAAGGTGTTTTTAAAATATTCACTTTCATGTTCAATATAGATCATTTTTTACATTGTCTTACATAATAAATAAAATATTTGCCTGCATGTGTCATTTGTTGCAAAAAATCGAAGCTTCGACAGTGATAAAATTCAGTACAGAGGTTATAATATTAAAACTGGTTAATTATACTCATAATTAGAGAACTCTTAATTTTAAAATTATCAGGAATTCATATACTAAATACTACGCCTTTATATTGTGTTAACTAACAATACCGACTACTATACTAACACTAGCGGCACCTAGATACAATTCTCGAAGCATTACGGCATTTTCAAGGCTTTCATCCATAGAAATTTTATCTTATTCTATGTCTGCAGATTACAACGTTCATTTTTCATTTCGTTAATTTACATATCTTCCATAACTTTACACAAATGGAATTAAAACTGTATGAAAAGTCAAATTATAAAATATTTTGTCATGTTGATGTTAGCATATGATGTTAGCTTGGAAATTCAAACTAACTTGGTTGTTCCCGGAGGCATATATTAAGACAGGGTTCCCGTAGTAAGTATAAGCGGGATCGAAGGTGGAGTCAATGTGACGTAACACACATGCGTTGCGAAGTATGTCAATCAAGAAACAAAGATTCATTCGCGGTAATTTAATTTAGCTGGATATCATTTTTTCAACAATTTGAAGTTATTTGATGTATTTCAGAAAGAGGATTTTCATTAGTTTGCTATTTATGTGTTCTAAAACGCGTTTTTTTTTTTGTTTTTTTACAATTTTTTTTTCTTTATCGTATTACGGATGGAAACATTTCTAAAGTAACGCATCCATTTCTATTTACGTGTGTATAATTATCGAAACTCATTCAAACTACAATTCCTATTTGAACACATAATGTAATTTTGGAAATATTTCAGCGAGTTGGGTATTTTTCTTTGGATTAAGTAGATGTTAAAACATCTGATTTATTGTAAATTTATCTTCCTCGCATTTTTAAATTCATTTTAATCATCATCATTATTACTTTCCTTATATACATAATGCATAAGGAAAGTATTGTGACGGGGTCGAAAATTCGAATTCGAGTTTTTGACGAGAGAGCACGTTTCAAGCATCTCTGATCACAAATCGAACATTTTTGAAGTGATGTGTGTGTGTCTGAAAATATGTGCGTGCGTGTGTCAGTGAGTCTGTGGAGACGATATCTCACGAACGAATAGAGCGATCCGGATGAAATTTGGTACAAAAATCACGATCCATGAATTCTGGAAGCCTATTGTTTTAAAACACAATCGAATGTTCAGAACTCCCTTAAATTTTTGAGTAAAATTTTGAAAAATCATCAAAAAATCAAAACCTTTAATAAAGTTACGCAAATAGACATTTCTTATGTAATTTTTCCTTAGAAAACGATTGACATAAATTTTAGAACGCTAGCATGAACCGTTCTCAAAATATTGCACATTTTTCAAATAATTGATCAAAAAATCCCATAAATTAAAAAAATATTAACTGTTAAGAAACATGTTCACTTTTCATATGTAATAGCATGCGATAAATTGGGTGACATCATTCTCGTGGATCTAACTCGTTCCATTCACGAGAAAAGATACTTTGAGTATTACTTTTGTATTTGAACGCCAATAGCCATTTATCCGCTGTAAGAATAACTTATTTCTCCGTCCATAACGCTTGGCGAGACTTTGGCGACAAATTTAGCGGAATGCCATCAACTTGGCGACATTTTTAAATGCTGCCAAGTTAACGAAAATCTCGTCATATGGATAGAAATGTCGCTAAATCAATGAAAACGACGACTCAATGAAGAAAATTCAATATCTTGGAAAGAATATAAGTATCTACTATAAGAATAACATTTTTTTAACTGTAAAAGTAGTAAATTCATTGCATTATATAAGGAAAGTCATATGCTGCCCACATCAGATTATTTTGTGTTGAATTCGAGTTCCTCTTCCATTCAAGTTTTCTACAACATATTTAAAGCTTGCAAACATGAATACCAAATATTTTTAATCTGCTTTTAATGTTTTCTTGCTACAATTACAAATAACAATTGTAAATAGGGCATTTTTCCAAAGACCGGTACGGTCCAGAATTTGGTGACTTTTTTGGTGCCAGTTCTCTTACAGCGCCTGATGTTTTTAAAATGCATCTTTAGTATATAGAAAGGCATTTCAATCAATGTTTTTGCAAATTTAGCAATATTCTAACGATTTAAAACATGCAACTTATTTTTTTTTAAGTTCATGCTTTGAAGAAATTTAATAAAAAACGATACTTAGAAGAAATTTGATAAAGACGAAACTTAGAAGAAATGTATAGAGATTGATACTTAGAAGAAATTTAGGTACTTTTTGGCCAGTCGCTCTCTGTCGAAGATCGCTATGCGAAAACAACCGTTTGTGCAATAGTTGATCCGTAGTAATTTGAACATGGTTCTACGGCCGCTTTGCGGGCTTACTTCGTCCGCTAAAAGAACATCACAGAATACGGCCCCGCTGGCTGTCAGAGGTTGCACGTAGCAACAGCTTTTTGTGCAACAGATGTTCCGTGGCTCATAGGGTAATTTTCATGCCACGTCCTCTGCGCGGACGTAAGCCTGTGCTCTATGAGCCATAGAACACCTGTTGCGCAAACAGCTTTTGCAATGTGCAAGCTCCAACAGTCAGCAAGGCTGGACCGCGGGTGAGACCGCAAAGCTGCAGTAAGTCCATGTTCGAATTGCTATGGACCAACTGTTGCCACATTGTAACTAAATCCGACTGTCGCCCCGTTAACCAAAAAATACCGAAATTTGATAAATAATAATACTTAAAAGAAATTTGATAAAAAAAGATAGAAGAAATGCGGTAAAAAAATGGAACTTAGAACATTCGTACCCACTTGCAATCAACCACTGATTCATACACCATTCAATCACATTCATTTTACCACTATCAATCGAACCATGAAAAAACCAATTCTAAATCGTTCACTCTTCCCATCCATTTAGCACACACAACACAAATGAAGCCAAATTACAAAATCAACACGTGGTTGTATCCAAAAATCCAAAATGAACGTAGTTGGGTAATCAAAAAACGTCCAAAACGACCGAGAATCACAGCAGAAGCAAGAAATGCACTGCTGTTCTGTACAAGTTTCCCAAAAAGAGGATTGCCAGAGTTACTACAGAGTCGCCGAGGTGCAATATAGCACTCCTCTTATCGCCGATTTGGCGCGATAAAAAAAACGACCGTACCGGTCGGTCTCTGGGAATGAACCGTAAATAGTATTGAATGATTCATGTATGTAGTTACCGTATTTCACAACTACCTAATATTTCACCCACTGCATTTTATAGACAATAGACCCCACTATGACCCCCTTAATCTGTTGCGTGTAGTACACTCCAAAATATTTAATATACTATACCAGTGTTCTTCAACCTTTGTCATCTTGCGGAACCCTTTTTTTGAGATATTTTTTTATGGAACCCTTCGTTCAGTAGCACACCCAGATTTGATTTTAGGGGGGATGTGTCATATTACGTATTACATGTTATGAACAAGGTGCGTATCTGCCTTTGTTATAAAAACTTTATATAAGATATAAATTTGCATTAATTCAAACAAGAAGATAAATATTTCATATAAAGTATTTGTATTATACATATATATGTCATATGAAATTGAAAACAAAGAAAAACAAAACAAAAACAACGAATTATAGTATCGACTCGCGGAACCCCTAAAGCGTTTGAGTGGAACCCTGGGTTCCGCGGAACACAGGTTGAAGAACACTGTACTATACCATTAAAGCATTGATTAATATACCACTTAAAGCATTGATATCTAAATTACTTCATAGGAATGCTGTTGTGAATCTGAGATTTGAATTAAACTTTCATATGAGCTTTATATGTTCATGGATGCAGTTATCTTATTCGCAATAAGAGACTGATTCAAACTTTGGAAATATCTTCTATAGGCTCTCAAGAGTTTAATTTTTAATAAATTAGAAGCCGGCTGCATGGTAGCACTTAATATATTAGTCCCCATAGACATTCCCGTTATCGTGGCATATAGCAAGTTTTCTTGCTGTCATTGCAGGTATTAAGTATTATATGTTGATAACATATTGAAAATATCTCTTACTTCATATTACATTATATGAATGAGTGCTTGAAATGTTAATCATATTGTACACAAATATTTGTTCAGAAATTATTTAATTGTGATTCGTGTACAAGGATAGCTAAAACGTGTAAATCCATGAAAATAAGAAAGTCAAATGTTTTTTACACAAAAAGTGTACATGCATGATGATTTTAAAAAAATTATATGCATCCTGAGATTGTTATTTTAAAACTTCATATCAATTTCATGCCGAATATTCTCAGTCATAGAGATATGTGTCAGCAAATTTTCCATTTTTATTTCATTTTAATAGTTTTGAAAAATTATTTTTACACTGCTTTTTAAAAAGCAAGTAACTTTACAAGTCTTTGATTATTTAGTTTTTAACACTTAACAACAAAGTTGAAAAGTGTTCATGACTTTGTTCATTCATTCATTCATTCATTCAGTCAGTCAGTCTGTCTGTCTGTCTGTCTGTCTGTCTGTCCGTTAGCACGATAACTGCCGTAAAAATGACTTAATCAAAATGAAATTTTAGTATGTTGTTCAGACGGTCTGTAGGACCTATGGGAATATAAATAAATAATATCACCCAATTAGTTTTGGATTGAACCCGGGTTGAAAAAATGAAATACATTGAACCCTATGGGACCTAATTTTTCAAACATTTTTTAAGCGGATTTAAAATCCACAAATTGCTTCGAGATTTTTAGATAATATTCAAATTATTCCATAAAATATATAAAACAAATTTCAGAAAAATATATTCAGTAGTTTTTTAAATAAAAATTAAAATAATAATTACACCTCTTATATAAAGCGATCACGTGACCATGATATGAAACGATCACGTGACCAATTTCAAAATATAATACGGCATCCATCTTGTCTCAAAATCGTCATTTTTAAAGTTCTTTTTAATTCATATTGAGTGTTGTATTCGTCGTAAAACTTCTTTATTTTCGCTTAAATTCTGTGCATCTACATACTGAAACAACGCAATGACAATATATTTGAGTTTAAATGAGCATCCAACTTTGATTATTTCTATAACGAAGCCTATTTTTTACTTATGTGAAATGTAAACAACAAAATATGTAGGATGAGTTGTATTAGAATTGCTGTATTTTTTTAACGCAAAAGTATTAAGATCATGGAGTCTGCATAGCTGATATGAATGAAATATTCATTGATTTTATACAAAGAAGGACGATTTTTTTCGAAGAAGTTTTAAGCATAGAGTTTAATTACTTGTAGTTCCATGGTCATAATTTTTAAATAAAATAAATTATTATAGTATTGTGATGAATGAAATGAATGGTAAAATGTTATGAATGAAATGCTGTTTTTATAGAGAGATCCAGGCGTGTTATTTTTTCTATGACGTCATTTGAATGAATTTCAGTCGTTTTCCATGAAGTTTTCAAATATAATAAATTATCGTAGTATTATGATAGTTTTAAAAATATTACCGAGGAATGCATTGCATTTTAGAGATGTTTAAACCAGGCAATTTATATTTTAATGCCGTCATTTGAATGAAGTTCATTTTTTCCGATGAAGATTTAACTTTTCAAATATAATAAATTAATGTAGTATTGTGATAAGTTTAAAAATATTACTTAGGAATGTATTACATTTTAGATATGTTTAAATAAAATTGCATTGGAGTTGGAAAGTGTTTCATAATCAATGCTTTAAGCATGATTGATCTTTCTTGTTTTAATTTGGAGGAGGACGGATAAGTCATGATAACAGTCATGATGACGGATCAGTCATGATAAAATAATTTGGGAAGATAGAAAACCGGGGCCCAAAATTTGCAAATATAAAGTTTCATCATATATATTTTAGCTGAACTACATTTAAGGTTTAAAGTGGCGACGGATTATCAGATGTCGAACTAAAATGGGGTAAGAAATGAAAAAAATTAATTTAAAACAAAATATTGAGCAATAAATATATTTTTTTCCAAAAGCATTAGACAGAATGGATTACACTGTCCAATGCGTGAAAAACATTTAAATTATAAGGTAAACTATTATAAGGTAAACTTCGATAAACAGAAATCTGCATACAAAAGCATTTAGTCTATTACAATAAATATACTTTAGTACAGCTGAATGGACCTGAACATAAACCACCCTCAGAAATGTTGGGCCCTATGCAACAAATATGCACACCTTCTTATTTTATAAATTATCAAATCTGTTTTCACAAACAGTTTAGGAAACAAGGGGCCCGGGTGGCGGAACAGTCAAGTTGTTAATACACGGGAATTGCACTCGGATCATCCAAGTTTGATTCCCAGCTCTGCCCAAACTGTCTATGTGTTCATGCGGAGTACGGGATCGTTACGTATGTGAGCCCGTAAGTCCTTCCGAGATGTTGGGATAGGTAAAGAAAGGTACAGTCCCTGTGGATGCTGCCCCCACTGGGTTTCGGTTTTTTCCTTTTCGACGAAAACAGAAATCCAGATTTAAAAAAAAAAGAAAAAGAAAAGGCCTCTGTCTCATCAAATACCAGCAGTTAAACTATAGTAATTGACCAAAATTAAATCTCTTGGTAAACTAAAAGTAAATCTCCAATTAACCAAAAGTAAATCTCCAATTAACCAAAAGTAAATCTCTTAGAATCCATTTATCTCTTGGATGACACATGGAAACGTGTAACAAATTTAACCATTCAGAACTGTTTTAAAAAAGCAGGGCTTACAAACAACTGCATGGATGAAAGCAACATTTCTGACTGTGAGGATGCAGACGATCTAATACTGTTATCGGAATGGCTAGAAAAAAGAGATCTTAATTCCTATCCAGGTTGACCTTTAGACGACTTCGTTATTGTTGATAATGAAATTGGAACAACTGGACTTTTAACAGAGGATGATATTTTACAAGATATCCTCGAGAACAATAAAAAAAATCTGATGTGGGCAACACATGACTTTCCTTATATAATGTAATGAATTTACTACTTTTACAGGAAAAAAAATAGGTTTTCTTATATTAGATAATAATATTCTTTCCAAGATATTGAATTTTCGACAATTAGTCGTCATTTTCATTGATTTAGCGTCATTTTTATCCATTTGGCGAAATTTTCGTTAATTTGGCAACATTTCAAAAAGTCGCCAAGTTGGCGACATTCCGCCAAATTCGTCGCCAAAATCTCGCCAAGCGTTATGGACGAAGAAATAAGTTATTCTTACAGCAGACAAATGACTATTGGTGTTCAAATACAAACGTATTACTCAAAGTATATTTTTTCATGAATGGAACGAGCTAGATCCACGAAAATGATGTCACCCAATTTATCGTATGGTATTACATATGAAAAGTGAACATGTTTCTCAATAGGAAATATTTTTTTTATTTTATATGACTTTTTGATAATTTTTTTGAAAAATGTGCAATATCTCGAGAACGGTTCATGTTAGCGTTCTAAAATTTATGCCAATCGTTTGCTAATGAAAAATTACATAAGAAATGTCTATTTGCGTAACTTTATTAGTGGTTTTGATTTTTTGACGATTTTTTCTAAATTTCATTCGAAAATTTAGGGGGGGTTCTCAACATTCAATTGTGTATAAAAACAATAGGCTTCCAGTGTTTACGGATTGTGATTTTTGTACCAAATTTGGTTCGAATCGGTCCATTCGTTCGTCAGTTATCGTCTCCACAGACTCACTGACACACACACACACACACGCATACTTTTACACACACACACACTCACATACTTTCACACACACACACAGACATCACTTCAAAAATGTTTGATTCGTGATCAGGGATGCTTGAAACGTGCTCTCCCGTCGAAAACTCGAATTCGAATTTTCGACCCCGTCACAATACTTTCCTTATACATTATGTATATAAGGAAAGTAATAATGATGACAGCGATAGTGAAACTTCTGTCGAAACGTTAACACCTGTAACTTACGTTGAAGCTAAGAGTGCTTTAGACACTTTATCGCGATTTTATGAGATGCAACCAAATGATGAAATCATGCAGATGGCTCTCGGTGTTTTACGTCGAGATATACGAGATGCACAAATGAATATGCCAATCAAACAATCACAACTTACTGATTTTTTCAATAACTGTTAAAGTGCAATTAAGTGAAATGAAACCATATGTGCATTTATTTACACTGTAAGAAAAATGAACCTCATATAGGTAAGACTGGAAATTATATGTTTATTAAATGACATAAAGTTAATTTTGCACTAAGAAAATTATCGAAGTTAATTCTAGTAATTATTTTTATTACGGTGTGTGTATTTTAATTTTTTTCCTTTCACGGGTTTTACGAGTAACGGCTAATACGTGGAATTTTAGATATTCTTACCTTCTCGTATTAACCGAGTTCGACTGTATATAGATATCATTAAAAAATTTTAGCCAGAAAAACACTGGAAAGTTTTGAAACTTTGGAACTGGAAAAACACTGGAAATAAAAACTTTGGAAACAGCAAAAACTTTATTGTATTTATCTAGCCTTTCTGACAATTATCAAAATATGCACTCTTTTAGAGTGCACGATTGATAGGAATTTGATATTTTTGTAACTAATACTTGCATTTGATATAAAACAATCTTGAAATGATGTTATACTACTGTTAAAAGGAAATATGCGTTATTATACATATTAAAATATAACACTTACTTGTTGATACTTCGTTAAAAAATTATATCCAGCATAACAACCATAATAATATTATGACGTAAAGAAAGAAACAAGAAAGATCAATTATGCATAAAGCATTGATTATGAAACACTTTCCAACTGCAATGCAATTTTATTTAAACATCTCTAAAATGCGATACATTCAGCGGTAATTTTTTTTAAATTATCACAATACTACAATAATTTATTGATTTCATAAAAAAAAAATTACTTTATTCAAATGACGTCATTGAAATATAAATAGTCTGGCTCTCTATGAAAAAGCAGTAAATATTTCATTCATACATTTTTTCCATTCCTTTCATTCATCACAATACTACAATAATTTATTTTACTTAACTTAAAACCATGGAGGTAAAATTAATTTAACTCTATGCTTAAAACTTCATCGAAAAAGTTTGCTATAAAATCGTCTGCGTCTCTATGTAAAATTAATGAACGTTTCATTCATATCAGCTATATTACAGACTCCAGCTAAATAATTTTGAATTAAAGAAATTCAGCAATTCTAATACAACTAATCTTACAGCTTTATGTGTTTACATTCTCCAGAAGTGAAAATTTTTAAATTTATAGTATATATAATATATATATATATATATATATAAATATTTTTAAAATGGAAAAATTATCTAATATATATACTATTGATATTAGTATAATTATAAACAAGTTTCATCATTTGATATTTTGCAGAGGAAGAGCAGCTGGGGATATAAAGCTATAAATTATAAAAATTCTACTCAAACCATATATGAACAACTCTAAAAGCGGCTCATATTTTTATATTTTTTAATTAAGAATATATTTTAAAACAAATTTAAAAATAAGTTTTATTTTAGATGGATTCTAAGAGAAACTGGACATGATAATTGATACAAATTTTAAAATGCGTTGGCAAATAACTATGTAGCTAAATGAAAATGTTTTAAAACTTCAAATTGGATATAATATTAAATAAATATCCACTTTTTGTATTTTGTGTGAGATGGCATAGTGTTCCTACTCTTCTTAAAATAAATGATATCCATTATTTTAAATCATTTGTAAAATACATTGAATATCAGATATATTTATTTGTGCCAGAAGTAAAGAAATTAACATCAAGGAAGGTAAAGAGACAAATATCAGTATATAGCTAATGCAGAAACAGACCTTTTAGTGTTAAATGGTATATTATATTGAACAAGACTAATTGCTAATTGAATGTGAGGTAAAAGTGTCTATATAACTCTATGTTGTGCAAATGTTCACATGCAGATGATGATGGTGAGGCAGTATCTTGTTTATAAAAAAAAAAGCACCGAAACATTTTTTATTTTTAGAAAAAGACAAAAAATTCATTCTACATTTTCTCGTTTCATAAATATTAGCTAACGATGATTATAATATAATGCCTCAATGTCTGCAACCCAAAATTATATGCAGTTTATATAATTAAGTGATATTTCTAATCTGAGAAATTTTGTCATTCCGTGACCATAATAAATTTAAATTTTTTGACACTTTATTTAGGATTGTTTACAAACTAGTTTGAAAATATAACAAACTACTCCTTTATGTACTACACTATTTTTTGCAGAATTTCTATATCTGTAGTGTAGTTGAATTTGTAGTAAAAGGAACATATGCTGAATACCATGTCCAAAAAATGTTCTTCTGTTAGCATATTTTAAATTAGAATATTTTATGAAGCTACCAATTAAATTGTTAACCAGTTGTTTCAATTTGAATTCTTTAATTAGTTGCTTTACAGTAAAATATTTAACCAATGTATCAAATTACTATAAATTAATTTTTTATTCATAAATATTTTCAAAATCTTAAGATAAATGGTAAGAATGTACACCACCATCCTTCTATTATTTATAACTTAGAATATCAGTATTCCATAAAACACGATTTTGGGAATGCCGACCTACAAACTTTCCAATGTTTTCGTGCAATACTGCCCATTATTAAAAAAAATAGTATATTGCAGTCTTTGTTATCATATGTCTGCAACATATATTTAATTTTAATGTATTTACTGATAAGGTGGATATCTTATGAGAAATTTTCTAGCTTACAGCATCAAATACAGAAATTCACTTTGTATTGTCAACTGGTGAACTAAACCTAATAAATAAGCAGTAGCAATGTAAGAATTAAAATGCTAATCTTTATATTGAGACATAAATTGGAATAGTGGAGTTGTGCTAGAAATGTATCAAATATAATACTTACCCTTATTTACATTTTTTTAAAAATATTTCAAAGAATAAAACTGTTTTTATTCACGTTTACAGCTAGGGTTGCTATGCTACTGGCCTTACGCCAATATTGCCGAGCATTGGCTGCACAAATGGCCAAAAGTTCGCCAACCACTGTAAATCGCATTATCATATAAACGGACAAATTACTAAAGAAAATGAGAAAACATTGGATTTACACGATTAAGCTAAACCACTATTTTCTCCTGTAGTCAGAAAATGTAAAATATTCGGAAAACGGCTTTTAAAGTACTCCGATCGCTGCGCGACACCTCTATAGCGCCATCTATTTCAGAGCTGTAAAACTAAAACTTCATAATTCTGTTTGAGTATTTTATTTATAGATAATTAATTAATTAATATTATACGAATTTTCTGACTACACAAGAAACTACACATCTCAGTCTATCACTCGTACAAATTCCAAAAGGATTTGAACACGCGTTCTTTTGCGGTTATGATAATAGGAATGGCCTATACTTTAACATGGGCGGAAAACAGAACAAATAGTTCGTAAGAAATGTATATTTTGTGATAATTATATAGAAGTAGGCCTAAACACTATGCATGTCCAGTGAAGACTTAACTCTAGATATATATTTTTTTAATTCAGTGTAATAAAGCTTTTCCGAATCATATAAGAAGTCTCTTCTTTAAATATCTGGAGTATGAATCTCCACTCGACTTTTTATATATATATACTAATATTCCATATTATTTACCCTGTCCATATAATAAAAAAGGTGTCTGTTTGTGCCGTCTATAGCGGAAAAATCTAATCGCAGTACAGCCATGAAAACAAAGGTATCTCGGCTCCTGAGAAAAAACGCTTAATACAGATTTATTTTTTATCGGGCCGAGCTCAGCCGCGTGTGAGCTCGCGCAGCGATCGACTACACTTTTGTAAAAATTGAATGAATGAATGAATGTAATTAATTCCTGCTTTAAATCCCGGCCAATGTCGTGTGCCCTTTTTTGTATATATACAAGTTTCCTCGGTTCCATACAATTTAAAACTACTATCTACTTACCCAAATATTTAATGTTTTGTTAAATCTGTTTTTCTGCAGTATTATAATATGATATTTCTTTTTTAAGGCGAGAATTTGCAAATTTACGTCCTATATTCTGTAAATAACTGTAAATTATTATTATTATTATTATATTTTGTTAAACTCCTCATTTTGCCTTAACTTCACATGGACTCTATCCCTCATTCAACATCTTTCACGGGCTCGTTCTCAGCTTCTAGATCATGAAGAGAACTAAAACTCGGCACACAGTTTCATCTCGCCGACCATTTCCATTTATTAAATATTCACGCCATTGCGTTGCATCGTTACGTCATTTACGCATATCATAACAATGTTTTTGCTCTTTTCAAGTTTTTTTTTTTTTACTTTCCCTGCAATACATGGTAATGTATAGAGAGAGTATATTGGAATCATGTCAAAAATCGCAACTCCAGTTTTCGACAGATCTACACGTTTTGGGACCTCTAGAAACGAAAAAACTATTTTTAGCGTGTGTGTGTCTGTGCAATGCATGTATCCACTCTAACTCAAAAACTAATGAACTGAATTTCACAAAATTTGGTAGGTAAGTTATTTGTGTGTGACCATGATGCTGAATAGTTTTGGGTACGATTCGGGATAAAATAACTCTCCTTTTTTTTGCGAAATGCTCCGCAAAAATTGCCTGTTTCCACTCTAGCTGAAAAACTAAGAGATCAAATTTTACAAAATTTGGTAGATAAGTCACTTGTGGGTTACCCTGATGCTGATTAGATTTTGGTACGATTCGGAAAAAAATAACTTTCCTGCTTTTACAAAATGGCCTACAAAAATGGTTAAAATCTGAAATAAAATACTACATATGCTCAAATATAACAATTCAATGCTTGTTAAACGTAATATTTAGCGATGAAAAGAATAAGATCAACTCCATTGCACTAAGACTAGTCGTTTTCGAGATATTTTAGATTTTTCGCATTTTCGGTACCCCTAAGTCAAGTTACCAAATGAGAACGAAAATTGAATTTAAAGTGTAAATTCAGTGCAATTTTAATTAATTACGCTTGTTATTTGATGCAATTAAACTCAATTTAATGGATTATTGAAAAAATAAAGAGAACGTGAATTTGAGTCTGCAGGGAAAGTCATGTGCTGCCCACATCAGATTTTTTTTTTTCTTTGCGAATTGCTGTTTAGTGTGTCAGATGAATGCTCTTTTGCTTATTACGCATCGATCTGTGTATATACTGCATAGGTTTGAATACAAATTACGTCAAAAAATGAAGTATATATATACTATAGTATATATAGTGTATACTATAATATAATTAATTCATACAGGAAATATTGTGATGGTTTCGAATTCGAGTTTTCGGTTGATTTACATGCTTTAAATATTCCTGAGGTCGTTTTTGAAGTGATGTGTAATCCTTCCATGGACGAGCGATATTTTACAAACGAGTGGAAACAAGCTATTTAAATGAAATTTGGTACGGTTATTACAAACGGAGAATGACACAACGACAGGGTATTTAATAATATTAAATAAATAATTATTTTTATGTCATTTATCATTAGAAAATGCATGGCATTCATTTTATAACTCTGGTACGAACCGTTTTCGCGATATTACACATTTATATAAAGATTTACATAAAATTGAAATAATAATAAGTATCGTTAAATAGGTTGACTTTCCTTATGAAATATTACGCGACGAATTGACTCATATTATTCTCGTGGATCTAGTTAGTTCCATTTACGAGAGAAAACACTATTTGTAATCCCTCATGAGCCACTATTACAAATAGTGTATTACAATGGTATTTGTAAGACACCATTTGTAATAGTTTTGTATTTTGTCTTTACACAATTCGCAAACAGCAATTTATTTCATGGGACAGTGCTGTTGTAGGCGGGTACTGGTAGAAACTTCATATGAAGTTTATAATATATAATAGTACTTCCGCAACAACTTCCACATGAACACGTTGCGTTTAGAAATAGAAGTCAAAACTGAGGTCTCTTTTGCTTGTCCCATCAGAAAGTAGAAAGTAACATGAATGAAATTACATTTACGTGTATGCGTATGTTTTTATGTAAGCGTATTTTTTTTTGTCTAAAATATACATTTATCATTTTGATGCGAATAACATCTATATTAGGGGTATCTTTGGCTGAAATCGGAGAGTTACGAAAAATGCAAACAATATTTGCTTTTCTTGGGAAAAATAGGATAACATATAGGAATATACACAAATAATTTAAATATTTTAATAATTTGAACTTTTTTTTTTTTAAACTTCAGTTTTTGTCTGAGCGACTTTGCGCTTCACTTAGCGAACTTCCACCCAAAATGTCTTTTAAATTATAAAAGACATATATAAATTATAAGCTACAAAAATTTGTAGTAAGAAGTCGAATTTCTAGATCAATAATTTGTTTTTACAAAGCTTTTCTAGTTTTTTAGCATTCATCAAATTGCAGAATATAGAAAAATTTCCATTTTTCAAGTTTGTAATGCTTATATCTCGAAAACTAAATAACTATTTATGAACAGTAAGAAAATAATTCTTAGCTAGTCAAAAGCCGTATACAAGATTTTTGGATCGGGTTCTTAGTTTTCAAAATGTAGTGGTTATAAAATCTATCATGTGCAGGGTCAATAGACTTGATATTTGCTGGTAATTTAGAAAGATTAAATTGTTCTAGTTATGCATCTACTTTAGTTTTCATGTCGTGATTCTAGCTAAAATAGTAATTGACCAAATTTCATAAAATTAGGTAGATAAGTTACTTGTAGGATACTCTGGTGCTGATTAGATTTTGGTACGATTCGGAAAAGAACAACCTGCCTTATTTTTAGGAAATGGCCAGCAAATATTTCATGTATCCACCCTAGCTAAAATACTAATTGACCAAATTTCACAAAAGTTGGTAGATAAGTTACTTGTGGGATACTCTGGTGCTGATTAGATCATGGTACGATTCGGAAAAGAACAACCTGCCTTTTTTTAAGAAATGGCCGGCTAAAATCGCCAAAATCTAAAAAAAAAAAGACTAAGTAATGTATGCTACATGCTCAAATGTATTGATTAAATTCTTATTTTATACACAATTTTTGACGAGAAAAAGAATATAACACACTTCATTATATTTTAGGACTAACCGTTCTCAAGATATTTGAGATTTCTTGCATTTCTGTTAGGCCGATTTCGAAGAAATGTCCAATTACCAAATAAACATAAAAAATCTGATATAGGCAGCGCATGACTTTCCCTGCGGATTTAAATCCACGTTCTCTTTATTTTAATTAAATTTAATTCGCTTTTAATTCAATTTTCGTTCTCATTTGGTAAGTGGACTTATTTTCATAGGTGGCTCAGAGAAAATACGAAAAACCTAACATATCTCGAGAACGGCTAGTTCTATAGTGTAATGGGGTTGCTCTTATTCATTTCTTCGTTAAAAATGACGTATAAAACAAGCATACGTAGTTTTTATTTTAGATTTTGAAGATTTTTGCTGACAATTTCGCAAAAAAAGGCAGGTTATTTTTTTCCGAATCATACCAAAATCTAATCAGCACCAGGGTGACTCACAAGCGATTTATCTACTGAATTTTGTGAAATTCGGTCTCATTTGTTTTTCAGCTGGAGTGGATGCAGGCAATTTTTGCGGGCCATTTCGCAAAGATGGGCCGGTTCTTTTATCGCGAATCGTACCCAAAACTAATCAGCATCAGATTCGCCCACCACCTACCAAATTTTATGAAATTCGGTCAATTAGTTTTTTAGTTACAGTGAATACAAAATCTGTACAGACACACACACAGACGTCACGCTAAAAATGGTTTTATCGTATTCTAGAGGTCCCGAAACGTGTAGATCCGTCGAAAACTCGAGTTGCGATTTTCGGCATGATTCCAATAATTTCCCTATACATTACCATATATTGCAAGGAAGGTAAAAATCTGATGTGGGCATCACATGACTTTCCCTGCAGACTTATATCCACGTTCTCTTTATTTTAATTAAATTTAATTCACTTTTCTTTCTCTTTGGTAATTGGACTTATTTTCAAAGGTGGCGTAGAGAAAATACGAAAAAACTAAAATATCTCGAGAACGGCTAATCGTAGTGTAATGGGGGGAAGGGTGTCTTATTCTTTTCATCGTTAAAAATTATGTATGGAACAAGCATTTAATGGATATATTTCAGCATACGTAGTTTTTTATTTTAGATTTCGATTTTTGCGTGCCATTTTGCAAAAAGAGGCAGGTTATTTTTCGAATCATACCAAAATCTAATAATCAGCACCAGGGTGACCCACAAGCGACTTATTTACCGAATTTTGTTAAATTCGGTCCATTAGTTTTTCAGCTAAAGTGGATACAGGCAATTTTTGCGGGCCATTTCGCAAAAATAGGCTTCATTTCGCAAAAAAGATGAATCTGGTCTCAATGCAAAATTATCTTCACAGGCAGATCTACAGAATAAAAATACATCCTGATCCCGTTTATAAACAAATTTACAGTAAATATATAATTTAATCAATATATGCCAAAATAAAAGCAGTAAAATTGTATTAGAAGTATATTTCGTTTATTTTGGTAGATTAGAAGATTATACCCCGTGTATTAGAAGATATACCCATACTAATATATGGATTTGAAAAATATTTTATCAAAATAAAATAGATAACGTAAGAATTTGAAAATATCAATAATCCATTAATCAATCATATCAATCTCATTGGGTTTAATTCCGTTCGGGACATGCCTTTATCATATTCGAAATATGTTTAGATCCCCCGCAAAATTTCAAATTTGAAAATTTTCGAAAATACAATATTTGTATGTATATTGTATATGTATAGTTTGCCTGAAAATTTTCGAATTCGAGATTTTGACGGATAAACAGATTTTAAGACTTCCTGAACCCATATTAAATATTTTTTGAAAATATATTCTAGGTGTGGACACGGTAATTGAAGAACAAATGTCCATACTGCTATAAAAATTTAAGTGTGGAAATTATGTGATGTGGTCAGCACATGACTTTGTCTTTTCTACATGATGCAAATACTTCGCTTCTTTCATAGCAAAATGTTGGTGTACAAGAATAACCATAGAACTATGATTTTAGCATTAAATTAACACCCCCCCCCCCCAAATTGAAATTGGGCGCTTTTGGCAACTTACTAATATAAGCGAATGACTTATTCATACTCTCGCAAAATCACCAAACTACAGTTAACATTTATTTAATATCAATTGCATGAAATAATTGACTATTGGTAAATTATTGGGCGTCAAAATACAACGCTATTACAAGATGTACCTTCACACGTAAATGGAACGAACACTAAGTTTACGAGAATAATATTGCATAATATTGCATATGGAAAGTTAACATACTTGACGATATACTTACTACTTTTTTAATTTTATAATTTTTTTTTATAAATTTATTTGAAAAACGTGCAATATCTCAAGAATGGTTCATGCTAGCGTTCTAAAGTTGGAAATGATTTTTTAATTTAACAATATCGAAAGGTCTGATTTTTTCAAAAAATTGTTAAAAAATCGTACAATATTTGGAGAACAGCTCATGTTAGCGTTCTACAGTTTATATCATTCGCTTTCTAATGAAAATTAGGTTTGAAATGATTTTTATCCTTCTTAATAGTGCTTGCTGTTTTTATTAATTTTTTCACAAATTCAATCGAAAATTAGGGTTAGGGCAGCGCCTGATTAACGCACCACGGGCCTCAGGGGCCTAAATTTTGCATGTGATAAAAATCTTAAGCAGAAATAATTTTCTTAATTAATTTACAACTGGTAATATTGATTTTTATTTTAAATTATAGAACATATTAATAGTTTTAAATATTATATATCCTTTAAAGACATATAGTATTTTGAAATAAAATGTTTGGATATTTTCTACATTTAAACAAAATACGAATTGTGATCCTGAACCCCTAAATGTGTTATGTGTTGACGTTTTGGATGTGTTCGGTGTGCTTATGGAAGGGGGTCTTTTAGACATTCGATTGCGTTTAAAATAAATATGAACACTCATTATAACAATGGCAATGAATTTAATTGAGACGCTTCATTCGTTCGTAAGATATCGCCCCCACAGGCTCACGGCCACACTAACATACATACATACGCACACTAACCTACATACCCACACATCACCTCAAAAACGTTCGACTCATGTTCAGGGAAGCTTTAAACTCACTTTTCTACTCGAATTAGAATTTTTAACCTCGTCACTCTACTTTCCCTATATAATGCTTATGTATGGTTGGAAAGTAAAAGCTAGTTTTTGTTATTTCCATGATTAGAACTTAGAAGTCTAATTATTCGAAATTTTAGATTTTTTTAGCATTCTACCATATGAAGAAACATGATAATTTTCTAAACCATGATGGAAAAAATTGAATTGCTCTATAGATGAAAAGAGTTTTAAAAGAGCATATATTAACACAGATCAGCCAAATGCATTGAATTCGTGATAATTATGATAGAAGTAGACCTAAACAATATGGAATATGAATGTATGAGACTCACAAACCAGATTTTTAATACACTGTAACAAAGTCAGAAAATCTGATGTGGACAGCACATGACTTTCCCTGTGCAAAAACTCCCAGTGCAAAAGTGATGTAGTAGATCCACGGCACAATGGTTTTAACATTGAATTGAACATATGGCGCTTTTCCGGATAACAACATGCAGAACTATTTTCAGTACCCAATTAACTTATATTTTGCCTTGACAATTATCGATAATGATATCATCTTCAATAAGTAATATAATCTTTATATTAAAAGATTTTAATAATGAATTATCAATTTGGCGCCATTTTCGTTAATTTGACATCGTACTTGCAATTTTGACGGTATATTCTTGAATTTGGGGTGATATATCGCCAAGTTCGCGACATTTAGCCAAATGGGTCGCTAAGTTCTCCAAATTTATCGCCAAGCGTTACAGACAGATGGAGAAGCTTTTCTTATATATAAATGAGTATACAGAATACTTTCATGTACATTATACTGCTATGTATAATGTATAAGAAATTAATAAGAAGTATATCTTGTTTAAATATCTTGAGTGTGAGTCTCATCTCAACTGGGCTTCTTATGTATATATACTAACTCGTATATTCATATTCCTTTCTTTACATATATAATATACATATGTCGCAAAGTTTAAAGGGGAAGTATTGTGGCGGGGTCGAAAACGGTCGTCGGGGTTTCAAACATCCCTGAACTTGGAAACAAACATTTTTGAGGTGATGTTCATGTTGTGTGTGTGTGCGGCATCTTACAAACAAAGGGAGCGTTTCGAATGAAATCGGGTACGATTGCAATCGGGAAATACTGGAACTATATTGAATTTAAACGCGATCACACTTTCAGAAGACGCCCAATTTTTGAATGAAGTTTTGAAATATCATAAAAAATAGCAGTACCTCAAAAATGTTAAATAAATAATCATTGTATACGTAATTTATTATTATAAAATGATTAGTACTAATTTAAAACTCTCTGAAATTAAAACAATAGTTACTATCATTAAATAAGTTCACTTTCCTTGTACAATATTATGTGACCCATTTATTAACGTGATTTTTGTGGATCTAGCATAAGGTGACCATTCGCGCTGATTTTCGGGAACAATCCCCGAAACAAGCCCTGTTTCCCTATTTATTGTTGTCCTCGATTACATTTTTCTTCCTTAAAGTTATAAAACATTTAATGAATATGAAACTGGAGCTAAAATTTTCACATTAAAATTAAAATTCTGATAATCTGGCAGCAGTGCAATAGTTCAAAATATTAAAATATCGAAATCATCATATTTCGAAAACTAAAAATCTGATCAAAAATCCAATTATATATCTTTATAGGGGTTCAAAGATCTACAAATTACTCTCTTATTGTTCATAGAAAACTTTTAGTTTTCAAGATACGCTCTTGTGCATTTAATACTTTGTATCTGTTGGTATTATACTACCCAGTCTAGTCTCTAGTGTGTGAGACTTCATTCAACTTTTTCAAACATTAATATAGTATTTAGTTCTGTTTGTCTCACAATCATTATCAGAATAAAGGTATGAACTCTTACATTCCTAATATATACTAAAAGTGTTAACTAAAATAAAACTAAAAGTGCTAGGTATGAACTAAAAAGTAATTTGTACTCCTATGAAAACCCTACAAGGATATATATGATTTTTGATCAGCTTCTTAGTTTTCTAATTATAGTGATTATAATTTCGAAATTTTAATATTCTGAACAATTTTTTAGGAAGCTGGTTCTATTGTTGATATTTAAACAGTTTGAACTGTTTTGAAAAAGTAGTTTTAATTTCAATATATTAATATTTTCAACTGTATTTAAAATGTCTATGAAAGCAAATCACCCACAAAGAAATATGCTATTCACGCAAATATATTTCATCTCCATTAAACTGGAGTCACTGCTGATTTTTTCATTATGAAAATTATTATTTCAAAACAAAAACTATGAAAGTTCATTTCACGAATTGACCGAGTAAGCAAAAGGACTGTCAGCTCTGACTAGCGTCTACAGCTCGCGGATTGCGATTTATCAAAAACGCTGCAGCACTCAATTTTGATTTTTACGCATGCGCGTGAACTTCGCGATAATGTGGATTTCGCGGGACTCTGTTCTTGAAGTTTCTCTTTCTACGCCGGTTTATAAAGTAAATTTCTCGATTTAAAGGAATAAATTACATGATCTAGGATTTCATGTAGGAATGGGGGCTCGATTGAAGATCGTAGATAAACTTTTTTATCAGTTTGTGACGAAAGTAGCTTTAATTCAGTTTTTGAAATTAAAATTAAATTTAACCACGCGTTATAGAATTGACGATGAAATTTATTTTTAACATTGCAACATGTTTAAAAATCAAATATCTGTTATTTTCATTTTACTCATGAAAATTCTAATGTTAAATAATGTTTTTTAATATTTTTGTATCAGCACACATATTTCAATATACTAGCGAAAGCTCTCACCCCACCCCACCTCGACACACACCACGAATCAAAATGGAAATGTGTATCTTTACTATTAATATGTGTACAGAGATCAGTTCGAATAAAAAATAACAGTTGTAGACGTAACTTAAATATAAAATAAATTTTAAATAATCAGTTCAGAAAAAATATATTGTTTCTCAACAAAGGGAAAGTAAAGATTTTATCTGAATGCTGATGTAACACAATGCAGAATGTGATTTTTTAGAATTTTTTTTTTAAATATAAAACATATTCATTTTAACCCAGGGCACCTCTTCCTGAAAAACCATGGTTCAAACCAACAAGCTCTGTTTTTAACTGCATTAGTATACTATTCTCAGTCTGAACTCACTTATGATTAAACTATTAAAAGCAAAATATTTGCAAATTACTTAATAATTTTAACTGTACAATACTCCCCAAGATAAGTATCTTTATCACATTTGTGACCATTCATACAAGTGATGTTATGGATCAATACTGATCCTTTTTTTATGGTTTGAATTCCTTTACTCTATAAAAATAACTCTTGGTGACATTTTTATACATATGTATATATATACACACACACACATTGAAGGGGGCATATTTTAAACAGACAAGGGAAGAGTTTTGCGGGGGAAATTTAAAATGCAGGTTTACAATATCATCATGGAGAGATTTGCCAAAAATGTTTCAGTGGTTGGTGTGAACCCCCCAATCCCATATATATATATATGTATATTGATGAGATAATGTTAGTTTGACTGTGAAATAAAAATTTGGCTTTATAACAGCTTAAATGTAACTTCGCAAGTGTTTCATATCCTTTAGAAGGCGATGTTTAAAATTTAACCAGAATTTGAGAATAAATTCACAAAACATTGGTAACATTTTATTACATACACTGATAAAACAAAATTTAAAGAAAATGATAAATATACATATATCATTATATGAAATAATATTTTGTGTATTCTACACATGAATAGATTCAAAATCATGAAGGTGATAGAATATCTAAGAATTACCGAAGCGTTACTGAAATGTTTAGTTTCAAACCCTCAACATATACTTTTTAATATTCTTTCTTATTTTTAAATTATGGATCAAAGGTCAGCAATCTTTCCACATTGGTAATTTATACTTCTAACATTTTATATTGACTTAAATTTAATTTCGCAGCAGGTATTGATGTTCAACAGTATCGGTACAATTAATTTTGAAAAACAAAAAACAAATTATAGAGTTACTGAAAAATAATTTTTTATTTTTAGCGACCAATTAAACTTTTCAATTAAAAGGTTGTGAATTGCTAAATTCACCAATGGCTATTACTTTAATTGGATGATGCATTCACGATTTTCATTTATGAGCTTTTAAATTTTTTGAGCTTTTAAATTTTTTGTATACTATATATGTATCAATTAAATATGCTTGGTGTTCATAATTTGATATGCATTTAAATTTTGATGTGAAATTTGCAATTCAATCATTTTCTCTTTTAACATTGCAAGAATATTATAAATAACTTTCACTATGAATTATGCAATTTATAAGTGTGGTTTAAACATAATACCACATATACAAGTGAAATTAGATTATGACTTGAATTATAATTTCATTGGATAGTTAGTCTGAAAGTGAAGACAAATCAAAAGAATTATAAACTGGATGCGAGGATAAATGTAATAGGACATGCGGACAAAAGTATCTATTTACTTTACTCTAAAATAAAAGTTTAAGAGTTATGCAGCTGTATTTTTGCAACCAAAAGTGCTCTCTTATAAAGCAAATTGCTTATATAAGACGCATTGCAAAATAAAGGGATTTTGAAGAAGAGCATGGCACTGAAAAGGGCCGTTTTTTTTCTATAATTTTTATTTAAATCAGTATCAGACATGTTAGAGAGAAGCGAACAGTCAAATATCAATTGAGATATGTGATCAAAACAAACAAGATGGCGTTCGCGCATGCGCAGAGATTCAGGAATCCGAAACTTGCTGCTGCAGCGTTTTTGATAAATCAAGAATCCGCGAGCTGTAGACGCTAGTCTGCATTCAAAGTAAGAACAAAACCTTTCTGGCGAGCAGGTTTCAACACTTTACCAGATGAGGTGATAAATTTCCAACTGGGAATCCATGTAGCCATATTTTTCCAGAATTCTACATGCTCCGATGTAGCAGTACAGGCAGATGCTAGTAAAACTTTAGATTTGAACATCTTGGCATTTAAAGAATCAAACAAGTCATTCATTGTCCCTACAAATTCGGAAGTGTTCAGAGCTGTAGGGCTTATTTCATCTCCATAAACACAAAGACCTGCAGCAACAGAATGGCTGAATACTTGAGCAGCAAGCTTGACTTTCATACTTGCCAATCCCTTAGCAAAAATATGTTTCTCTGTTGTTTAGGGGCTATTCTATACTTCTTTTAAATATCTTTCTTATAAAAAATGTCTATATCCCTCCAATTAGCTTCAAGAGTTCTCCTGTTGTCATTGCCCTCTTTCAATTCTAAAAACTTCAAAGTATGATTTTTCAAGTTATTTCTGACAGATTTTAGAAGGTGAGGTACATCATACATAGCAAATACTTTTGATCCATTGTTGACGAAGAATGGTCTTTCACTTGAAATGCATCTCTGTACAAAGCCTGGTTTGTAGGAGCTAGAAAATAAAATGTGATCAAAATTATACATGATGAAATACATCACATTTATATAATACAAATATATGTAAAAAACTAGGCTGAATATTCTACATTGCCCAGGCTTTGAAATGCAAACTGTTGTTTACATCAGAATATCTAGCCTGCTTAGAACATAAATAATTAACTTGCTGTAGGAGCGTAATACACCTACATAGAAAGTTGAAATTTGAAAATTGACTTGGTGTATTGTACTGGAAGTTCTGCTACTCCTGTTCCAAATTTCACAACTACTTGAAGCTTCAATTTTTCTACCACAGAAAGCACAGGCAAGACATACAAGCATCTTCATTTATTATAGAAAATGCAATGCAGAATTTCAGACAGATATTAGCCAACTGTGATTATTAGAATGCTTCAATACTTTTTGCTATACATGAGCAAGTTTACATTTTTATTTTAGAATTAGATTCTTGTGTATTTGAAGCAAAGCTCTATCCAAAAGCCTTGATATGTGATCAAATTATTGCACATACAATTATTGAAGCACATATAATCCAATTATTGCACATATAATTATTGAACATATAAGTTTGCTCATAGCAGATACATTACCTTGATCACAAACAGTAGCTATAACTGTAAGACCACACGAATCCAATTTCCTAAGATCACTGAATAGTGTTTCTTTTAACCAGTTTTGAGGGGAAGTATTTGCCTTGAAGTAGTATGCAACAACCTAAAAATATGCATTTAAAATTAAACAATATTAAATATTTAAAACTAGAAATTATTTCTAAAAGTTGATTATGAAATATGTTTTCAGAAATTCAGGGGATCAGAATGTTTTAAAACAATGCATGATCTTGGCATAACCAAAACTTTTGCATGTAGATTTATAAAAAGTGGTCATTTAGGGCACCCCAAACAGTTAATCTGATGCTGCAAAACTTTACCAGTAATGCAGGGGAACTGAATTTTTTTTTAAATGATGCAAGAACCCGTGATGGCCTGAAACCTCACATGTTGATTTACACAGGTAAAACTTCATTGTCTTGAATTTACTTGTTATATATACGACACACTGTTGAAATAAAAAAATGTCTTGCACCGAACTGCTACAATGTCAAAATATCTCTTGCTACAAACTGCTATAATTTCGAATAATTGCCTGCTACATTTTCGAAATATTGCCTACTACAATTCCAGAAATTTGCTGCTCCAAAAGAGGTTTTTGTAATCACATCACTGATCATATAAAGACATTTAAACTTATAAAATTAAAAATATTCTATTAAAACTAAACAAAGATAACATTAGGAAATAAGCTCAGAAATTCAAAGCTATAATTTTTTAATAGCATTTAAAGACTAGAAACCTTGTCCCTTGTTCTTATTTCAGTGTAAGCAGAAACACAAGCCTCATTGCATGATCAAAAGCAATTTTAAAGTCTGATGGTTTTCAAATTAACAATTCAGCATTTGTTTAGTTATCTGTATCTAGTCTGTTGTAGATTGTATAACAATTGTTAAAACAATTCAGACAACTTAAAATTTCAGAAAATTGCAATAACAAATGTAATTTAAACCTTTGACTGGCTGGCCTATCAAGTGATGTTGAATAACTCTTCTCGGAACTTTATAAGTAAATCCAAAATAATGGAATAATAACAATACAGAGTACCACAAATCCAAAATATACTCATTCAGTGGCTAATTATGAATTGAGAATGGCTAGTAAAAATATGTAATTTTCTAGTCTGAATATACTACACTCTGGAAATGTAATTTAAGTTATACACAAACATCATTTTTAATTAGTGCTCACTTATGCAGTCAAATTTTAAAATTGTGAAATTTCTAAAAGAAGTAAAATTTGAAAGGTAGTGAACATTTTTAAAGAACGATTAAATAAATACAAGTAAAAAAATATAAGGAAAAAATGAAATATAATTTAACCAATATCTGTTTCCAATTCTGGGCAACTCCTCTAATCATGAAAACCAATGCCTGAGTTGCAAGTTGAGGACTCTTTTCTCTTTCACAGGTTTCAAATCCATCTATGACATCAGCTGCAGGATTATAATTCAAATTTGATTTAATTGCAATCTCATCGAAAACAAGGGTACATATTTTATGACTCTGCTTCATTTTTTGAATCTTCTCTTGAAGAAATCTTTGAATCTTCTCTTTAACAATATAGGACAAAATCCAGTATCAACACCAACATTTTGCACTGAACGCCGCAATGTGGATATGCTGAGAAAAGCCAGCATCTTCCTTAAAATTTTATATGCAGATGAACTTTGATAGTAAATATTTAATGCCATCGCTTTATCCTTTGCTGACCAATGTCTCCCATTAGGCTCACTTTTTCCTGAATTAATCTGAGACATAATAAACTCATATTGAGTTGTAGTTAGGTTGTTCCTAATTTTATCCAAAAAAGGTGTTTCTTGCTCCTGTAATTGCCTTTTTAATTTAGAAACCCGAGACATCAAATTCCTAATTGTCCTAGTTTTGGGCGTAGTATTAACTGCAGCTGATTTAGGTGTTGATGTAAGAGGAAGTGTGTTTTCTTTACTTTCATCCAAAACAGAAATTTCAGAATCATGAAGATGCGATGGAAGTCTTGAATTGTTTACAGATGAGTTTGTAGCTTCCATTAACACTGAAGGTGATGCAGAAGTAGAACTTGCATGATACAGAGCTAAAGGCTCTGCAAACTTAGCATAGAGCTTGGTCTTTAGAGAACTTGTGAAACAAGTATCATCAATATGAGCAGAACAGAGGTGTCCATTGTTTAATATGTAGTTTACATCATGCTCCTGGAGTAAGTATTCTTTATCAATAGCTTTTAGCCATAATAACATGCTAAGGTAGAAAATATCATAATATAATAAGGTAGAAAATATCATGTGTATACAGTTTTTACAGAACTATAAAATAATTAGAACATACATTTGTGGATACATAGGAAAGATGGAGTAAAAGTAAGTGATAATGTTTTTATACATCATAAATATTTATTGATTTATTTTATAATTTGAAACCTTGATATGCTGTATCTGATAAATCAAATAGAATTATTATTAGCATTAGCTGCAAGTGACAAAAATATATCAAATATCAAATTCTGCAAGTGTTTGGGGAAATTGCCGACAGGTGAGATACAAAAGGTGTAAGGTGAGATACAAAATAAGATTTTTGTGAATTTTAAGAAAATTGCATAACTTTGTAAAATTGCAGAATAAAAAACTTTTAAAATGAAAAGTACTGATAAAAATGTTTCAAAATGAGATTTGTGTGAATTTTAAAAACTTTGGAATTTTAGAAAACATTTAAATCCACAATATCATGTGAATCATTTAAATCATCAGATTGTGAATCATTTAAATTCACAATACTTCAAAACATTTTGTGAATTTAAAACCGATACTTCGAAAAAAATTTGTACTTTAACAAAATAAAAAAAAAAAAAAGATACCCAGAAAAAATGTTTATATATGAATATCATTTATTACTTTCTCATGCTATTGAATACAGCATAAAGTATTGTTTTCAATAAAAGTTTTGATTTCAAGATTTTGATGCCAATATGTTTTTGGACCTCCTGAACATGTTTCGACTATTTTTTGAGGGATACCTGTCTGTCTGTCTTCCATTTCTTGCGTACATGATAGCTGACACAAAAAATAATGCATTTTCACCAATCTTTACATCCGTCTTTATTAACAAAACATTTAGAACTAAGTAGAAATTTTGAAATTCGAGCAATAACATCGAAATTTTATATTTTCTTAACATGACATAATTATACATTTTAGGAGTAATTTATGGTTTACTCAATCACTGTAGTGAAAAATAGCCGCAATAAAATTTTTGTGTTCATAATGTCATTAGCCTCTGTTGGGGAGTTACCCCCCCCCCTCCCCCAAACGGACACACTTTCATACTAGGTATTAATTGAAAGATTTTTTTTTCAAGCCAGTTAAAATGAAAGATATGCTATAAGTGAGATCATTTGGACCAACGGTACAGATTTTTCCTTGCCAAATTTGGAAGAAAAGAAAAATAATTCACAAAAATTAGGAATAAAAAGCTCATAATTCATAAAATTTATCATTTTCAATCATTGTAGTGAAAAATAGCCGCAATGCAATTTTTGTGTTCATAATGTTATTAGTCTCCTTTCATGGGGGGGGGGGGGGGTGCAAATCATCCTGGAAGTGGTAACATGTTTAAGAAGTCCTCAAACATATATCGGCTACAAAATCTTAAAATCGAAAATACTCAAAATTATCCACAGATTGTTATAAGAATGGCATACAATATATATGAATAAAAATACACAAATATATTATGAAACTTCAATAAAATCATAATAGCTATTACACTTAGGTCATTTAAAAAAGTACTGAACTACATAGGTACTTTTACAGAAATTAGGGTTTCTATATCAACATTTTTAAGCATGTAATTGCCTAACAGTTTAACTTATCTAATCGGGGCGGGAGGGGGAAATTATGGATTACTGAGTCAAAGTTAACTGTTAGTACTATAAATCGTACTTAAAGTAAACAAAAATGTGAATGCTCGAGTAGTAATCAAAGAACTACTAATATGTTTAAGAACTTTTAATATGTTTATGTAACGAACGTAATATGAATATTTGTTGATTCATATTAAGAGGTTTTATTTTGCAATTATATTTTTGATGACAGACTACAATCAACATCGTAATCGCCAAGATTTTAATTTAAACATTAAAATAACTTTTAGAAATGAAAACTTACCGATCAGAAGACTGCAGGAAACAAAATAAAGGGGGTTCCTTCACTTCACAAATAAGGCATGCACGTTTGTTGATCACAGTCTTCGGCATTTTCAATGTAAAATCTTCTAGACAAAAATCTGCAATAATAAAAATATAATAGAAGGCTACAATAAAAATACAATACAATACAATGAAAACAATATAATAAAATGCATAAAAAAAATAAAATAATTGATTATAAAATCCAAAATAGCAAAGTATATATATATATTCCATGTGTATCCACAAGATGATAGAACAAAGTAAAGTTCTAAGTGTTTCTTTTCTTCAGTGCCAAATAGGGTTATATTAACAAAACATCTTGGCGAAAACCACAGTCTGTGGAGAAAAACCCGTCACAGACCATCGCCAAGTGTGCCAACCTTGATATTTTGGTTGGCGGTTGGGGGCGCTGAAGTCGAGTGAAATATTTGTATTTATTAATCTGTGGTGTGATACGGAGATTCGTTAAATTTTGGTGTCATCCTTGACACATTGTGCTACAGTGCTTCGTCAAGTTTTGTGAATTTCTTATTTTTACACATTTGTTTTTCTTACACACACAACGTTATTCTTCAAACTAGAAAGATTATTTTTGAAATTTGATCATTTGTAATTTATCATTCACAATTTGTGTTTGTTTTATCATTTTCAAATCTTTACATTCCTTTTTCTTTTGGTGGACAGCTCTGGCAGACCAAACTCTGGTCTACAGACCAGGGTGGATTCTGAACCGGGGTGTTTGTTTTAAAAGTTTGGTTATTTTAATTTGTTAGCAGGGTTATTCTTTAAAATTGAATTTAAATTTAATTGATTTAAATATAACTCAATGTACTAAAATTTTACCACTATACACTTAATGGAAGTTAAATGAATGGGATGATATTTTTAATTGTTGCAATAAAAGTTAATTTTTAATTTAACAATATTGGTTGTGATTCCTTTTTGTTTTTGTGTTTTGGCTGTGCTATTTATTAGGAAATCGATTAAAGGCAAGTGGAAATTTTAGAGTTTTGTAAGATGTTGAAATGTTTCTAAAAATGTAAACAAGGTCGAGCACAGACCGAATTGTAGGAAATAGTAAAGAAAAGAAACAAAGAGATGATTTTAATATTTAGTATAAAGTAACTTTTATTCTATACGAACAGGCCAAATTGAAATGTAAACAATAACTTTAATTTGGAAACATAAATATCAATAAATTAAATAACTTTAAAAATAAACAGAATAATAAATAAAGTAAATAAGATAAAATCAATAATCAGTGTAAATTTAAAAGAAAGGGTTTCCCTTCCAACACTATGTAATAATATTTTTAAAATTATCATAGTACTATAGTAATTTGTACTTGGAAATTTAAAACTTCATCAAAAAAAGTCAATGCTATAAATTGTCTGATTCCCTATGTAAAATTGATGAATATTTCATTCATATCACTTATATTCCAGACCCCAGAGCTAAATAATTTTACGTGAAAAAATTCAGCAATTCTGATACAACTCACTTTACTTAATTGTTGCTTGATTGTTTACATTCTGCATGTGTGAAATTTAGTCTTCGTTGTAGAAATAAACAAAGTTTAGTGATCATTTAAAATTAAAAATAATGTAATTGTGTTGGCACAGAATTTAGATACACAGATAATTCGCAAAAATAAAGCGGTTTTATTACTTACTAGCCGCCTTTGGCGACCAGCCTGTTCGCTACCCTTGAAAATTCTGACCGTGGCAAACTCGTTGGCGCGACCTACCAGAAAGGTGTAAGGTAACTGCTTGGAAGGCCAGGAAGTGCCACACAATTTAGACCGGAACCCAATGGGGGAGGCATCCAAAGAGACCGTACCCTCCTTCCCCTACCACAAACCTCTCGGAAGGACTTGCAGTCCCACACGTTTAACGTGATCGTACTCCGCGTGAACACGGCTGCAGTTTTGGCAATGGCGGGAATCGAACCCGGGCCTACCGAGTGAAATTCCCGCGCGCTAACCACTGGGCTACCGTGCCATCCGCGACAATCTCCATAACTTTATTTTTATTCGGCAATTTTGGGAATCGAACCCGGGCCTACCAAGTGCAAATCCCGCGCACTAACCACTGGGGTATTTCACCCTCCGCGATATTCTTCATAACTTTCTTTTTATTCACCCAATTTAGACCGGAACCAAGTGGGAGAAGCATCCACAGGGACCGTACCCTTCTTCCCCTACCACCAACCTCTCGGAAGGACTTACAGACCCACATGTTTAACGTGATCGTACTCCGCGTAAACACGGCGGCAATTTTGGGAATCGAACCCGGGCCTACCGAGTGCAATTTCCGCGCGCTAACCATTGGGCTACTTTGCCCTACGCGACAATCTCCATAACTTTCTTTTTATTCATCCAATTTAGACCGTACCCTCCTTCCCCTACCACCAACTTCTCGGAAGGACTCACGGACCCACATGTTTAACGTGATCGTACTCCGCGTAAACACGGCGGCAATTTTGGGAATCGAACCCGGGCCTACTGAGTGCAATTCCCGCGCGCTAACCACTGGGCTTCTTCGCCCCCAGCGACTATCTCCATAACATTCTTTTTATTTACCCAATTTAGAACGGAACCCAGTGGGAGAGGCATCCACAGGGACCGTACCCTCCTTCCCCTACCACCAACCTCTCGGAAGGACTTCCGGACCCACATGTTTATCGTGATCGTACTCCGCGTGAACACGGCGGCAGTTTTGGAAGTGGCGGGAATCGAACCCGGGCCTACCGAGTGCAATTCCTGAGCGCTAACCACTGGGCTGCCTCGCCCTCCGCAACTTTCTTTATATTCACCCAATTTAGACGGGAACCCTGTGAGGGAGGCATCCACAGGGACCGTACCCTCCTTCCCCTACCACCAACCTCTCGGAAGGACTTCCGGACCCACATGTTTATCGTGATCGTACTCCGCGTGAACACGGCGGCAGTTTTGGAAGTGGCGGGAATCGAACCCGGGCCTACCGAGTGCAATTCCTGAGCGCTAACCACTGGGCTGCCTCGCCCTCCGCAACTTTCTTTATATTCACCCAATTTAGACGGGAACCCTGTGAGGGAGGCATCCACAGGGACCGTACCCTCCTTCCCCTACCACCAACCTCTCGGAAGGACTTCCGGACCCACATGTTTATCGTGATCGTACTCCGCGTGAACACGGCGGCAGTTTTGGAAGTGGCGGGAATCGAACCCGGGCCTACCGAGTGCAATTCCTGAACGCTAACCACTGGGCTGCCTCGCCCTCCGCAACTTTCTTTATATTCACCCAATTTAGACGGGAACCCTGTGAAGGACACTCGTGGCACTAACCGTGGCACACTCGCTGGCGCGACCTACCAGAAGGAACGACCTACCAGGAAGTGCCACCCAATTTAGACAGGAACTCAGTGGGGGAGGCATCCACAGGGACCGTACCCTCCTTCCCCTACCACCAACCTCTCGGAAGGACTTACGGTCCCGCATGTTTAACGTGATCGTACTCCGCCTGAACACGGCGGCAGTTTTGGCAGTGGCGGGAATCGAACCCGGACCTACCTAGTGCAAATCCCGCGCGCTAACCACTGGGCTACCGCGCCCTCCGCGACAATCTCCATAACCTTCTTTTTATTCACCCAATTTAGACCGGAACCCAGTAGGGGAGGCATCCACAGGGTCCGTACCCTCCTTCCTCTACCACCAACCTCTCGGAAGGACTTACGGACCCACATGTTTAACGTGATCGTACTACGCGTTAACACGGCAGCAGTTTTGTCAGTGGAGGGAATCGAACCCGGGCCTACCGAGTGAAATTCCCGCACGCTAACCACTGGGCTACCGCGCCCTCCGCGACAATCTCCATAACTTTATTTTTATTCACCCAATTTGGACCAGGACCCAGTGGGGGAGGCATCCACAGAGACCGTACCTTCTTTCCCTGCCACCAACCTCTCGGAAGGAATTATCGACCCATATGTTTAAGGCAGGGGTCGGCAACCTATTGAAACGAAAGAGCCAAAAGTTACAATTTACAAAATTTCCCAGTTTTTAAAGAGCCACTAAAAATTTTCGTTTCAATATTATAGTATTTGCTTATATATATTGGATTTTGATTTAAAATAAACCGCTTTAAATACGGAATACTATTTATTCATATAAAAACACAAATATAGATATGTACATCATTGGGAGCATTGTCATGCCTTTTGAAAGTTTGATTAAATCTGGCTTATAACTTGTTATTTTAAGTTTCAAACACGACTCTAGATTTTTATTTGTTAGTTGACTTCTAACTTTACTTTTTATTATATTCATGCAAGAGAACGCTTGCTCGCACGAATATGTCGACTATAAGATCGCCAGCACTCCATATGCCAACTTCTTCACCTCACTGTAGCATTCTGGAAGACTATTCCATGCGCCAAATATGAGGGCCTCAACTCTAGGAATTTCTTTTAGAGCTGTCCACTTGTGCTGCGCGATGTGCATGCATTTCTGGACCCCCAACTCTTCCAACTTGCTCTTGAGTTCTGTGAACTTGCCACTCCACAAGTCTTTCCTTTTCAAATCTAGCAATTGCGTTTGGAGGGATCTAGCATCAATTCCAAATGGCTCAATGTTGATCTCATTTGCATTTGTGTTGAGAGGATTTACTATAAACGCGAGAGTACTTTTGTTTGTTTTGAATTGCTCGAATCTCTCAGCGAATCCATCCTTCATGTTTTTTAAAGCTAGGCTGAAGTAATTCGTGTCAATAGTTGCATTGGTCTCATCGCGATATTGCTTCAGATTTTTAAAATGAAGTAATTTACCGCTTCCCATGTCTTCAACAAAAAGAAGTAATTTTTTTTCGAAACAAACTACTTCTTCAAGCAAGGCGTTGGCTGGGTTGCCCTTTCCTTGCAGTTTTAGATTTAGTTTCATTGTGGTATCTACCATGAAGTTGAATTTTTGCAGCCATTTGTGTTCTTCCAATTCGGGATGGTCAATGCTTTTTTCATTGAGGAATATTTTTATTTCACTCAAGCACAAAGCAAAACGTTGCAATAAGTTACCTCTGGAAAGCCATCGCACTTTATTGTGCAGAAGTAGGTCAGAAAACTGGCTATCTATTTCTGCAAGGAGATCTTTAAACTGGCGATGGTAGAGAGCTTTTGCCAAGATGCTGTTAATAATCTTAATTACCAAGTTCATGACCTCAACTATTTCGGCCGGAAATGTTTGGGCACAAAGCGCTTCATGATGAATTATGCAGTGAAACGTTAGAATTTAGTGATTTATTTTTTTCTGAAGAATTGATGTTACCCCTCTATGTATTCCTGTCATACTTCTGGCTCCATCAGTTGCTATAGAAACGATTTTATTTATATCGATTCCATTGTTTTCCAGGCATTTTTGCACAGCATTTGCTATATCTTCTCCACGAGTTTGCCCTGAGAGCGGTAGCAATCCTAGCAGTTCTTCTTTTGGACCTTGGGACGACATATTCCTGACGAAAGGGGTAACTTGTGCCGTGTCTTTTATGTCGCAAGACTCATCTATAGCAAGTGATAAGGCAGAAGCCAGTTGAATGTCTTCCACTTGCATATGTGTTACATTTGAAGACATTTTAGCAGTTCTATCTTGTACTGTTTTAGCACATTATGGCAAATCTTTGATTTTTTTCATGATTTCTGCTTTGTTTTTAAAATCACGAAACAGTTCTCCAGATGCACGTATAAAACAATCTTTGACGTACTCACCATCTGTGAGTGGTTTTCCTCTTTTTGAAATTTCTAATGATACTGCAAAGTTTGCCAGATTTACATTATTGGAAGATTGCGCCCAGTTACTTAGCATGGAACTTGACTGCTGTTTTTTTGGAGCTCTTCAACAGCTTTTTTTCATGCGTCACCGGTTGGATATTTACCAGCAAACTGGGTATGATTTGTAGTGAAGTGTCTCTCAAAATTTGACTTCTTATTGTGTGCGAGTTTTTCGTGGCAAATGAGACAAGTCGGAAGGCCATCTGTGTTGCATATGAATGCAAACGACTCCGTTCAATCCTGATTGAATTCTTGGTTTTCTTCTTCAGTTCTTCTCTTTCCTTTACTAGATGCCATGATGGCGCGGAGCTGAAAAAATGACTTTCTAAAATTTTACTTAGCTATCTAAAACGGCAAACAATTTATTTACCATTATTACTTTGTTAGCACGATCCTCAGATATGTAATTCAATTCTGTTACTGATTTTATTATATTATACGAGTACATACATTTGAGGAGATAATTCGCTTCTAAATCGTATTCTTCTTGAAACAACAAGAGAATAGACACGCAGAAACCGCAAGCGATTAAATTAACACACATGCAACGTAACGTCGACCGCGATATCCGAGGATGACTGATTGACAACACGTCTAGAGCCTAGACGTGTTGTTTAGACTCTAGACGATGGCTGTTTGGGTGAGACGGAAATGAAATTCAATTGGCTGAAAGATAAACATGGTCACGGAGTCTCATCTCTAAGAACAAAACAATAGTTCTAATTTATCTCATTACGGTCATGTTAAGCGTAGCGATTTGTAATTAACGATTATAAAAATAGAAGCTATTGAGAAATTAGGTACTTAAAAATATATTTTCTTATTTTTTAAGGGTTTTGATTATAAAATATTAATTTTTCCGTATGGAACTGGAGAGCCGCAACTTTACATCAAAAGAGCCACATGCGGCTCGCGAGCCGCAGGTTGCCGACCCCTGGTTTAAGGTGATCGTACTCCGCATCAGTGGCGGGAATCGAACCCAGGCCTACCGAGTGCAATTCTCGCGCGCTAACTTCCCGCGCGCTAATTTAAATTTATAACGACCATATGCTAGGCTCTTAATTCCACCATCCTCGTTCCATCGTTCCATCATTTCAAATAGCCATAAAATTAAAATATCCATTTAAAATATCTATAAATTAAAATATCCATAAATTAAAATATCCATTTAAAATAAAAAAAATCAACCATATCGTTCCACCAATCCATAAATATAATAATTTCAAATACATCACCACAATTCAAACCACCATAATTCAATCATTTAAATTATTTAAAATATCCGTTTAAAAATATCCATTTAAAATATCATATAAATATAATAATTTCGCCCGATGTATACAACACTTATGCTCGTAATTCAGTTAAAACCGAAAGCGCGGTCTCCATGGAGCCGGGGAAGAAACTAATGCGGATGGGGGGAAAATGCCATTGCGGAACTGAGCCGGTAGCCGACAAATTTAAAATCATGGCGTCTTTAAAATTGCCATCCTGAAGGCAATTTTCATTATTTCTGGACCAGATTGGACTTGTAAGAATGCCAGATGTTTGACCTTTCTGAAAATGTAAATTATTAGTCGAAATTATGAGTACTTTTCACGATGCGAGAATTTAAAAACCAAAAATCGTTTTCTTGAGCAAAAAGTGACTTTTGTTTTAAAATCTTTAAAAAATATTAGAAATCGAAATTCAGATTTGAAATTGATATATTTTTACTCGAAATTCTCTGTTCTTTCCGATGGTGTCATTTGTTTTTTTCTACGATGTCTGGATCGTGGAGAGAAAAGGGCAAAAAGGGCAAAAAACGGTCGAAATCGCATAAAACATTAAATAAATAAAAAAATAATTAAAATTTTTAAAATCGGTTTTCATGTGTCCCCTTCCCTCCCCCCCGGGTCTCCGATTGCCAAATTTCGTAGCTCTCCGACGCGCGGTCGCGAAACGTATAGTGTATAAGACAGACAGACAGACAGACACACACACACACACACAGACATTGCCTTTTATTATTTAAGATGCAACACTAAATATAAATTTAACCGATCTTTAAACATCTACGTCAACAGCGGCATTGGAAGCCATATTTTATTTTGCAATGAGTCACCCGATCTCTTCATATATCATGAGTGTAATTATTAATTCAATTTTTATTTAAAAAACTACCTAAAATAATCTGCCGAAATTTTTTTTACAGATGTTATGTGACATTTTGAATATTTTCTAAAATTTTTGAAGCAATTTGTGAATTTTAACTTCGCTTAAAAATGTTAGAAAAATGAAGTTTCACCTAGGTTCAATCCGAAACTAATTGGGTGATATTATTCATTCTTATTTCCAGACGTTTCACACACCATCTCGACAACATACTAAAATTTCATTTTTATGAAGTCATTTTCATGGCAGTTATCATGTGAACGGAACGACCATACATACAGACAGACAGAATGATCAAAGTCATAAACACTTTTCAACTGTGTTTGAAAGTTTTAAAAATCCGTATTTTGTATTTTCTTATTAAAATATACTCATAAAGAGATGCAAAGTAAGTTGGTAAAAACAAAAAAAAAATGTAATAAGTAAAATGAAGAATGAAAATAGCGTATTTCGTATTTCATTTTTGCTTTCCCTGCAATACATGTATAGGAAAAGTATTGGGATCATGCTGAAAATCGCAACTCGAGTTTTCGACGCGGAAGGCCAAAAAGTATGCTAAGCCAGACAGCCTTCTTTCAAATCAGACGCCAAACGTCGTTTTATCACCAGCGTGATAGGCGAAGGAGCGCTCTCTCTCAAGGTTAATATAGCAGCCACATCAAGAGAAAGGACTCTCGCAATTTGGTTTATTTTCTCATTATATGACTTACAATTTAGCAATATAGACACATGTTTTAAATGGATTATCTCTTAGATTGGAATTAAATTAATTCAATATTGATTAGATTAAAAAAGCCGATATATAACTTATAATTAAGTAATACAGACACTTTTTAAATGCATTATCTCTTAGATTAGAATTAAATTAATTCAGTATTGACTCAATTAAAGAATTATTTTATTATTTTTTAATGCTATTGTATAGAGGAAGTTCACGGAAAATCACGACATTTAGACGAAAAAATACACTTAAAGGCATCATGAACACATTTCGAACATTTTGGGAAATATTTCCATCAGTGTGTGTGTGTATCTGTGGGGTTTGAATGCACATATCACTACGGCAATTTATATGTAGATGCATTCTATAGAAAATTAGAAACAGGTAGAATATTTTGTAATAAATGGGATTAAAACATTATTCGAAATTAGAGGTTTTAAATTAGAGAGAGTACGTACAGCCACGAAATTCTATATGTAGCTGCATTCTGAAAAAATTAGAATTAGGTAGATCATCATGTAATTAACGTGATTAGAATACGGGTGAAAGGGAGGGAGGGAGAAACAGAGAGAGAGAAAGAGTGTGTATGTGTGTGTCAAAATATAGTATGATCAAAATATAGTTGAAGACCCAGACCGTCTAACTCATCCAGAGGACATGAGAAACCAATTGGACAGCCGGGATCAAAATATAGTGTAGTAACTGGGTACAAAAAAATCTGAATGAATGATGGATACCATCAAATACTTCGGATAAAATTAATTTAATGCATTAAAGACTTCGCATTTATTTTCGAGTTATAACTGAATAATGCGTTAAAGTTATAGCTCTAAGGCAATGGATTTATTTTTACTTTCATATATATAGGCGAAAATTTGAATTCCAGTTTTTGTAGGGAGAGCATGTTTCAAGCAACCTTGACCACGAATCAGACATTTTTAAAGTCATGCACGTATGTGTTTGATGTGTGTGCATGCGAGTGTGTGTGTGCATATGTGAGTGCGTGAGTGTGCATGTGTGTCAGTGAATCTGTGGAGATGATATCTCATGAACGAATGAAGCGATTCGAACGAAATTTGGTACAAAATTACAATTAGGAAAAACCGGAAACCTGTTGCTTAATGTTAGAACATGTATTAGCAAAATAAGATTTCTTTTAACAAAATGTTAAAAAAACTAACATAGTTTAAACCTTTATTTGGAACTTGTATCTCCTTCAAGGAAAAAATAACAATTTATAGTTTGCGATTATGAAGACTTCCTGACTTGTCAATATATATATATATTATATATACAGGGTGACCAGAAATAAGCGCCCTAATAAGGAACGGTAATATCTCGAAAACCACTGTACATAAATCGCTCAAACTTTGGGAATAAACAATACTGACAACCAAATGTCATTGCAGGTGATGGCAGATATATCGAACTTATGATTTCATAAATTTAGAATATATATCTTTTTTCTGTAATTGGAATAAAATATTTATTCACCCGTTTTTTTGTCGTTTCATTTTACTTTTGGGGCGCTTTTTTCTGGTCACCCTATATATATATATATATATATATATGTATATATAGAAAATATATATAAATATATATATATATCTTTAAATTTCACAAAAAAAAATCCATAGATATCAAATTGGTGAGATTTTACATTATACGGCATAAATATACCTTTAAATCGGTATACAACAATTAAAGTTTATTTAGTCCTTCAGATCTATAATTGTTATATTAGATCCATTTTTGTGACGGATAAAACTGAGTGTAAATCTATATTGTTCACAACCCACTTAAAACTGTAAGTCACAGACAATTTATCTCATGTGTGTACAAAAAAAAAATAATATAATTTTACTCTAAATAATTTTGAAATGTAGATTTTGGTGGGAAAATTTTACAATTTGCCATTGTTTTTAACGAATTTTTTTTAAACATCTATTTCGTAGGATTTAGATGTTTCAAAAGATATATGGATGCAGCATAAAATTACGGAGGAGGTAGGCTTCATGAAGGATTTCCACTTCTTGTTCGGGAGAGAGATGTCACTTCCTATTCAAAAATTTATATTTTCATTTCAACATCGGTTTTTCAGACTTTGCTTTAGGTACAGCTTAGATGAAGACTGATATAGATTAAACATTGAAATTTGGAGGGATTGGTAGGGTTCACTAAGGATTTCCTGGTCTGAATATGTAACTTCTGGTTTTTCCAATAATTCATATGACTGTATGAGATAAGTGTGCTAAAAAGTATAGAAATACTTAATAGTTATTTCGAAATTGAAGTGTATACATCACTCTCCATTGCATAAAGGCTTTTTCATATTTTTATAATTTTTTGTATTAAAAATTTCAATTTTGCCAAACTTAGACGTAAAAATAATTGTAAAATATATTACTAATTTGAATGAACGATTACACTTACGGAAGTTGCTGGAAATGTAATTGGCCATAGAATTTTTAGATGCAAAGTGCAATTAATTTTGATATTTTTTTACCAATAGGAAATATTTTTATTTATTTTCCAATAACATTTAAAATTCTTCAATTTAATAATAAAATATTAAAAAGTATAAACGCATTAGAATTTTACCTGTTTTTAAATGTTTAAGAAAATTTACTTGAAACTATCACATCGTAGAACACCAAGGGTTCCGCAGAATAAAACGCATCTTGAAAAAAGCTGCATTATCCTACGTGTGTCGGAAAAGCAACATTGCTTACACAATCTAAAAAACGTCAAGCAATGTCCCTTAAAATTTTGCATTTTTAAAATGACAAATATTTCCTCCTTTCAAATAATCTTCAAGTTTCGTTACGGATTCTTGTACTATATAAGAATTGAATATTATACGGATTCTACACATATATTTTCTACGAAATCTTAGAATCATCTTATTCAAACAATAAATTATATGTATGTGTGTCGAACATTTCTTTAACTAATTTCAAACAATCCGTATGCAGTACACAAAGTTCTTAAAAACATGTATTTTAATAGTATTACATGAAAACCACATTAGTCGGATTGTTATTTGATTTATAAATAATCAAACCAGTATTTGAAATACTACTGTATACTTTGATAAGTTTCCTAACATCTTCCCTAATAATCTGATACAAATGTATCTAACGACATTCTCATACGCAATCTGATATGCAATCAAATTATGAACAATATTCTTTATTAAACAATTCGTCTTTCCCCTCCAATTGCAGGTGTAGCCAGAATAAACCAGAACTGGCGATAAAATGACGTTTGGCATGTGGCATGAGAGATTACTTCTGAATGTTCTAAATCGGCATACGTTCTGCCTTATCGCGTTTTCGACGGATCTACATGTTTCGAGACCTCTAGAATATGAAAAAACTATTTTTAACACTTTACAACAAAGTTGAAAAGTGTTTATGACTTTGTTCATTCTGTCTGTCTGTCTGTCTGTCTGTCTGTCCGTTAGCACGATAACTGCCGTAAAAATGACTTAATCAAAATGAAATTTTAGTATGTTGTTCAGACGGTCTGTAGGACCTATGGGAATATAAATGAATAATATCACACAATTAGTTTTGGATTGAACCCGGGTTGAAAAAATGAAATACATTGAGCCCTATGGGACCTAATTTTTCTAACATTTTTTAAGCGGATTTAAAATTCACAAATTGCTTCGAAAATTTTAGGTAATAGTCAAATTGTTCCATAAAATATATAAAAAAAAATTCAGCTAAATATATTCAGTAGTTTTTTAAATAAAAATTAAAATAATAATTACACATCTTATATGAAACGATCACATGACCATGATATGAAACGATCACATGACCCACTTCAAAATGATATATGGCATCCATCTTGCTTCAAATTCGTGATTTTTTAAAGTTCTTTTTAATTCATATTGAGTTTTGTATCCATCCTAAAACTACTTTATTTCTGCTTAAATTCTGTGCATCTACATACTAAAACAACACAATGACAATATATTTGAGTTTAAATTCTCATTCAAATTTGATTATGTCTACAACTAAGCCTATTTTTCACCTATGTAAAATGTAAACAGCAAAATATGTAGAATGAGTTGTATTAGAATTACTGTATTTCTTTAACACAAAATAATTCAGTCCATGGAGTCTGCATGGCTGATATGAATGAAATATTAATTGATTTTATAAACAGAAGGACGATTTTTTTCGATGAAGTTTTAAGCATAAAGTTTATGAATTGTAGCTCCATGGTCTTAATTTTTAAATAAAATAAATTATTATAGTATTGTGATGAATGAAATGGAGAAAGTTATGAATGAAATCCTGCTTTTATAGAGAGATCCAGGCGTGTTACTTTTTCTATGACGTCATTTGAATTTATTTCAGTTGTTTTCGATGAAGTTTTCAAATATAATAAATTATCGTAGTATTATGATAGATTTAAAAATATTACAGTGGAATGTATTGCATTTTAGAGATATTTAAACCACGCAATTTATATTTCAATGCCGTCATTTGAATGAAGTTCATTTTTTTCGATGAAGGTTTAAGTTTTCAAATATAATAAATCAATGTAGTATTGTGATAAGTTTTAAAATATTACCGAGGAATGTATTGCATTTTCGACTTTTTAAAATAAAATTGCATTGAAGTTGGAAAGTGTTTCATAATCAATGCTTTAAGCATGATTGATCTTTCTTGTTAGCATAATGTCTGTGTGTGTGTCTGTCTGTGTGTTTGTATGTCTGTGCAGATTTTGTATCCACTCTAATTGAAAAACTTATGGACCGAATTTCATAAAATTTGGTGGGTAAGTCACTTGTGTGCGAATCTGGTGCTGATTAGTTTTGGGTATAATTCGGGATAAAAGAACATGTCTGTTTTTGCGAAAAGGCCTGCAAAAGTTTGTATCAACTCTAGCTGAAAAACTAATAGACCGAATTTAACAAAATTCGGTAAGTAAGTCACTTGTGGGTTACCCTGGTGCTGATTAGATTTTGGTACAGTTCGAAAAAAAATAACCTGCTTTTTTTGCAAAATGGCCCTCAAAAATCACCAAAATCTTAAAATAAAAAAACTACGTATGCTCAAATATATCCATTAAGTGCTTGTTCGATACATAATTTTTAACGAAGAAAAGAATAAGACTAACCCCATGACACTAGGACTAGCCGTTCTCGAGATATTTTAGTTTTTTCGCATTTTCTCTACATCAACCGTTGAAAATAAGTCTAGTTATCATATGAGAATGAAAATTGAATTAAAAATGAATTAAATTTAATTAAAATAAAGCAAACGTGAATATAAGTCTGCAGGGAAAGTCATGTGCCACCCACATCAGATTTTTGCATTTTGTATTCGAAATACTTTTGAGATAATCCCAGTCCTGTATTTTATAGTTTAATTCTTAGTTCAGAACTTATTGTAAAATACAGGTTTTTGTCGGGTAGTCGCCATCGGATTTGATTTGGAGATTTCGGGAACAACACTGGGTCCAAACCCAGACAAAAGTTTAGATAAGAGTGGTCTCGAGGGAAAGAGCAACTTATCGTCTATCGCCAGTGTCGGGTCTATCACTGGATGTGGCTTATCCTCCTACGAGCTCAGTTCCTTATGAAACCAGAGAGAATTTCTGGGATAAGTGAATTCGGTGTGAATCCGGTAGAAATTAATATAAGAGGAAAAGAATACATAAACAGAAAGTGAACATTTTTAAAGATAATTTAAATTTACTCAAACTATTGTATAAAAAAAATTATTATTGTTTTCTCGTTTTTTTAAAATTCGAGATTTGGACGAATAAGCACGTTTTAAGACCTCCTGAATCTGTTTTATGTTTTTGAAGAGATATTCATCTGTGTGTGCACATAGGCATTGTCAGGATCTTAGAAGGAGGTGCTTGTGGTCAAATGAGGGTTACAGTACTAAATTTTGTTTTCCGATAGAGAGAGAGAGAAGAGGAGGGAGGAGGGGGAGTTTTCGAAATATGTATTCACATTTTTGTATTTTTTTTTTTAATGTGTAAAGTCTTTAAATGTATATTCAAGTTTTCAAAAAGCAAATATAATCTTGAATGAAGTTCAACATGTTTATTGTTTCTAGTTTCATTTGTTTCGTTTACAACGTATAATAGGGTCCTAATGTAACGAAAGTGAAATACACAATTGAAACAATTTATCTTTCTAAGTTACCAGCAAATGTCAAATCTGAACCAGTGCGATCGCTTGTAGAGACATTTTATAAGATCTGAGAAATTATAACTACCTCATTTTGAAAAGTAAGACATCGAACGAAATCCAATCATATATCGTCGTAGAACTTTCAAAGAGATTTAAGCTATTTTCTTACTGTTCATAGCCTTTACTCTTAAATGTTGAAATGTAGGCATTACAATCTTTAAATAAGAAAGATCAATCATGCATAAAGCATTGATTATGAAACACTTTCCAACTGCAATGCAATATTTTTCAAACATCTCTAAAATCCGACAAATTCAGCGGTGATATTCTTAAAATTATCACAATACTACAATAATGTATTATATTTGAAAACTTCATCAGAAACAAACGAACTTCATTCAAATAACGGCATCGCAATATAAATCACCTGTCTATATATAAAAGCAGTGAATATTTCACTCATAATCTTTTTTCCATTCCTTTCATTCAGCAGCGAAATTTTTAAAATTATCGCAATACAATATTTTATTTTACTTAAAAACTTAACACCATGGAGGTAAAAGTACTTTCTAACACATGCTTAAAACTTCATCGAAGAAGACAATAATATAGAATAGTCTGCTTCTCTATGTAAAATCAATGAATGTTTCATTCATATCAGCTATATTGCAGATTCCAGAGCTAAATAATTTTGCATTAAAGAAATTCAGCAATTCTTATACAACTTATCCTACATCTTTTGGTGTTTACTTTCTGCATCCATTAAATTTGGGCTTCGTTGTAGAAATAATCCAAGTTTGATGATCATTGAAACTAAAAAATATTGTAATTGTGTTGGCACAGAATATAGATGCACAGAAAATACGCAAAAATAAAGCGGTTTTAGGACGGATTCAACACTAAATGCAAATTTAAAAGAACTTTAAAAATAGGTCATTTAATAGTAGGTCAAGTAATCTTTGCATATAATATGGGTGTAATTATTATATTAATATATATTTAATAAACTACCCATCTTATTTTGCTGAAATTTTTTTTATATATTTCTTCAATAATTCATTCTATTGAGTTTAATTGCACAAAATAACACAAATAATTATTTTAAATTGCACGGAATTTGCACTTTTAATTCAATTATCGTTTTCATTTGGTAACTGAACTTATTTTCAAAGGTGGAGAAGCAGAATGCGAAAAAACTAAAATATCTCGAGAAGAGCTAGTCGGGTTGATTTTATTCTTTTCATTGCCAAAATTACGTATGAAACAAGCATTTAAACGTAGTATTTTATTTCATGTGTTGATGATTTTTGAGGCCATTTTGCAAAAAAAGGCAGGTTCTTTTTTTCAGAATCATACCAAAATCTAATCAACACCAGAGTCTGAAATTTAGTCCATTAGATTTTAAGTTGCAGTGGATACATACATTGCACAGACATATACACAGATGTCACGCTAAAAACAGTTTTTTCGAGTTCTAGAGGTCCCAAAACGTGTAGATCTGTCGAAAACTTGAGTTGCGATTTTCGACATGATTCCAATACTTTCCTTATACATTGCAGGCAAAGTAAAAATATGTCCAGTCGTCAAATGAAAACGAAAATTGAATTAAAACTACAAATTCAGTGTCATTTGAAACAATTAGCAATGTCAGTTTTTACAACTAAACTCATTTTAATAAAATATGAAATAAATAAATAGAAAACGAATATGAGTTTGATGGTAAGTCATGTGCTGCCCACATCAGATTTTTTTTTAATGTTTACATTTGACTTTTTAATTTACATTTCTAAATTGCGTTCCGGTATTCCTATTTCTGTTAAATATGCAGAGTCCACTTCGGTAATAAGAGCTTGTAATCTCACCACAGTAGCTCACCGGTAGAACATCGGCTGGTCAGTTCTTGATTCTCAGGTGGTACAGCAAGGCACTTTACAATGGCACCCGAACAAATCAACCATGTAGGAGTAAACCTAGTATGACTAGTATGGATTCAGTGGACTCTGAGATATTGAGTGCCGATTTCAAATTGAGAGGATAACGAACACGCAGAAAGCTAACCTGAAGGTACTCATTACACAGACAAATAGCATCAGAATGCTAACTTGGAGTAAAAATAGCAGGAGGGGTCAGTCTTATTGTCAGTTGAACACCAATTTGACATTAGAGAGTGAAGAATACAGCTACCAAATCTGCTGCCAAAACTGCCTCCGTGTTCACGTGGAGTACAATCACGTTAAACATGTGGGTCCTTAAATCCTTCCAAGAAGTTGGTGGTAGAGTAAGGAGGGTACGGTCCCTGTGGATGCCTCCCCCACTGGGTTCCGGTCTAAATTGGGTGGCTCTTCCCGGCCGTCCATACAGTTACCTTACATCTTTCTGGTAGGTCGGACGGTCTGGGTCTCGACAATAAAAACATACACATGGCTTTCAAATAACAAATCACAGAGATATTTATTTGTAATATGATTTAACATAATTATCTTTTTATGCTGCATTTTTAATTTTCAAAAAAAAAAAAATGAAGGCTTATATATATATATCATGTCCACTCTAAAATCAGACCAGTCATAAGCAATGAGATCAATAGGTCTCTGGCATGCATTGATTAAAATAATCAAACTTAAATCTTAAAAATTTGAAGTCTTTAAATTGTAAAATAAAACAAAGCATGGTATTATTTTCAGATTCATATAAAAATCTAGCTTTGTACCAAATATGGCTTCTATCTGTTCGGGAGAAAAAACAAATAAAAAAATTTGCAGACAGATTGAACGAAAGGAAAAAAGTTGCTTTTTTGTAAGCAACACACATGAAAACACCTAGATTTTCAATTTCACCAAAATGTGCTTTTAAAAAGAAAACAATAATTTCATTTCAGCGAGTGAAGTAATATATGATTAGCAACAACAGAATAGCATAAATTGGACAAGAAGCTGCATAATAATATATTTCTTGGAGAAAAAATTAAATAAAAGGCTTTTAATAATCATAAGAGACAGCTCAATAACAGTTTCAACATAGATATTTATTTAAAAATTTAAAGAAATATTATTTACAAAACAAAATTTTACAACAAACTATATTTTACGCAAAATATCATATGACGCAAGAAAATTACCTACAAATTAATATACAATACAGCATACAACTGGTTTAAAGTAAATTGCATGATTATTTCAAGGTTATTTCTGATACAGTTTTAAAATATACCACGTACACAATACGTAACATACATAAACAATATGTTAATGTATTATTGTTAACATAAATAAAATAATATTACACTGTGCAAAACAAAATTAAAATTAAACTGGAAATGGTGAGGAAGCAAAAGGAAATTATGTGTTAAGAAACACAATGTCAATATAATAAAATAGATTTTGTTTCCCAAAAATATGAAATATTTCTAAATATTTTATGGAAATTTTAACATATCAAAAATCCTCCTATTTTAAGCCTATTTTTTTCTATTTTAAGCCTATTTCCTATTTTTTTTTTTGTTTCTTACAGGTGTTATTTTGGAGGGATTGAAATTGGTATATATTATGTATTTGTATATTATGTATTTATATAGTATGTTATTTATTTATTTATTACATTTTTTTCTTTCATATAATAATATGTAAATACCGCTGCCTTCTTTTGGAAAGTTTTTTATAGTTATTTTTTCATCGTCTGCTTCATGCCAGATAGCATCTTTGCATAAAAAAGCTTTAGAGTGACCGTCTTTATATTGTGCCCCAGGAGGGTCGTAAGTAACGGCTGCCAACAATCTGTAGCAATTATTTTCTACTGCGGAAACAGATTGTGGGACTTCCTGAATCTGAAAATTTTTGTGCAGAAAATTTAAAGGAGATGGCACTAACCTAATTATGAAAAGTTCAGAAGGGTTTTTAATTTCTTTTTAATTACGCACCTATTTTGACATATGGTACAAGATGAATTTAAATTTTTAACCTTACGATATTTAAACATTAAACAATTTTCATATAATTTATTAATTGTTGTAATTTGATTAGTTATATGTAATTCTAACATAATTTTGAATTTTACAAACACATCTGATTTGAGGCAGCCGTTACACTGCACTGTGTATTGCATTGTAAATTTGGTCATACCAATAAATGCATCTGATTTTTTAATCAGAGCGCACATGAATGTCACTGCATCCATTGGTACACCTGTATTAAAAAGTGATCCAACAAAATCTAACACTAATTTACAGTCTAAAACTGATTTAGAACTGTACAGTTTTATAAGTTGCCCGATGGGCATCTTCTCTTCCTTCCCCACCATTATAGATTTAAATGTAGTAGATAATAACAAACATTTATTTATTTATTACATTTTTTTCTTTCATATAATAATATGTAAATACCGCTGCCTTCTTTTGGAAAGTTTTTTATAGTTATTTTTTCATCGTCTGCTTCATGCCAGATAGCATCTTTGAATAAAAAAGCTTTAGAGTGACCGTCTTTATATTGTGCCCCAGGAGGGTCGTAAGTAACGGCTGCCAACAATCTGTAGCAATTATTTTCTACTGCGGAAACAGATTGTGGGACTTCCTGAATCTGAAAATTTTTGTGCAGAAAATTTAAAGGAGATGGCACTAACCTAATTATGAAAAGTTCAGAAGGGTTTTTAATTTCTCTTTTAATTACGCACCTATTTTGACATATGGTACAAGATGAATTTAAATTTTTAACCTTACGATATTTAAACATTAAACAATTATCATATAATTTATTAATTGTTGTAATTTGATTAGTTACATGTAATTTTAACATAATTTCGAATTTTACAAACACATCTGATTTGAGGCAACCGTTACACTGCACTGTGTATTGCATTGTAAATTTGGTCATACCAATAAATGCATCTGATTTTTTAATCAGAGCGCACATGAATGTCACTGCATCCATTGGTACACCTGTATTAAAAAGTGATCCAACAAAATCTAACACTAATTTACAGTCTAAAACTGATTTAGAACTGTACTCTTTTATAAGTTGCCCGATGGGCATCTCCTCTTCCTTCCCCACCATTATAGATTTAAATGTAGTAGATAATAACAAACATTTATTTATTTATTACATTTTTTTCTTTCATATAATAATATGTAAATACCGCTGCCTTCTTTTGGAAAGTTTTTTATAGTTATTTTTTCATCGTCTGCTTCATGCCAGATAGCATCTTTGCATAAAAAAGCTTTAGAGTGACCGTCTTTATATTGTGCCCCAGGAGGGTCGTAAGTAACGGCTGCCAACAATCTGTAGCAATTATTTTCTACTGCGGAAACAGATTGTGGGACTTCCTGAATCTGAAAATTTTTGTGCAGAAAATTTAAAGGAGATGGCACTAACCTAATTATGAAAAGTTCAGAAGGGTTTTTAATTTCTTTTTTAATTACGCACCTATTTTGACATATGGTACAAGATGAATTTAAATTTTTAACCTTACGATATTTAAACATTAAACAATTTTCATATAATTTATTAATAGTTGTAATTTGATTAGTTACATGTAATTCTAACATAATTTTGAATTTTACAAACACATCTGATTTGAGGCAGCCGTTACACTGCACTGTGTATTGCATTGTAAATTTGGTCATACCAATAAATGCATCTGATATTTTAATCAGAGCGCACATGAATGTCACTGCATCCATTGGTACACCTGTATTAAAAAGTGATCCAACAAAATCTAACACTAATTTACAGTCTAAAACTGATTTAGAACTGTACTGTTTTATAAGTTGCCCGATGGGCATCTCCTCTTCCTTCCCACCATTATAGATTTAAATGTAGTAGATAATAACAAACATTTATTTATTACATTTTTTTCTTTCATATAATAATATGTAAATACCGCTGCCTTCTTTTGGAAAGTTTTTTATAGTTATTTTTTCATCGTCTGCTTCATGCCAGATAGCATCTTTGCATAAAAAAGCTTTAGAGTGACCATCTTTATATTGTGCCCCAGGAGGGTCGTAAGTAACGGCTGCCAACAATCTGTAGCAATTATTTTCTACTGCGGAAACAGATTGTGGGACTTCCTGAATCTGAAAATTTTTGTGCAGAAAATTTAAAGGAGATGGCACTAACCTAATTATGAAAAGTTCAGAAGGGTTTTTAATTTCTTTTTTAATTACGCACCTATTTTGACATATGGTACAAGATGAATTTAAATTTTTAACCTTACGATATTTAAACATTAAACAATTTTCATATAATTTATTAATTGTTGTAATTTGATTAGTTACATGTAATTCTAACATAATTTTGAATTTTACAAACACATCTGATTTGAGGCAGCCGTTACACTGCACTGTGTATTGCATTGTAAATTTGGTCATACCAATAAATGCGTCTGATTTTTTAATCAGAGCGCACATGAATGTCACTGCATCCATTGGTACACCTGAATTAAAAAGTGATCCAACAAAATCTAACACTAATTTACAGTCTAAAACTGATTTAGAACTGTACTGTTTTATAAGTTGCCCGATGGGCATCTCCTCTTCCTTCCCCACCATTATAGATTTAAATGTAGTAGATAATAACAAACATTTATTTATTTATTACATTTTTTTCTTTCATATAATAATATGTAAATACCGCTGCCTTCTTTTGGAAAGTTTTTTATAGTTATTTTTTCATCGTCTGCTTCATGCCAGATAGCATCTTTGCATAAAAAAGCTTTAGAGTGACCGTCTTTATATTGTGCCCCAGGAGGGTCGTAAGTAACGGCTGCCAACAATCTGTAGCAATTATTTTCTACTGCGGAAACAGATTGTGGGACTTCCTGAATCTGAAAATTTTTGTGCAGAATATTTAAAGGAGATGGCACTAACCTAATTATGAAAAGTTCAGAAGGGTTTTTAATTTCTTTTTTAATTACGCACCTATTTTGACATATGGTACAAGATGAATTTAAATTTTTAACCTTACGATATTTAAACATTAAGCAATTTTCATATAATTTATTAATTGTTGTAATTTGATTAGTTACATGTATATCTAACATAATTTTGAATTTTACAAACACATCTGATTTGAGGCAGCCGTTACACTGCACTGTGTATTGCATTGTAAATTTGGTCATACCAATAAATGCATCTGATTTTTTAATCAGAGCGCACATGAATGTCACTGCATCCATTGGTACACCTGTATTAAAAAGTGATCCAACAAAATCTAACACTAATTTACAGTCTAAAACTGATTTAGAACTGTACTGTTTTATAAGTTGCCCGATGGGCATCTCCTCTTCCTTCCCCACCATTATAGATTTAAATGTAGTAGATAATAACAAACATTTATTTATTACATTTTTTTCTTTCATATAATAATATGTAAATACCGCTGCCTTCTTTTGGAAAGTTTTTTATAGTTATTTTTTCATCGTCTGCTTCATGCCAGATAGCATCTTTGCATAAAAAAGCTTTAGAGTGACCATCTTTATATTGTGCCGCAGGAGGGTCGTAAGTAACGGCTGCCAACAATCTGTAGCAATTATTTTCTACTGCGGAAACAGATTGTGGGACTTCCTGAATCTGAAAATTTTTGTGCAGAAAATTTAAAGGAGATGGCACTAACCTAATTATGAAAAGTTCAGAAGGGTTTTTAATTTCTTTTTTAATTACGCACCTATTTTGACATATGGTACAAGATGAATTTAAATTTTTAACCTTACGATATTTAAACATTAAACAATTTTCATATAATTTATTAATTGTTGTAATTTGATTAGTTACATGTAATTCTAACATAATTTTGAATTTTACAAACACATCTGATTTGAGGCAGCCGTTACACTGCACTGTGTATTGCATTGTAAATTTGGTCATACCAATAAATGCGTCTGATTTTTTAATCAGAGCGCACATGAATGTCACTGCATCCATTGGTACACCTGAATTAAAAAGTGATCCAACAAAATCTAACACTAATTTACAGTCTAAAACTGATTTAGAACTGTACTGTTTTATAAGTTGCCCGATGGGCATCTCCTCTTCCTTCCCCACCATTATAGATTTAAATGTAGTAGATAATAACAAACATTTATTTATTTATTACATTTTTTTCTTTCATATAATAATATGTAAATACCGCTGCCTTCTTTTGGAAAGTTTTTTATAGTTATTTTTTCATCGTCTGCTTCATGCCAGATAGCATCTTTGCATAAAAAAGCTTTAGAGTGACCGTCTTTATATTGTGCCCCAGGAGGGTCGTAAGTAACGGCTGCCAACAATCTGTAGCAATTATTTTCTACTGCGGAAACAGATTGTGGGACTTCCTGAATCTGAAAATTTTTGTGCAGAATATTTAAAGGAGATGGCACTAACCTAATTATGAAAAGTTCAGAAGGGTTTTTAATTTCTTTTTTAATTACGCACCTATTTTGACATATGGTACAAGATGAATTTAAATTTTTAACCTTACGATATTTAAACATTAAGCAATTTTCATATAATTTATTAATTGTTGTAATTTGATTAGTTACATGTAATTCTAACATAATTTTGAATTTTACAAACACATCTGATTTGAGGCAGCCGTTACACTGCACTGTGTATTGCATTGTAAATTTGGTCATACCAATAAATGCATCTGATTTTTTAATCAGAGCGCACATGAATGTCACTGCATCCATTGGTACACCTGTATTAAAAAGTGATCCAACAAAATCTAACACTAATTTACAGTCTAAAACTGATTTAGAACTGTACTGTTTTATAAGTTGCCCGATGGGCATCTCCTCTTCCTTCCCCACCATTATAGATTTAAATGTAGTAGATAATAACAAACATTTATTTATTACATTTTTTTCTTTCATATAATAATATGTAAATACCGCTGCCTTCTTTTGGAAAGTTTTTTATAGTTATTTTTTCATCGTCTGCTTCATGCCAGATAGCATCTTTGCATAAAAAAGCTTTAGAGTGACCATCTTTATATTGTGCCGCAGGAGGGTCGTAAGTAACGGCTGCCAACAATCTGTAGCAATTATTTTCTACTGCGGAAACAGATTGTGGGACTTCCTGAATCTGAAAATTTTTGTGCAGAAAATTTAAAGGAGATGGCACTAACCTAATTATGAAAAGTTCAGAAGGGTTTTTAATTTCTTTTTTAATTACGCACCTATTTTGACATATGGTACAAGATGAATTTAAATTTTTAACCTTACGATATTTAAACATTAAACAATTTTCATATAATTTATTAATTGTTGTAATTTGATTAGTTACATGTAATTCTAACATAATTTTGAATTTTACAAACACATCTGATTTGAGGCAGCCGTTACACTGCACTGTGTATTGCATTGTAAATTTGGTCATACCAATAAATGCGTCTGATTTTTTAATCAGAGCGCACATGAATGTCACTGCATCCATTGGTACACCTGAATTAAAAAGTGATCCAACAAAATCTAACACTAATTTACAGTCTAAAACTGATTTAGAACTGTACTGTTTTATAAGTTGCCCGATGGGCATCTCCTCTTCCTTCCCCACCATTATAGATTTAAATGTAGTAGATAATAACAAACATTTATTTATTTATTACATTTTTTTCTTTCATATAATAATATGTAAATACCGCTGCCTTCTTTTGGAAAGTTTTTTATAGTTATTTTTTCATCGTCTGCTTCATGCCAGATAGCATCTTTGCATAAAAAAGCTTTAGAGTGACCGTCTTTATATTGTGCCCCAGGAGGGTCGTAAGTAACGGCTGCCAACAATCTGTAGCAATTATTTTCTACTGCGGAAACAGATTGTGGGACTTCCTGAATCTGAAAATTTTTGTGCAGAATATTTAAAGGAGATGGCACTAACCAAATTATGAAAAGTTCAGAAGGGTTTTTAATTTCTTTTTTAATTACGCACCTATTTTGACATATGGTACAAGATGAATTTAAATTTTTAACCTTACGATATTTAAACATTAAGCAATTTTCATATAATTTATTAATTGTTGTAATTTGATTAGTTACATGTAATTCTAACATAATTTTGAATTTTACAAACACATCTGATTTGAGGCAGCCGTTACACTGTACTGTGTATTGCATTGTAAATTTGGTCATACCAATAAATGCATCTGATTTTTTAATCAGAGCGCACATGAATGTCACTGCATCCATTGGTACACCTGTATTAAAAAGTGATCCAACAAAATCTTACACTAATTTACAGTCTAAAACTGATTTAGAACTGTACTGTGTTATAAGTTGCCCGATGGGCATCTTCTCTTCCTTCCCCACCATTATAGATTTAAATGTAGTAGATAATAACAAACATTTATTTATTACATTTTTTTCTTTCATATAATAATATGTAAATACCGCTGCCTTCTTTTGGAAAGTTTTTTATAGTTATTTTTTCATCATCTGCTTCATGCCAGATAGCATCTTTGCATAAAAAAGCTTTAGAGTGACCGTCTTTATATTGTGCCCCAGGAGGGTCGTAAGTAACGGCTGCCAACAATCTGTAGCAATTATTTTCTACTGCGGAAACAGATTGTGGGACTTCCTGAATCTGAAAATTTTTGTGCAGAAAATTTAAAGGAGATGGCACTAACCTAATTATGAAAAGTTCAGAAGGGTTTTTAATTTCTTTTTTAATTACGCACCTATTTTGACATATGGTACAAGATGAATTTAAATTTTTAACCTTACGATATTTAAACATTAAACAATTTTCATATAATTTATTAATTGTTGTAATTTGATTAGTTACATGTAATTCTAACATAATTTTGAATTTTACAAACACATCTGATTTGAGGCAGCCGTTACACTGCACTGTGTATTGCATTGTAAATTTACCAATAAATGCGTCTGATTTTTTAATCAGAGCGCACATGAATGTCACTGCATCCATTGGTACACCTGAATTAAAAAGTGATCCAACAAAATCTAACACTAATTTACAGTCTAAAACTGATTTAGAACTGTACTGTTTTATAAGTTGCCCGATGGGCATCTCCTCTTCCTTCCCCACCATTATAGATTTAAATGTAGTAGATAATAACAAACATTTATTTATTTATTACATTTTTTTCTTTCATATAATAATATGTAAATACCGCTGCCTTCTTTTGGAAAGTTTTTTATAGTTATTTTTTCATCATCTGCTTCATGCCAGATAGCATCTTTGCATAAAAAAGCTTTAGAGTGACCATCTTTATATTGTGCCGCAGGAGGGTCGTAAGTAACGGCTGCCAACAATCTGTAGCAATTATTTTCTACTGCGGAAACAGATTGTGGGACTTCCTGAATCTGAAAATTTTTGTGCAGAAAATTTAAAGGAGATGGCACTAACCTAATTATGAAAAGTTCAGAAGGGTTTTTAATTTCTTTTTTAATTACGCACCTATTTTGACATATGGTACAAGATGAATTTAAATTTTTAACCTTACGATATTTAAACATTAAACAATTTTCATATAATTTATTAATTGTTGTAATTTGATTAGTTACATGTAATTCTAACATAATTTTGAATTTTACAAACACATCTGATTTGAGGCAGCCGTTACACTGCACTGTGTATTGCATTGTAAATTTGGTCATACCAATAAATGCGTCTGATTTTTTAATCAGAGCGCACATGAATGTCACTGCATCCATTGGTACACCTGAATTAAAAAGTGATCCAACAAAATCTAACACTAATTTACAGTCTAAAACTGATTTAGAACTGTACTGTTTTATAAGTTGCCCGATGGGCATCTCCTCTTCCTTCCCCACCATTATAGATTTAAATGTAGTAGATAATAACAAACATTTATTTATTTATTACATTTTTTTCTTTCATATAATAATATGTAAATACCGCTGCCTTCTTTTGGAAAGTTTTTTATAGTTATTTTTTCATCATCTGCTTCATGCCAGATAGCATCTTTGCATAAAAAAGCTTTAAAGTGACCGTCTTTATATTGTGCCCCAGGAGGGTCGTAAGTAACGGCTGCCAACAATCTGTAGCAATTATTTTCTACTGCGGAAACAGATTGTGGGACTTCCTGAATCTGAAAATTTTTGTGCAGAAAATTTAAAGGAGATGGCACTAACCTAATTATGAAAAGTTCAGAAGGGTTTTTAATTTCTTTTTTAATTACGCACCTATTTTGACATATGGTACAAGATGAATTTAAATTTTTAACCTTACGATATTTAAACATTAAACAATTTTCATATAATTTATTAATTGTTGTAATTTGATTAGTTACATGTAATTCTAACATAATTTTGAATTTTACAAACACATCTGATTTGAGGCAGCCGTTACACTGCACTGTGTATTGCATTGTAAATTTGGTCATACCAATAAATGCATCTGACATTTTAATCAGAGCGCACATGAATGTCACTGCATCCATTGGTACACCTGTATTAAAAAGTGATCCAACAAAATCTAACACTAATTTACAGTCTAAAACTGATTTAGAACTGTACTGTTTTATAAGTTGCCCGATGGGCATCTCCTCTTCCTTCCCACCATTATAGATTTAAATGTAGTAGATAATAACAAACATTTATTTATTACATTTTTTTTTTCATATAATAATATGTAAATACCGCTGCCTTCTTTTGGAAAGTTTTTTATAGTTATTTTTTCATCGTCTGCTTCATGCCAGATAGCATCTTTGCATAAAAAAGCTTTAGAGTGACCGTCTTTATATTGTGCCCCAGGAGGGTCATAAGTAACGGCTGCCAACAATCTGTAGCAATTATTTTCTACTGCGGAAACAGATTGTGGGACTTCCTGAATCTGAAAATTTTTGTGCAGAATATTTAAAGGAGATGGCACTAACCTAATTATGAAAAGTTCAGAAGGGTTTTTAATTTCTTTTTTAATTACGCACCTATTTTGACATATGGTACAAGATGAATTTAAATTTTTAACCTTACGATATTTAAACATTAAGCAATTTTCATATAATTTATTAATTGTTGTAATTTGATTAGTTACATGTAATTCTAATATAATTTTGAATTTTACAAACACATCTGATTTGAGGCAGCCGTTACACTGCACTGTGTATTGCATTGTAAATTTGGTCATACCAATAAATGCATCTGATTTTTTAATCAGAGCGCACATGAATGTCACTGAATCCATTGGTACACCTGTATTAAAAAGTGATCCAACAAAATCTAACACTAATTTACAGTCTAAAACTGATTTAGAACTGTACTGTTTTATAAGTTGCCCGATGGGCATCTCCTCTTCCTTCCCCACCATTATAGATTTAAATGTAGTAGATAATAACAAACATTTATTTATTTATTACATTTTTTTCTTTCATATAATAATATGTAAATACCGCTGCCTTCTTTTGGAAAGTTTTTTATAGTTATTTTTTCATCGTCTGCTTCATGCCAGATAGCATCTTTGCATAAAAAAGCTTTAGAGTGACCGTCTTTATATTGTGCCCCAGGAGGGTCGTAAGTAACGGCTGCCAACAATCTGTAGCAATTATTTTCTACTGCGGAAACAGATTGTGGGACTTCCTGAATCTGAAAATTTTTGTGCAGAATATTTAAAAGAGATGGCACTAACCTAATTATGAAAAGTTCAGAAGGGTTTTTAATTTCTTTTTTAATTACGCACCTATTTTGACATATGGTACAAGATGAATTTAAATTTTTAACCTTACGATATTTAAACATTAAGCAATTTTCATATAATTTATTAATTGTTGTAATTTGATTAGTTACATGTAATTCTAACATAATTTTGAATTTTACAAACACATCTGATTTGAGGCAGCCGTTACACTGCACTGTGTATTGCATTGTAAATTTGGTCATACCAATAAATGCATCTGATATTTTAATCAGAGCGCACATGAATGTCACTGCATCCATTGGTACACCTGTATTAAAAAGTGATCCAACAAAATCTAACACTAATTTACAGTCTAAAACTGATTTAGAACTGTACTGTTTTATAAGTTGCCCGATGGGCATCTCCTCTTCCTTCCCACCATTATAGATTTAAATGTAGTAGATAATAACAAACATTTATTTATTACATTTTTTTTTTCATATAATAATATGTAAATACCGCTGCCTTCTTTTGGAAAGTTTTTTATAGTTATTTTTTCATCGTCTGCTTCATGCCAGATAGCATCTTTGCATAAAAAAGCTTTAGAGTGACCGTCTTTATATTGTGCCCCAGGAGGGTCATAAGTAACGGCTGCCAACAATCTGTAGCAATTATTTTCTACTGCGGAAACAGATTGTGGGACTTCCTGAATCTGAAAATTTTTGTGCAGAATATTTAAAGGAGATGGCACTAACCTAATTATGAAAAGTTCAGAAGGGTTTTTAATTTCTTTTTTAATTACGCACCTATTTTGACATATGGTACAAGATGAATTTAAATTTTTAACCTTACGATATTTAAACATTAAGCAATTTTCATATAATTTATTAATTGTTGTAATTTGATTAGTTACATGTAATTCTAACATAATTTTGAATTTTGCAAACACATCTGATTTGAGGCAGCCGTTACACTGCACTGTGTATTGCATTGTAAATTTGGTCATACCAATAAATGCATCTGATATTTTAATCAGAGCGCACATGAATGTCACTGAATCCATTGGTACACCTGTATTAAAAAGTGATCCAACAAAATCTAACACTAATTTACAGTCTAAAACTGATTTAGAACTGTACTGTTTTATAAGTTGCCCGATGGGCATCTCCTCTTCCTTCCCCACCATTATAGATTTAAATGTAGTAGATAATAACAAACATTTATTTATTTATTACATTTTTTTCTTTCATATAATAATATGTAAATACCGCTGCCTTCTTTTGGAAAGTTTTTTATAGTTATTTTTTCATCGTCTGCTTCATGCCAGATAGCATCTTTGCATAAAAAAGCTTTAGAGTGACCGTCTTTATATTGTGCCCCAGGAGGGTCGTAAGTAACGGCTGCCAACAATCTGTAGCAATTATTTTCTACTGCGGAAACAGATTGTGGGACTTCCTGAATCTGAAAATTTTTGTGCAGAATATTTAAAAGAGATGGCACTAACCTAATTATGAAAAGTTCAGAAGGGTTTTTAATTTCTTTTTTAATTACGCACCTATTTTGACATATGGTACAAGATGAATTTAAATTTTTAACCTTACGATATTTAAACATTAAGCAATTTTCATATAATTTATTAATTGTTGTAATTTGATTAGTTACATGTAATTCTAACATAATTTTGAATTTTACAAACACATCTGATTTGAGGCAGCCGTTACACTGCACTGTGTATTGCATTGTAAATTTGGTCATACCAATAAATGCATCTGATATTTTAATCAGAGCGCACATGAATGTCACTGCATCCATTGGTACACCTGTATTAAAAAGTGATCCAACAAAATCTAACACTAATTTACAGTCTAAAACTGATTTAGAACTGTACTGTTTTATAAGTTGCCCGATGGGCATCTCCTCTTCCTTCCCACCATTATAGATTTAAATGTAGTAGATAATAACAAACATTTATTTATTACATTTTTTTTTTTCATATAATAATATGTAAATACCGCTGCCTTCTTTTGGAAAGTTTTTTATAGTTATTTTTTCATCGTCTGCTTCATGCCAGATAGCATCTTTGCATAAAAAAGCTTTAGAGTGACCGTCTTTATATTGTGCCCCAGGAGGGTCATAAGTAACGGCTGCCAACAATCTGTAGCAATTATTTTCTACTGCGGAAACAGATTGTGGGACTTCCTGAATCTGAAAATTTTTGTGCAGAATATTTAAAGGAGATGGCACTAACCTAATTATGAAAAGTTCAGAAGGGTTTTTAATTTCTTTTTTAATTACGCACCTATTTTGACATATGGTACAAGATGAATTTAAATTTTTAACCTTACGATATTTAAACATTAAGCAATTTTCATATAATTTATTAATTGTTGTAATTTGATTAGTTACATGTAATTCTAACATAATTTTGAATTTTGCAAACACATCTGATTTGAGGCAGCCGTTACACTGCACTGTGTATTGCATTGTAAATTTGGTCATACCAATAAATGCATCTGATATTTTAATCAGAGCGCACATGAATGTCACTGCATCCATTGGTACACCTGTATTAAAAAGTGATCCAACAAAATCTAACACTAATTTACAGTCTAAAACTGATTTAGAACTGTACTGTTTTATAAGTTGCCCGATGGGCATCTCCTCTTCCTTCCCCACCATTATAGATTTAAATGTAGTAGATAATAACAAACATTTATTTATTTATTACATTTTTTTCTTTCATATAATAATATGTAAATACCGCTGCCTTCTTTTGGAAAGTTTTTTATAGTTATTTTTTCATCGTCTGCTTCATGCCAGATAGCATCTTTGCATAAAAAAGCTTTAGAGTGACCGTCTTTATATTGTGCCCCAGGAGGGTCGTAAGTAACGGCTGCCAACAATCTGTAGCAATTATTTTCTACTGCGGAAACAGATTGTGGGACTTCCTGAATCTGAAAATTTTTGTGCAGAATATTTAAAGGAGATGGCACTAACCTAATTATGAAAAGTTCAGAAGGGTTTTTAATTTCTTTTTTAATTACGCACCTATTTTGACATATGGTACAAGATGAATTTAAATTTTTAACCTTACGATATTTAAACATTAAGCAATTTTCATATAATTTATTAATTGTTGTAATTTGATTAGTTACATGTATATCTAACATAATTTTGAATTTTACAAACACATCTGATTTGAGGCAGCCGTTACACTGCACTGTGTATTGCATTGTAAATTTGGTCATACCAATAAATGCATCTGATTTTTTAATCAGAGCGCACATGAATGTCACTGCATCCATTGGTACACCTGTATTAAAAAGTGATCCAACAAAATCTAACACTAATTTACAGTCTAAAACTGATTTAGAACTGTACTGTTTTATAAGTTGCCCGATGGGCATCTCCTCTTCCTTCCCCACCATTATAGATTTAAATGTAGTAGATAATAACAAACATTTATTTATTACATTTTTTTCTTTCATATAATAATATGTAAATACCGCTGCCTTCTTTTGGAAAGTTTTTTATAGTTATTTTTTCATCGTCTGCTTCATGCCAGATAGCATCTTTGCATAAAAAAGCTTTAGAGTGACCATCTTTATATTGTGCCGCAGGAGGGTCGTAAGTAACGGCTGCCAACAATCTGTAGCAATTATTTTCTACTGCGGAAACAGATTGTGGGACTTCCTGAATCTGAAAATTTTTGTGCAGAAAATTTAAAGGAGATGGCACTAACCTAATTATGAAAAGTTCAGAAGGGTTTTTAATTTCTTTTTTAATTACGCACCTATTTTGACATATGGTACAAGATGAATTTAAATTTTTAACCTTACGATATTTAAACATTAAACAATTTTCATATAATTTATTAATTGTTGTAATTTGATTAGTTACATGTAATTCTAACATAATTTTGAATTTTACAAACACATCTGATTTGAGGCAGCCGTTACACTGCACTGTGTATTGCATTGTAAATTTGGTCATACCAATAAATGCGTCTGATTTTTTAATCAGAGCGCACATGAATGTCACTGCATCCATTGGTACACCTGAATTAAAAAGTGATCCAACAAAATCTAACACTAATTTACAGTCTAAAACTGATTTAGAACTGTACTGTTTTATAAGTTGCCCGATGGGCATCTCCTCTTCCTTCCCCACCATTATAGATTTAAATGTAGTAGATAATAACAAACATTTATTTATTTATTACATTTTTTTCTTTCATATAATAATATGTAAATACCGCTGCCTTCTTTTGGAAAGTTTTTTATAGTTATTTTTTCATCGTCTGCTTCATGCCAGATAGCATCTTTGCATAAAAAAGCTTTAGAGTGACCGTCTTTATATTGTGCCCCAGGAGGGTCGTAAGTAACGGCTGCCAACAATCTGTAGCAATTATTTTCTACTGCGGAAACAGATTGTGGGACTTCCTGAATCTGAAAATTTTTGTGCAGAATATTTAAAGGAGATGGCACTAACCTAATTATGAAAAGTTCAGAAGGGTTTTTAATTTCTTTTTTAATTACGCACCTATTTTGACATATGGTACAAGATGAATTTAAATTTTTAACCTTACGATATTTAAACATTAAGCAATTTTCATATAATTTATTAATTGTTATAATTTGATTAGTTACATGTAATTCTAACATAATTTTGAATTTTACAAACACATCTGATTTGAGGCAGCCGTTACACTGCACTGTGTATTGCATTGTAAATTTGGTCATACCAATAAATGCATCTGATTTTTTAATCAGAGCGCACATGAATGTCACTGCATCCATTGGTACACCTGTATTAAAAAGTGATCCAACAAAATCTAACACTAATTTACAGTCTAAAACTGATTTAGAACTGTACTGTTTTATAAGTTGCCCGATGGGCATCTCCTCTTCCTTCCCCACCATTATAGATTTAAATGTAGTAGATAATAACAAACATTTATTTATTACATTTTTTTCTTTCATATAATAATATGTAAATACCGCTGCCTTCTTTTGGAAAGTTTTTTATAGTTATTTTTTCATCGTCTGCTTCATGCCAGATAGCATCTTTGCATAAAAAAGCTTTAGAGTGACCATCTTTATATTGTGCCGCAGGAGGGTCGTAAGTAACGGCTGCCAACAATCTGTAGCAATTATTTTCTACTGCGGAAACAGATTGTGGGACTTCCTGAATCTGAAAATTTTTGTGCAGAAAATTTAAAGGAGATGGCACTAACCTAATTATGAAAAGTTCAGAAGGGTTTTTAATTTCTTTTTTAATTACGCACCTATTTTGACATATGGTACAAGATGAATTTAAATTTTTAACCTTACGATATTTAAACATTAAACAATTTTCATATAATTTATTAATTGTTGTAATTTGATTAGTTACATGTAATTCTAACATAATTTTGAATTTTACAAACACATCTGATTTGAGGCAGCCGTTACACTGCACTGTGTATTGCATTGTAAATTTGGTCATACCAATAAATGCGTCTAATTTTTTAATCAGAGCGCACATGAATGTCACTGCATCCATTGGTACACCTGAATTAAAAAGTGATCCAACAAAATCTAACACTAATTTACAGTCTAAAACTGATTTAGAACTGTACTGTTTTATAAGTTGCCCGATGGGCATCTCCTCTTCCTTCCCCACCATTATAGATTTAAATGTAGTAGATAATAACAAACATTTATTTATTTATTACATTTTTTTCTTTCATATAATAATATGTAAATACCGCTGCCTTCTTTTGGAAAGTTTTTTATAGTTATTTTTTCATCGTCTGCTTCATGCCAGATAGCATCTTTGCATAAAAAAGCTTTAGAGTGACCGTCTTTATATTGTGCCCCAGGAGGGTCGTAAGTAACGGCTGCCAACAATCTGTAGCAATTATTTTCTACTGCGGAAACAGATTGTGGGACTTCCTGAATCTGAAAATTTTTGTGCAGAATATTTAAAGGAGATGGCACTAACCAAATTATGAAAAGTTCAGAAGGGTTTTTAATTTCTTTTTTAATTACGCACCTATTTTGACATATGGTACAAGATGAATTTAAATTTTTAACCTTACGATATTTAAACATTAAGCAATTTTCATATAATTTATTAATTGTTGTAATTTGATTAGTTACATGTAATTCTAACATAATTTTGAATTTTACAAACACATCTGATTTGAGGCAGCCGTTACACTGTACTGTGTATTGCATTGTAAATTTGGTCATACCAATAAATGCATCTGATTTTTTAATCAGAGCGCACATGAATGTCACTGCATCCATTGGTACACCTGTATTAAAAAGTGATCCAACAAAATCTTACACTAATTTACAGTCTAAAACTGATTTAGAACTGTACTGTGTTATAAGTTGCCCGATGGGCATCTTCTCTTCCTTCCCCACCATTATAGATTTAAATGTAGTAGATAATAACAAACATTTATTTATTACATTTTTTTCTTTCATATAATAATATGTAAATACCGCTGCCTTCTTTTGGAAAGTTTTTTATAGTTATTTTTTCATCATCTGCTTCATGCCAGATAGCATCTTTGCATAAAAAAGCTTTAGAGTGACCGTCTTTATATTGTGCCCCAGGAGGGTCGTAAGTAACGGCTGCCAACAATCTGTAGCAATTATTTTCTACTGCGGAAACAGATTGTGGGACTTCCTGAATCTGAAAATTTTTGTGCAGAAAATTTAAAGGAGATGGCACTAACCTAATTATGAAAAGTTCAGAAGGGTTTTTAATTTCTTTTTTAATTACGCACCTATTTTGACATATGGTACAAGATGAATTTAAATTTTTAACCTTACGATATTTAAACATTAAACAATTTTCATATAATTTATTAATTGTTGTAATTTGATTAGTTACATGTAATTCTAACATAATTTTGAATTTTACAAACACATCTGATTTGAGGCAGCCGTTACACTGCACTGTGTATTGCATTGTAAATTTACCAATAAATGCGTCTGATTTTTTAATCAGAGCGCACATGAATGTCACTGCATCCATTGGTACACCTGAATTAAAAAGTGATCCAACAAAATCTAACACTAATTTACAGTCTAAAACTGATTTAGAACTGTACTGTTTTATAAGTTGCCCGATGGGCATCTCCTCTTCCTTCCCCACCATTATAGATTTAAATGTAGTAGATAATAACAAACATTTATTTATTTATTACATTTTTTTCTTTCATATAATAATATGTAAATACCGCTGCCTTCTTTTGGAAAGTTTTTTATAGTTATTTTTTCATCATCTGCTTCATGCCAGATAGCATCTTTGCATAAAAAAGCTTTAGAGTGACCATCTTTATATTGTGCCGCAGGAGGGTCGTAAGTAACGGCTGCCAACAATCTGTAGCAATTATTTTCTACTGCGGAAACAGATTGTGGGACTTCCTGAATCTGAAAATTTTTGTGCAGAAAATTTAAAGGAGATGGCACTAACCTAATTATGAAAAGTTCAGAAGGGTTTTTAATTTCTTTTTTAATTACGCACCTATTTTGGCATATGGTACAAGATGAATTTAAATTTTTAACCTTACGATATTTAAACATTAAACAATTTTCATATAATTTATTAATTGTTGTAATTTGATTAGTTACATGTAATTCTAACATAATTTTGAATTTTACAAACACATCTGATTTGAGGCAGCCGTTACACTGCACTGTGTATTGCATTGTAAATTTGGTCATACCAATAAATGCGTCTGATTTTTTAATCAGAGCGCACATGAATGTCACTGCATCCATTGGTACACCTGAATTAAAAAGTGATCCAACAAAATCTAACACTAATTTACAGTCTAAAACTGATTTAGAACTGTACTGTTTTATAAGTTGCCCGATGGGCATCTCCTCTTCCTTCCCCACCATTATAGATTTAAATGTAGTAGATAATAACAAACATTTATTTATTTATTACATTTTTTTCTTTCATATAATAATATGTAAATACCGCTGCCTTCTTTTGGAAAGTTTTTTATAGTTATTTTTTCATCATCTGCTTCATGCCAGATAGCATCTTTGCATAAAAAAGCTTTAAAGTGACCGTCTTTATATTGTGCCCCAGGAGGGTCGTAAGTAACGGCTGCCAACAATCTGTAGCAATTATTTTCTACTGCGGAAACAGATTGTGGGACTTCCTGAATCTGAAAATTTTTGTGCAGAAAATTTAAAGGAGATGGCACTAACCTAATTATGAAAAGTTCAGAAGGGTTTTTAATTTCTTTTTTAATTACGCACCTATTTTGACATATGGTACAAGATGAATTTAAATTTTTAACCTTACGATATTTAAACATTAAACAATTTTCATATAATTTATTAATTGTTGTAATTTGATTAGTTACATGTAATTCTAACATAATTTTGAATTTTACAAACACATCTGATTTGAGGCAGCCGTTACACTGCACTGTGTATTGCATTGTAAATTTGGTCATACCAATAAATGCATCTGACATTTTAATCAGAGCGCACATGAATGTCACTGCATCCATTGGTACACCTGTATTAAAAAGTGATCCAACAAAATCTAACACTAATTTACAGTCTAAAACTGATTTAGAACTGTACTGTTTTATAAGTTGCCCGATGGGCATCTCCTCTTCCTTCCCACCATTATAGATTTAAATGTAGTAGATAATAACAAACATTTATTTATTACATTTTTTTTTTCATATAATAATATGTAAATACCGCTGCCTTCTTTTGGAAAGTTTTTTATAGTTATTTTTTCATCGTCTGCTTCATGCCAGATAGCATCTTTGCATAAAAAAGCTTTAGAGTGACCGTCTTTATATTGTGCCCCAGGAGGGTCATAAGTAACGGCTGCCAACAATCTGTAGCAATTATTTTCTACTGCGGAAACAGATTGTGGGACTTCCTGAATCTGAAAATTTTTGTGCAGAATATTTAAAGGAGATGGCACTAACCTAATTATGAAAAGTTCAGAAGGGTTTTTAATTTCTTTTTTAATTACGCACCTATTTTGACATATGGTACAAGATGAATTTAAATTTTTAACCTTACGATATTTAAACATTAAGCAATTTTCATATAATTTATTAATTGTTGTAATTTGATTAGTTACATGTAATTCTAATATAATTTTGAATTTTACAAACACATCTGATTTGAGGCAGCCGTTACACTGCACTGTGTATTGCATTGTAAATTTGGTCATACCAATAAATGCATCTGATTTTTTAATCAGAGCGCACATGAATGTCACTGAATCCATTGGTACACCTGTATTAAAAAGTGATCCAACAAAATCTAACACTAATTTACAGTCTAAAACTGATTTAGAACTGTACTGTTTTATAAGTTGCCCGATGGGCATCTCCTCTTCCTTCCCCACCATTATAGATTTAAATGTAGTAGATAATAACAAACATTTATTTATTTATTACATTTTTTTCTTTCATATAATAATATGTAAATACCGCTGCCTTCTTTTGGAAAGTTTTTTATAGTTATTTTTTCATCGTCTGCTTCATGCCAGATAGCATCTTTGCATAAAAAAGCTTTAGAGTGACCGTCTTTATATTGTGCCCCAGGAGGGTCGTAAGTAACGGCTGCCAACAATCTGTAGCAATTATTTTCTACTGCGGAAACAGATTGTGGGACTTCCTGAATCTGAAAATTTTTGTGCAGAATATTTAAAAGAGATGGCACTAACCTAATTATGAAAAGTTCAGAAGGGTTTTTAATTTCTTTTTTAATTACGCACCTATTTTGACATATGGTACAAGATGAATTTAAATTTTTAACCTTACGATATTTAAACATTAAGCAATTTTCATATAATTTATTAATTGTTGTAATTTGATTAGTTACATGTAATTCTAACATAATTTTGAATTTTACAAACACATCTGATTTGAGGCAGCCGTTACACTGCACTGTGTATTGCATTGTAAATTTGGTCATACCAATAAATGCATCTGATATTTTAATCAGAGCGCACATGAATGTCACTGCATCCATTGGTACACCTGTATTAAAAAGTGATCCAACAAAATCTAACACTAATTTACAGTCTAAAACTGATTTAGAACTGTACTGTTTTATAAGTTGCCCGATGGGCATCTCCTCTTCCTTCCCACCATTATAGATTTAAATGTAGTAGATAATAACAAACATTTATTTATTACATTTTTTTTTTTCATATAATAATATGTAAATACCGCTGCCTTCTTTTGGAAAGTTTTTTATAGTTATTTTTTCATCGTCTGCTTCATGCCAGATAGCATCTTTGCATAAAAAAGCTTTAGAGTGACCGTCTTTATATTGTGCCCCAGGAGGGTCATAAGTAACGGCTGCCAACAATCTGTAGCAATTATTTTCTACTGCGGAAACAGATTGTGGGACTTCCTGAATCTGAAAATTTTTGTGCAGAATATTTAAAGGAGATGGCACTAACCTAATTATGAAAAGTTCAGAAGGGTTTTTAATTTCTTTTTTAATTACGCACCTATTTTGACATATGGTACAAGATGAATTTAAATTTTTAACCTTACGATATTTAAACATTAAGCAATTTTCATATAATTTATTAATTGTTGTAATTTGATTAGTTACATGTAATTCTAACATAATTTTGAATTTTGCAAACACATCTGATTTGAGGCAGCCGTTACACTGCACTGTGTATTGCATTGTAAATTTGGTCATACCAATAAATGCATCTGATATTTTAATCAGAGCGCACATGAATGTCACTGCATCCATTGGTACACCTGTATTAAAAAGTGATCCAACAAAATCTAACACTAATTTACAGTCTAAAACTGATTTAGAACTGTACTGTTTTATAAGTTGCCCGATGGGCATCTCCTCTTCCTTCCCCACCATTATAGATTTAAATGTAGTAGATAATAACAAACATTTATTTATTTATTACATTTTTTTCTTTCATATAATAATATGTAAATACCGCTGCCTTCTTTTGGAAAGTTTTTTATAGTTATTTTTTCATCGTCTGCTTCATGCCAGATAGCATCTTTGCATAAAAAAGCTTTAGAGTGACCGTCTTTATATTGTGCCCCAGGAGGGTCGTAAGTAACGGCTGCCAACAATCTGTAGCAATTATTTTCTACTGCGGAAACAGATTGTGGGACTTCCTGAATCTGAAAATTTTTGTGCAGAATATTTAAAGGAGATGGCACTAACCTAATTATGAAAAGTTCAGAAGGGTTTTTAATTTCTTTTTTAATTACGCACCTATTTTGACATATGGTACAAGATGAATTTAAATTTTTAACCTTACGATATTTAAACATTAAGCAATTTTCATATAATTTATTAATTGTTGTAATTTGATTAGTTACATGTAATTCTAACATAATTTTGAATTTTACAAACACATCTGATTTGAGGCAGCCGTTACACTGCACTGTGTATTGCATTGTAAATTTGGTCATACCAATAAATGCATCTGATATTTTAATCAGAGCGCACATGAATGTCACTGCATCCATTGGTACACCTGTATTAAAAAGTGATCCAACAAAATCTAACACTAATTTACAGTCTAAAACTGATTTAGAACTGTACTGTTTTATAAGTTGCCCGATGGGCATCTCCTCTTCCTTCCCCACCATTATAGATTTAAATGTAGTAGATAATAACAAACATTTATTTATTTATTACATTTTTTTCTTTCATATAATAATATGTAAATACCGCTGCCTTCTTTTGGAAAGTTTTTTATAGTTATTTTTTCATCGTCTGCTTCATGCCAGATAGCATCTTTGCATAAAAAAGCTTTAGAGTGACCGTCTTTATATTGTGCCCCAGGAGGGTCGTAAGTAACGGCTGCCAACAATCTGTAGCAATTATTTTCTACTGCGGAAACAGATTGTGGGACTTCCTGAATCTGAAAATTTTTGTGCAGAATATTTAAAGGAGATGGCACTAACCTAATTATGAAAAGTTCAGAAGGGTTTTTAATTTCTTTTTTAATTACGCACCTATTTTGACATATGGTACAAGATGAATTTAAATTTTTAACCTTACGATATTTAAACATTAAGCAATTTTCATATAATTTATTAATTGTTGTAATTTGATTAGTTACATGTAATTCTAACATAATTTTGAATTTTACAAACACATCTGGTTTGAGGCAGCCGTTACACTGCACTGTGTATTGCATTGTAAATTTGGTCATACCAATAAATGCATCTGATATTTTAATCAGAGCGCACATGAATGTCACTGCATCCATTGGTACACCTGTATTAAAAAGTGATCCAACAAAATCTAACACTAATTTACAGTCTAAAACTGATTTAGAACTGTACTGTTTTATAAGTTGCCCGATGGGCATCTCCTCTTCCTTCCCCACCATTATAGATTTAAATGTAGTAGATAATAACAAACATTTATTTATTTATTACATTTTTTTCTTTCATATAATAATATGTAAATACCGCTGCCTTCTTTTGGAAAGTTTTTTATAGTTATTTTTTCATCGTCTGCTTCATGCCAGATAGCATCTTTGCATAAAAAAGCTTTAGAGTGACCGTCTTTATATTGTGCCCCAGGAGGGTCGTAAGTAACGGCTGCCAACAATCTGTAGCAATTATTTTCTACTGCGGAAACAGATTGTGGGACTTCCTGAATCTGAAAATTTTTGTGCAGAATATTTAAAGGAGATGGCACTAACCAAATTATGAAAAGTTCAGAAGGGTTTTTAATTTCTTTTTTAATTACGCACCTATTTTGACATATGGTACAAGATGAATTTAAATTTTTAACCTTACGATATTTAAACATTAAGCAATTTTCATATAATTTATTAATTGTTGTAATTTGATTAGTTACATGTAATTCTAACATAATTTTGAATTTTACAAACACATCTGATTTGAGGCAGCCGTTACACTGCACTGTGTATTGCATTGTAAATTTGGTCATACCAATAAATGCATCTGATTTTTTAATCAGAGCGCACATGAATGTCACTGCATCCATTGGTACACCTGTATTAAAAAGTGATCCAACAAAATCTAACACTAATTTACAGTCTAAAACTGATTTAGAACTGTACTGTGTTATAAGTTGCCCGATGGGCATCTTCTCTTCCTTCCCCACCATTATAGATTTAAATGTAGTAGATAATAACAAACATTTATTTATTACATTTTTTTCTTTCATATAATAATATGTAAATACCGCTGCCTTCTTTTGGAAAGTTTTTTATAGTTATTTTTTCATCATCTGCTTCATGCCAGATAGCATCTTTGCATAAAAAAGCTTTAGAGTGACCGTCTTTATATTGTGCCCCAGGAGGGTCGTAAGTAACGGCTGCCAACAATCTGTAGCAATTATTTTCTACTGCGGAAACAGATTGTAGGACTTCCTGAATCTGAAAATTTTTGTGCAGAATATTTAAAGGAGATGGCACTAACCAAATTATGAAAAGTTCAGAAGGGTTTTTAATTTCTTTTTTAATTACGCACCTATTTTGACATATGGTACAAGATGAATTTAAATTTTTAACCATACGATATTTAAACATTAAACAATTTTCATATAATTTATTAATTGTTGTAATTTGATTAGTTACATGTAATTCTAACATAATTTTGAATTTTACAAACACATCTGATTTGAGGCAGCCGTTACACTGTACTGTGTATTGCATTGTAAATTTGGTCATACCAATAAATGCATCTGATTTTTTAATCAGAGCGCACATGAATGTCACTGCATCCATTGGTACACCTGTATTAAAAAGTGATCCAACAAAATCTAACACTAATTTACAGTCTAAAACTGATTTAGAACTGTACTGTTTTATAAGTTGCCCGATGGGCATCTCCTCTCCCTTCCCCACCATTATAGATTTAAATGTAGTAGATAATAACAAACATTTATTTATTACATTTTTTTCTTTCATATAATAATATGTAAATACCGCTGCCTTCTTTTGGAAAGTTTTTTATAGTTATTTTTTCATCGTCTGCTTCATGCCAGATAGCATCTTTGCATAAAAAAGCTTTAGAGTGACCGTCTTTATATTGTGCCCCAGGAGGGTCGTAAGTAACGGCTGCCAACAATCTGTAGCAATTATTTTCTACTGCGGAAACAGATTGTGGGACTTCCTGAATCTGAAAATTTTTGTGCAGAATATTTAAAGGAGATGGCACTAACCTAATTATGAAAAGTTCAGAAGGGTTTTTAATTTCTTTTTTAATTACGCACCTATTTTGACATATGGTACAAGATGAATTTAAATTTTTAACCTTACGATATTTAAACATTAAGCAATTTTCATATAATTTATTAATTGTTGTAATTTGATTAGTTACATGTAATTCTAACATAATTTTGAATTTTGCAAACACATCTGATTTGAGGCAGCCGTTACACTGCACTGTGTATTGCATTGTAAATTTGGTCATACCAATAAATGCATCTGATATTTTAATCAGAGCGCACATGAATGTCACTGCATCCATTGGTACACCTGTATTAAAAAGTGATCCAACAAAATCTAACACTAATTTACAGTCTAAAACTGATTTAGAACTGTACTGTTTTATAAGTTGCCCGATGGGCATCTCCTCTTCCTTCCCCACCATTATAGATTTAAATGTAGTAGATAATAACAAACATTTATTTATTTATTACATTTTTTTCTTTCATATAATAATATGTAAATACTGCTGCCTTCTTTTGGAAAGTTTTTTATAGTTATTTTTTCATCGTCTGCTTCATGCCAGATAGCATCTTTGCATAAAAAAGCTTTAGAGTGACCGTCTTTATATTGTGCCCCAGGAGGGTCGTAAGTAACGGCTGCCAACAATCTGTAGCAATTATTTTCTACTGCGGAAACAGATTGTGGGACTTCCTGAATCTGAAAATTTTTGTGCAGAATATTTAAAGGAGATGGCACTAACCTAATTATGAAAAGTTCAGAAGGGTTTTTAATTTCTTTTTTAATTACGCACCTATTTTGACATATGGTACAAGATGAATTTAAATTTTTAACCTTACGATATTTAAACATTAAGCAATTTTCATATAATTTATTAATTGTTGTAATTTGATTAGTTACATGTAATTCTAACATAATTTTGAATTTTACAAACACATCTGATTTGAGGCAGCCGTTACACTGCACTGTGTATTGCATTGTAAATTTGGTCATACCAATAAATGCATCTGATATTTTAATCAGAGCGCACATGAATGTCACTGCATCCATTGGTACACCTGTATTAAAAAGTGATCCAACAAAATCTAACACTAATTTACAGTCTAAAACTGATTTAGAACTGTACTGTTTTATAAGTTGCCCGATGGGCATCTCCTCTTCCTTCCCCACCATTATAGATTTAAATGTAGTAGATAATAACAAACATTTATTTATTTATTACATTTTTTTCTTTCATATAATAATATGTAAATACCGCTGCCTTCTTTTGGAAAGTTTTTTATAGTTATTTTTTCATCGTCTGCTTCATGCCAGATAGCATCTTTGCATAAAAAAGCTTTAGAGTGACCGTCTTTATATTGTGCCCCAGGAGGGTCGTAAGTAACGGCTGCCAACAATCTGTAGCAATTATTTTCTACTGCGGAAACAGATTGTGGGACTTCCTGAATCTGAAAATTTTTGTGCAGAAAATTTAAAGGAGATGGCACTAACCTAATTATGAAAAGTTCAGAAGGGTTTTTAATTTCTTTTTTAATTACGCACCTATTTTGACATATGGTACAAGATGAATTTAAATTTTTAACCTTACGATATTTAAACATTAAACAATTTTCATATAATTTATTAATTGTTGTAATTTGATTAGTTACATGTAATTCTAACATAATTTTGAATTTTACAAACACATCTGATTTGAGGCAGCCGTTACACTGCACTGTGTATTGCATTGTAAATTTGGTCATACCAATAAATGCGTCTGATTTTTTAATCAGAGCGCACATGAATGTCACTGCATCCATTGGTACACCTGAATTAAAAAGTGATCCAACAAAATCTAACACTAATTTACAGTCTAAAACTGATTTAGAACTGTACTGTTTTATAAGTTGCCCGATGGGCATCTCCTCTTCCTTCCCCACCATTATAGATTTAAATGTAGTAGATAATAACAAACATTTATTTATTTATTACATTTTTTTCTTTCATATAATAATATGTAAATACCGCTGCCTTCTTTTGGAAAGTTTTTTATAGTTATTTTTTCATCGTCTGCTTCATGCCAGATAGCATCTTTGCATAAGAAAGCTTTAGAGTGACCGTCTTTATATTGTGCCCCAGGAGGGTCGTAAGTAACGGCTGCCAACAATCTGTAGCAATTATTTTCTACTGCGGAAACAGATTGTGGGACTTCTTGAATCTGAAAATTTTTGTGCAGAATATTTAAAGGATATGGCACTAACCTAATTATGAAAAGTTCAGAAGGGTTTTTAATTTCTTTTTTAATTACCCACCTATTTTGACATATGGTACAAGATGAATTTAAATTTTTAACCTTACGATATTTAAACATTAAGCAATTTTCATATAATTTATTAATTGTTGTAATTTGATTAGTTACATGTAATTCTAACATAATTTTGAATTTTACAAACACATCTGATTTGAGGCAGCCGTTACACTGCACTGTGTATTGCATTGTAAATTTGGTCATACCAATAAATGCATCTGATTTTTTAATCAGAGCGCACATGAATGTCACTGCATCCATTGGTACACCTGTATTAAAAAGTGATCCAACAAAATCTAACACTAATTTACAGTCTAAAACTGATTTAGAACTGTACTGTTTTATAAGTTGCCCGATGGGCATCTCCTCTTCCTTCCCCACCATTATAGATTTAAATGTAGTAGATAATAACAAACATTTATTTATTACATTTTTTCTTTCATATAATAATATGTAAATACCGCTGCCTTCTTTTGGAAAGTTTTTTATAGTTATTTTTTCATCGTCTGCTTCATGCCAGATAGCATCTTTGCATAATAAAGCTTTAGAGTGACCATCTTTATATTGTGCCCCAGGAGGGTCGTAAGTAACGGTTGCCAACAATCTGTAGCAATTATCTTCTACTGCGGAAACAGATTGTGGGACTTCCTGAATCTGAAAATTTTTGTGCAGAAAATTTAAAGGAGATGGCACTAACCTAATTATGAAAAGTTCAGAAGGGTTTTTAATTTCTTTTTTAATTACGCACCTATTTTGACATATGGTACAAGATGAATTTAAATTTTTAACCTTACGATATTTAAACATTAAACAATTTTCATATAATTTATTAATTGTTGTAATTTGATTAGTTACATGTAATTCTAACATAATTTTGAATTTTACAAACACATCTGATTTGAGGCAGCCGTTACACTGCACTGTGTATTGCATTGTAAATTTGGTCATACCAATAAATGCATCTGACATTTTAATCAGAGCGCACATGAATGTCACTGCATCCATTGGTACACCTGTATTAAAAAGTGATCCAACAAAATCTAACACTAATTTACAGTCTAAAACTGATTTAGAACTGTACTGTTTTATAAGTTGCCCGATGGGCATCTCCTCTTCCTTCCCACCATTATAGATTTAAATGTAGTAGATAATAACAAACATTTATTTATTACATTTTTTTTTTCATATAATAATATGTAAATACCGCTGCCTTCTTTTGGAAAGTTTTTTATAGTTATTTTTTCATCGTCTGCTTCATGCCAGATAGCATCTTTGCATAAAAAAGCTTTAGAGTGACCGTCTTTATATTGTGCCCCAGGAGGGTCATAAGTAACGGCTGCCAACAATCTGTAGCAATTATTTTCTACTGCGGAAACAGATTGTGGGACTTCCTGAATCTGAAAATTTTTGTGCAGAATATTTAAAGGAGATGGCACTAACCTAATTATGAAAAGTTCAGAAGGGTTTTTAATTTCTTTTTTAATTACGCACCTATTTTGACATATGGTACAAGATGAATTTAAATTTTTAACCTTACGATATTTAAACATTAAGCAATTTTCATATAATTTATTAATTGTTGTAATTTGATTAGTTACATGTAATTCTAATATAATTTTGAATTTTACAAACACATCTGATTTGAGGCAGCCGTTACACTGCACTGTGTATTGCATTGTAAATTTGGTCATACCAATAAATGCATCTGATTTTTTAATCAGAGCGCACATGAATGTCACTGAATCCATTGGTACACCTGTATTAAAAAGTGATCCAACAAAATCTAACACTAATTTACAGTCTAAAACTGATTTAGAACTGTACTGTTTTATAAGTTGCCCGATGGGCATCTCCTCTTCCTTCCCCACCATTATAGATTTAAATGTAGTAGATAATAACAAACATTTATTTATTTATTACATTTTTTTCTTTCATATAATAATATGTAAATACCGCTGCCTTCTTTTGGAAAGTTTTTTATAGTTATTTTTTCATCGTCTGCTTCATGCCAGATAGCATCTTTGCATAAAAAAGCTTTAGAGTGACCGTCTTTATATTGTGCCCCAGGAGGGTCGTAAGTAACGGCTGCCAACAATCTGTAGCAATTATTTTCTACTGCGGAAACAGATTGTGGGACTTCCTGAATCTGAAAATTTTTGTGCAGAATATTTAAAAGAGATGGCACTAACCTAATTATGAAAAGTTCAGAAGGGTTTTTAATTTCTTTTTTAATTACGCACCTATTTTGACATATGGTACAAGATGAATTTAAATTTTTAACCTTACGATATTTAAACATTAAGCAATTTTCATATAATTTATTAATTGTTGTAATTTGATTAGTTACATGTAATTCTAACATAATTTTGAATTTTACAAACACATCTGATTTGAGGCAGCCGTTACACTGCACTGTGTATTGCATTGTAAATTTGGTCATACCAATAAATGCATCTGATATTTTAATCAGAGCGCACATGAATGTCACTGCATCCATTGGTACACCTGTATTAAAAAGTGATCCAACAAAATCTAACACTAATTTACAGTCTAAAACTGATTTAGAACTGTACTGTTTTATAAGTTGCCCGATGGGCATCTCCTCTTCCTTCCCACCATTATAGATTTAAATGTAGTAGATAATAACAAACATTTATTTATTACATTTTTTTTTTTCATATAATAATATGTAAATACCGCTGCCTTCTTTTGGAAAGTTTTTTATAGTTATTTTTTCATCGTCTGCTTCATGCCAGATAGCATCTTTGCATAAAAAAGCTTTAGAGTGACCGTCTTTATATTGTGCCCCAGGAGGGTCATAAGTAACGGCTGCCAACAATCTGTAGCAATTATTTTCTACTGCGGAAACAGATTGTGGGACTTCCTGAATCTGAAAATTTTTGTGCAGAATATTTAAAGGAGATGGCACTAACCTAATTATGAAAAGTTCAGAAGGGTTTTTAATTTCTTTTTTAATTACGCACCTATTTTGACATATGGTACAAGATGAATTTAAATTTTTAACCTTACGATATTTAAACATTAAGCAATTTTCATATAATTTATTAATTGTTGTAATTTGATTAGTTACATGTAATTCTAACATAATTTTGAATTTTGCAAACACATCTGATTTGAGGCAGCCGTTACACTGCACTGTGTATTGCATTGTAAATTTGGTCATACCAATAAATGCATCTGATATTTTAATCAGAGCGCACATGAATGTCACTGCATCCATTGGTACACCTGTATTAAAAAGTGATCCAACAAAATCTAACACTAATTTACAGTCTAAAACTGATTTAGAACTGTACTGTTTTATAAGTTGCCCGATGGGCATCTCCTCTTCCTTCCCCACCATTATAGATTTAAATGTAGTAGATAATAACAAACATTTATTTATTTATTACATTTTTTTCTTTCATATAATAATATGTAAATACCGCTGCCTTCTTTTGGAAAGTTTTTTATAGTTATTTTTTCATCGTCTGCTTCATGCCAGATAGCATCTTTGCATAAAAAAGCTTTAGAGTGACCGTCTTTATATTGTGCCCCAGGAGGGTCGTAAGTAACGGCTGCCAACAATCTGTAGCAATTATTTTCTACTGCGGAAACAGATTGTGGGACTTCCTGAATCTGAAAATTTTTGTGCAGAATATTTAAAGGAGATGGCACTAACCTAATTATGAAAAGTTCAGAAGGGTTTTTAATTTCTTTTTTAATTACGCACCTATTTTGACATATGGTACAAGATGAATTTAAATTTTTAACCTTACGATATTTAAACATTAAGCAATTTTCATATAATTTATTAATTGTTGTAATTTGATTAGTTACATGTATATCTAACATAATTTTGAATTTTACAAACACATCTGATTTGAGGCAGCCGTTACACTGCACTGTGTATTGCATTGTAAATTTGGTCATACCAATAAATGCATCTGATTTTTTAATCAGAGCGCACATGAATGTCACTGCATCCATTGGTACACCTGTATTAAAAAGTGATCCAACAAAATCTAACACTAATTTACAGTCTAAAACTGATTTAGAACTGTACTGTTTTATAAGTTGCCCGATGGGCATCTCCTCTTCCTTCCCCACCATTATAGATTTAAATGTAGTAGATAATAACAAACATTTATTTATTACATTTTTTTCTTTCATATAATAATATGTAAATACCGCTGCCTTCTTTTGGAAAGTTTTTTATAGTTATTTTTTCATCGTCTGCTTCATGCCAGATAGCATCTTTGCATAAAAAAGCTTTAGAGTGACCATCTTTATATTGTGCCGCAGGAGGGTCGTAAGTAACGGCTGCCAACAATCTGTAGCAATTATTTTCTACTGCGGAAACAGATTGTGGGACTTCCTGAATCTGAAAATTTTTGTGCAGAAAATTTAAAGGAGATGGCACTAACCTAATTATGAAAAGTTCAGAAGGGTTTTTAATTTCTTTTTTAATTACGCACCTATTTTGACATATGGTACAAGATGAATTTAAATTTTTAACCTTACGATATTTAAACATTAAACAATTTTCATATAATTTATTAATTGTTGTAATTTGATTAGTTACATGTAATTCTAACATAATTTTGAATTTTACAAACACATCTGATTTGAGGCAGCCGTTACACTGCACTGTGTATTGCATTGTAAATTTGGTCATACCAATAAATGCGTCTGATTTTTTAATCAGAGCGCACATGAATGTCACTGCATCCATTGGTACACCTGAATTAAAAAGTGATCCAACAAAATCTAACACTAATTTACAGTCTAAAACTGATTTAGAACTGTACTGTTTTATAAGTTGCCCGATGGGCATCTCCTCTTCCTTCCCCACCATTATAGATTTAAATGTAGTAGATAATAACAAACATTTATTTATTTATTACATTTTTTTCTTTCATATAATAATATGTAAATACCGCTGCCTTCTTTTGGAAAGTTTTTTATAGTTATTTTTTCATCGTCTGCTTCATGCCAGATAGCATCTTTGCATAAAAAAGCTTTAGAGTGACCGTCTTTATATTGTGCCCCAGGAGGGTCGTAAGTAACGGCTGCCAACAATCTGTAGCAATTATTTTCTACTGCGGAAACAGATTGTGGGACTTCCTGAATCTGAAAATTTTTGTGCAGAATATTTAAAGGAGATGGCACTAACCTAATTATGAAAAGTTCAGAAGGGTTTTTAATTTCTTTTTTAATTACGCACCTATTTTGACATATGGTACAAGATGAATTTAAATTTTTAACCTTACGATATTTAAACATTAAGCAATTTTCATATAATTTATTAATTGTTGTAATTTGATTAGTTACATGTAATTCTAACATAATTTTGAATTTTACAAACACATCTGATTTGAGGCAGCCGTTACACTGCACTGTGTATTGCATTGTAAATTTGGTCATACCAATAAATGCATCTGATTTTTTAATCAGAGCGCACATGAATGTCACTGCATCCATTGGTACACCTGTATTAAAAAGTGATCCAACAAAATCTAACACTAATTTACAGTCTAAAACTGATTTAGAACTGTACTGTTTTATAAGTTGCCCGATGGGCATCTCCTCTTCCTTCCCCACCATTATAGATTTAAATGTAGTAGATAATAACAAACATTTATTTATTACATTTTTTTCTTTCATATAATAATATGTAAATACCGCTGCCTTCTTTTGGAAAGTTTTTTATAGTTATTTTTTCATCGTCTGCTTCATGCCAGATAGCATCTTTGCATAAAAAAGCTTTAGAGTGACCATCTTTATATTGTGCCGCAGGAGGGTCGTAAGTAACGGCTGCCAACAATCTGTAGCAATTATTTTCTACTGCGGAAACAGATTGTGGGACTTCCTGAATCTGAAAATTTTTGTGCAGAAAATTTAAAGGAGATGGCACTAACCTAATTATGAAAAGTTCAGAAGGGTTTTTAATTTCTTTTTTAATTACGCACCTATTTTGACATATGGTACAAGATGAATTTAAATTTTTAACCTTACGATATTTAAACATTAAACAATTTTCATATAATTTATTAATTGTTGTAATTTGATTAGTTACATGTAATTCTAACATAATTTTGAATTTTACAAACACATCTGATTTGAGGCAGCCGTTACACTGCACTGTGTATTGCATTGTAAATTTGGTCATACCAATAAATGCGTCTGATTTTTTAATCAGAGCGCACATGAATGTCACTGCATCCATTGGTACACCTGAATTAAAAAGTGATCCAACAAAATCTAACACTAATTTACAGTCTAAAACTGATTTAGAACTGTACTGTTTTATAAGTTGCCCGATGGGCATCTCCTCTTCCTTCCCCACCATTATAGATTTAAATGTAGTAGATAATAACAAACATTTATTTATTTATTACATTTTTTTCTTTCATATAATAATATGTAAATACCGCTGCCTTCTTTTGGAAAGTTTTTTATAGTTATTTTTTCATCGTCTGCTTCATGCCAGATAGCATCTTTGCATAAAAAAGCTTTAGAGTGACCGTCTTTATATTGTGCCCCAGGAGGGTCGTAAGTAACGGCTGCCAACAATCTGTAGCAATTATTTTCTACTGCGGAAACAGATTGTGGGACTTCCTGAATCTGAAAATTTTTGTGCAGAATATTTAAAGGAGATGGCACTAACCAAATTATGAAAAGTTCAGAAGGGTTTTTAATTTCTTTTTTAATTACGCACCTATTTTGACATATGGTACAAGATGAATTTAAATTTTTAACCTTACGATATTTAAACATTAAGCAATTTTCATATAATTTATTAATTGTTGTAATTTGATTAGTTACATGTAATTCTAACATAATTTTGAATTTTACAAACACATCTGATTTGAGGCAGCCGTTACACTGTACTGTGTATTGCATTGTAAATTTGGTCATACCAATAAATGCATCTGATTTTTTAATCAGAGCGCACATGAATGTCACTGCATCCATTGGTACACCTGTATTAAAAAGTGATCCAACAAAATCTTACACTAATTTACAGTCTAAAACTGATTTAGAACTGTACTGTGTTATAAGTTGCCCGATGGGCATCTTCTCTTCCTTCCCCACCATTATAGATTTAAATGTAGTAGATAATAACAAACATTTATTTATTACATTTTTTTCTTTCATATAATAATATGTAAATACCGCTGCCTTCTTTTGGAAAGTTTTTTATAGTTATTTTTTCATCATCTGCTTCATGCCAGATAGCATCTTTGCATAAAAAAGCTTTAGAGTGACCGTCTTTATATTGTGCCCCAGGAGGGTCGTAAGTAACGGCTGCCAACAATCTGTAGCAATTATTTTCTACTGCGGAAACAGATTGTGGGACTTCCTGAATCTGAAAATTTTTGTGCAGAAAATTTAAAGGAGATGGCACTAACCTAATTATGAAAAGTTCAGAAGGGTTTTTAATTTCTTTTTTAATTACGCACCTATTTTGACATATGGTACAAGATGAATTTAAATTTTTAACCTTACGATATTTAAACATTAAACAATTTTCATATAATTTATTAATTGTTGTAATTTGATTAGTTACATGTAATTCTAACATAATTTTGAATTTTACAAACACATCTGATTTGAGGCAGCCGTTACACTGCACTGTGTATTGCATTGTAAATTTACCAATAAATGCGTCTGATTTTTTAATCAGAGCGCACATGAATGTCACTGCATCCATTGGTACACCTGAATTAAAAAGTGATCCAACAAAATCTAACACTAATTTACAGTCTAAAACTGATTTAGAACTGTACTGTTTTATAAGTTGCCCGATGGGCATCTCCTCTTCCTTCCCCACCATTATAGATTTAAATGTAGTAGATAATAACAAACATTTATTTATTTATTACATTTTTTTCTTTCATATAATAATATGTAAATACCGCTGCCTTCTTTTGGAAAGTTTTTTATAGTTATTTTTTCATCATCTGCTTCATGCCAGATAGCATCTTTGCATAAAAAAGCTTTAGAGTGACCATCTTTATATTGTGCCGCAGGAGGGTCGTAAGTAACGGCTGCCAACAATCTGTAGCAATTATTTTCTACTGCGGAAACAGATTGTGGGACTTCCTGAATCTGAAAATTTTTGTGCAGAAAATTTAAAGGAGATGGCACTAACCTAATTATGAAAAGTTCAGAAGGGTTTTTAATTTCTTTTTTAATTACGCACCTATTTTGACATATGGTACAAGATGAATTTAAATTTTTAACCTTACGATATTTAAACATTAAACAATTTTCATATAATTTATTAATTGTTGTAATTTGATTAGTTACATGTAATTCTAACATAATTTTGAATTTTACAAACACATCTGATTTGAGGCAGCCGTTACACTGCACTGTGTATTGCATTGTAAATTTGGTCATACCAATAAATGCGTCTGATTTTTTAATCAGAGCGCACATGAATGTCACTGCATCCATTGGTACACCTGAATTAAAAAGTGATCCAACAAAATCTAACACTAATTTACAGTCTAAAACTGATTTAGAACTGTACTGTTTTATAAGTTGCCCGATGGGCATCTCCTCTTCCTTCCCCACCATTATAGATTTAAATGTAGTAGATAATAACAAACATTTATTTATTTATTACATTTTTTTCTTTCATATAATAATATGTAAATACCGCTGCCTTCTTTTGGAAAGTTTTTTATAGTTATTTTTTCATCATCTGCTTCATGCCAGATAGCATCTTTGCATAAAAAAGCTTTAAAGTGACCGTCTTTATATTGTGCCCCAGGAGGGTCGTAAGTAACGGCTGCCAACAATCTGTAGCAATTATTTTCTACTGCGGAAACAGATTGTGGGACTTCCTGAATCTGAAAATTTTTGTGCAGAAAATTTAAAGGAGATGGCACTAACCTAATTATGAAAAGTTCAGAAGGGTTTTTAATTTCTTTTTTAATTACGCACCTATTTTGACATATGGTACAAGATGAATTTAAATTTTTAACCTTACGATATTTAAACATTAAACAATTTTCATATAATTTATTAATTGTTGTAATTTGATTAGTTACATGTAATTCTAACATAATTTTGAATTTTACAAACACATCTGATTTGAGGCAGCCGTTACACTGCACTGTGTATTGCATTGTAAATTTGGTCATACCAATAAATGCATCTGACATTTTAATCAGAGCGCACATGAATGTCACTGCATCCATTGGTACACCTGTATTAAAAAGTGATCCAACAAAATCTAACACTAATTTACAGTCTAAAACTGATTTAGAACTGTACTGTTTTATAAGTTGCCCGATGGGCATCTCCTCTTCCTTCCCACCATTATAGATTTAAATGTAGTAGATAATAACAAACATTTATTTATTACATTTTTTTTTTCATATAATAATATGTAAATACCGCTGCCTTCTTTTGGAAAGTTTTTTATAGTTATTTTTTCATCGTCTGCTTCATGCCAGATAGCATCTTTGCATAAAAAAGCTTTAGAGTGACCGTCTTTATATTGTGCCCCAGGAGGGTCATAAGTAACGGCTGCCAACAATCTGTAGCAATTATTTTCTACTGCGGAAACAGATTGTGGGACTTCCTGAATCTGAAAATTTTTGTGCAGAATATTTAAAGGAGATGGCACTAACCTAATTATGAAAAGTTCAGAAGGGTTTTTAATTTCTTTTTTAATTACGCACCTATTTTGACATATGGTACAAGATGAATTTAAATTTTTAACCTTACGATATTTAAACATTAAGCAATTTTCATATAATTTATTAATTGTTGTAATTTGATTAGTTACATGTAATTCTAATATAATTTTGAATTTTACAAACACATCTGATTTGAGGCAGCCGTTACACTGCACTGTGTATTGCATTGTAAATTTGGTCATACCAATAAATGCATCTGATTTTTTAATCAGAGCGCACATGAATGTCACTGAATCCATTGGTACACCTGTATTAAAAAGTGATCCAACAAAATCTAACACTAATTTACAGTCTAAAACTGATTTAGAACTGTACTGTTTTATAAGTTGCCCGATGGGCATCTCCTCTTCCTTCCCCACCATTATAGATTTAAATGTAGTAGATAATAACAAACATTTATTTATTTATTACATTTTTTTCTTTCATATAATAATATGTAAATACCGCTGCCTTCTTTTGGAAAGTTTTTTATAGTTATTTTTTCATCGTCTGCTTCATGCCAGATAGCATCTTTGCATAAAAAAGCTTTAGAGTGACCGTCTTTATATTGTGCCCCAGGAGGGTCGTAAGTAACGGCTGCCAACAATCTGTAGCAATTATTTTCTACTGCGGAAACAGATTGTGGGACTTCCTGAATCTGAAAATTTTTGTGCAGAATATTTAAAAGAGATGGCACTAACCTAATTATGAAAAGTTCAGAAGGGTTTTTAATTTCTTTTTTAATTACGCACCTATTTTGACATATGGTACAAGATGAATTTAAATTTTTAACCTTACGATATTTAAACATTAAGCAATTTTCATATAATTTATTAATTGTTGTAATTTGATTAGTTACATGTAATTCTAACATAATTTTGAATTTTACAAACACATCTGATTTGAGGCAGCCGTTACACTGCACTGTGTATTGCATTGTAAATTTGGTCATACCAATAAATGCATCTGATATTTTAATCAGAGCGCACATGAATGTCACTGCATCCATTGGTACACCTGTATTAAAAAGTGATCCAACAAAATCTAACACTAATTTACAGTCTAAAACTGATTTAGAACTGTACTGTTTTATAAGTTGCCCGATGGGCATCTCCTCTTCCTTCCCACCATTATAGATTTAAATGTAGTAGATAATAACAAACATTTATTTATTACATTTTTTTTTTTCATATAATAATATGTAAATACCGCTGCCTTCTTTTGGAAAGTTTTTTATAGTTATTTTTTCATCGTCTGCTTCATGCCAGATAGCATCTTTGCATAAAAAAGCTTTAGAGTGACCGTCTTTATATTGTGCCCCAGGAGGGTCATAAGTAACGGCTGCCAACAATCTGTAGCAATTATTTTCTACTGCGGAAACAGATTGTGGGACTTCCTGAATCTGAAAATTTTTGTGCAGAATATTTAAAGGAGATGGCACTAACCTAATTATGAAAAGTTCAGAAGGGTTTTTAATTTCTTTTTTAATTACGCACCTATTTTGACATATGGTACAAGATGAATTTAAATTTTTAACCTTACGATATTTAAACATTAAGCAATTTTCATATAATTTATTAATTGTTGTAATTTGATTAGTTACATGTAATTCTAACATAATTTTGAATTTTGCAAACACATCTGATTTGAGGCAGCCGTTACACTGCACTGTGTATTGCATTGTAAATTTGGTCATACCAATAAATGCATCTGATATTTTAATCAGAGCGCACATGAATGTCACTGCATCCATTGGTACACCTGTATTAAAAAGTGATCCAACAAAATCTAACACTAATTTACAGTCTAAAACTGATTTAGAACTGTACTGTTTTATAAGTTGCCCGATGGGCATCTCCTCTTCCTTCCCCACCATTATAGATTTAAATGTAGTAGATAATAACAAACATTTATTTATTTATTACATTTTTTTCTTTCATATAATAATATGTAAATACCGCTGCCTTCTTTTGGAAAGTTTTTTATAGTTATTTTTTCATCGTCTGCTTCATGCCAGATAGCATCTTTGCATAAAAAAGCTTTAGAGTGACCGTCTTTATATTGTGCCCCAGGAGGGTCGTAAGTAACGGCTGCCAACAATCTGTAGCAATTATTTTCTACTGCGGAAACAGATTGTGGGACTTCCTGAATCTGAAAATTTTTGTGCAGAATATTTAAAGGAGATGGCACTAACCTAATTATGAAAAGTTCAGAAGGGTTTTTAATTTCTTTTTTAATTACGCACCTATTTTGACATATGGTACAAGATGAATTTAAATTTTTAACCTTACGATATTTAAACATTAAGCAATTTTCATATAATTTATTAATTGTTGTAATTTGATTAGTTACATGTAATTCTAACATAATTTTGAATTTTACAAACACATCTGATTTGAGGCAGCCGTTACACTGCACTGTGTATTGCATTGTAAATTTGGTCATACCAATAAATGCATCTGATATTTTAATCAGAGCGCACATGAATGTCACTGCATCCATTGGTACACCTGTATTAAAAAGTGATCCAACAAAATCTAACACTAATTTACAGTCTAAAACTGATTTAGAACTGTACTGTTTTATAAGTTGCCCGATGGGCATCTCCTCTTCCTTCCCCACCATTATAGATTTAAATGTAGTAGATAATAACAAACATTTATTTATTTATTACATTTTTTTCTTTCATATAATAATATGTAAATACCGCTGCCTTCTTTTGGAAAGTTTTTTATAGTTATTTTTTCATCGTCTGCTTCATGCCAGATAGCATCTTTGCATAAAAAAGCTTTAGAGTGACCGTCTTTATATTGTGCCCCAGGAGGGTCGTAAGTAACGGCTGCCAACAATCTGTAGCAATTATTTTCTACTGCGGAAACAGATTGTGGGACTTCCTGAATCTGAAAATTTTTGTGCAGAATATTTAAAGGAGATGGCACTAACCTAATTATGAAAAGTTCAGAAGGGTTTTTAATTTCTTTTTTAATTACGCACCTATTTTGACATATGGTACAAGATGAATTTAAATTTTTAACCTTACGATATTTAAACATTAAGCAATTTTCATATAATTTATTAATTGTTGTAATTTGATTAGTTACATGTAATTCTAACATAATTTTGAATTTTACAAACACATCTGATTTGAGGCAGCCGTTACACTGCACTGTGTATTGCATTGTAAATTTGGTCATACCAATAAATGCATCTGATATTTTAATCAGAGCGCACATGAATGTCACTGCATCCATTGGTACACCTGTATTAAAAAGTGATCCAACAAAATCTAACACTAATTTACAGTCTAAAACTGATTTAGAACTGTACTGTTTTATAAGTTGCCCGATGGGCATCTCCTCTTCCTTCCCCACCATTATAGATTTAAATGTAGTAGATAATAACAAACATTTATTTATTTATTACATTTTTTTCTTTCATATAATAATATGTAAATACCGCTGCCTTCTTTTGGAAAGTTTTTTATAGTTATTTTTTCATCGTCTGCTTCATGCCAGATAGCATCTTTGCATAAAAAAGCTTTAGAGTGACCGTCTTTATATTGTGCCCCAGGAGGGTCGTAAGTAACGGCTGCCAACAATCTGTAGCAATTATTTTCTACTGCGGAAACAGATTGTGGGACTTCCTGAATCTGAAAATTTTTGTGCAGAATATTTAAAGGAGATGGCACTAACCAAATTATGAAAAGTTCAGAAGGGTTTTTAATTTCTTTTTTAATTACGCACCTATTTTGACATATGGTACAAGATGAATTTAAATTTTTAACCTTACGATATTTAAACATTAAGCAATTTTCATATAATTTATTAATTGTTGTAATTTGATTAGTTACATGTAATTCTAACATAATTTTGAATTTTACAAACACATCTGATTTGAGGCAGCCGTTACACTGCACTGTGTATTGCATTGTAAATTTGGTCATACCAATAAATGCATCTGATTTTTTAATCAGAGCGCACATGAATGTCACTGCATCCATTGGTACACCTGTATTAAAAAGTGATCCAACAAAATCTAACACTAATTTACAGTCTAAAACTGATTTAGAACTGTACTGTGTTATAAGTTGCCCGATGGGCATCTTCTCTTCCTTCCCCACCATTATAGATTTAAATGTAGTAGATAATAACAAACATTTATTTATTACATTTTTTTCTTTCATATAATAATATGTAAATACCGCTGCCTTCTTTTGGAAAGTTTTTTATAGTTATTTTTTCATCATCTGCTTCATGCCAGATAGCATCTTTGCATAAAAAAGCTTTAGAGTGACCGTCTTTATATTGTGCCCCAGGAGGGTCGTAAGTAACGGCTGCCAACAATCTGTAGCAATTATTTTCTACTGCGGAAACAGATTGTAGGACTTCCTGAATCTGAAAATTTTTGTGCAGAATATTTAAAGGAGATGGCACTAACCAAATTATGAAAAGTTCAGAAGGGTTTTTAATTTCTTTTTTAATTACGCACCTATTTTGACATATGGTACAAGATGAATTTAAATTTTTAACCATACGATATTTAAACATTAAACAATTTTCATATAATTTATTAATTGTTGTAATTTGATTAGTTACATGTAATTCTAACATAATTTTGAATTTTACAAACACATCTGATTTGAGGCAGCCGTTACACTGTACTGTGTATTGCATTGTAAATTTGGTCATACCAATAAATGCATCTGATTTTTTAATCAGAGCGCACATGAATGTCACTGCATCCATTGGTACACCTGTATTAAAAAGTGATCCAACAAAATCTAACACTAATTTACAGTCTAAAACTGATTTAGAACTGTACTGTTTTATAAGTTGCCCGATGGGCATCTCCTCTCCCTTCCCCACCATTATAGATTTAAATGTAGTAGATAATAACAAACATTTATTTATTACATTTTTTTCTTTCATATAATAATATGTAAATACCGCTGCCTTCTTTTGGAAAGTTTTTTATAGTTATTTTTTCATCGTCTGCTTCATGCCAGATAGCATCTTTGCATAAAAAAGCTTTAGAGTGACCGTCTTTATATTGTGCCCCAGGAGGGTCGTAAGTAACGGCTGCCAACAATCTGTAGCAATTATTTTCTACTGCGGAAACAGATTGTGGGACTTCCTGAATCTGAAAATTTTTGTGCAGAATATTTAAAGGAGATGGCACTAACCTAATTATGAAAAGTTCAGAAGGGTTTTTAATTTCTTTTTTAATTACGCACCTATTTTGACATATGGTACAAGATGAATTTAAATTTTTAACCTTACGATATTTAAACATTAAGCAATTTTCATATAATTTATTAATTGTTGTAATTTGATTAGTTACATGTAATTCTAACATAATTTTGAATTTTGCAAACACATCTGATTTGAGGCAGCCGTTACACTGCACTGTGTATTGCATTGTAAATTTGGTCATACCAATAAATGCATCTGATATTTTAATCAGAGCGCACATGAATGTCACTGCATCCATTGGTACACCTGTATTAAAAAGTGATCCAACAAAATCTAACACTAATTTACAGTCTAAAACTGATTTAGAACTGTACTGTTTTATAAGTTGCCCGATGGGCATCTCCTCTTCCTTCCCCACCATTATAGATTTAAATGTAGTAGATAATAACAAACATTTATTTATTTATTACATTTTTTTCTTTCATATAATAATATGTAAATACTGCTGCCTTCTTTTGGAAAGTTTTTTATAGTTATTTTTTCATCGTCTGCTTCATGCCAGATAGCATCTTTGCATAAAAAAGCTTTAGAGTGACCGTCTTTATATTGTGCCCCAGGAGGGTCGTAAGTAACGGCTGCCAACAATCTGTAGCAATTATTTTCTACTGCGGAAACAGATTGTGGGACTTCCTGAATCTGAAAATTTTTGTGCAGAATATTTAAAGGAGATGGCACTAACCTAATTATGAAAAGTTCAGAAGGGTTTTTAATTTCTTTTTTAATTACGCACCTATTTTGACATATGGTACAAGATGAATTTAAATTTTTAACCTTACGATATTTAAACATTAAGCAATTTTCATATAATTTATTAATTGTTGTAATTTGATTAGTTACATGTAATTCTAACATAATTTTGAATTTTACAAACACATCTGATTTGAGGCAGCCGTTACACTGCACTGTGTATTGCATTGTAAATTTGGTCATACCAATAAATGCATCTGATATTTTAATCAGAGCGCACATGAATGTCACTGCATCCATTGGTACACCTGTATTAAAAAGTGATCCAACAAAATCTAACACTAATTTACAGTCTAAAACTGATTTAGAACTGTACTGTTTTATAAGTTGCCCGATGGGCATCTCCTCTTCCTTCCCCACCATTATAGATTTAAATGTAGTAGATAATAACAAACATTTATTTATTTATTACATTTTTTTCTTTCATATAATAATATGTAAATACCGCTGCCTTCTTTTGGAAAGTTTTTTATAGTTATTTTTTCATCGTCTGCTTCATGCCAGATAGCATCTTTGCATAAAAAAGCTTTAGAGTGACCGTCTTTATATTGTGCCCCAGGAGGGTCGTAAGTAACGGCTGCCAACAATCTGTAGCAATTATTTTCTACTGCGGAAACAGATTGTGGGACTTCCTGAATCTGAAAATTTTTGTGCAGAAAATTTAAAGGAGATGGCACTAACCTAATTATGAAAAGTTCAGAAGGGTTTTTAATTTCTTTTTTAATTACGCACCTATTTTGACATATGGTACAAGATGAATTTAAATTTTTAACCTTACGATATTTAAACATTAAACAATTTTCATATAATTTATTAATTGTTGTAATTTGATTAGTTACATGTAATTCTAACATAATTTTGAATTTTACAAACACATCTGATTTGAGGCAGCCGTTACACTGCACTGTGTATTGCATTGTAAATTTGGTCATACCAATAAATGCGTCTGATTTTTTAATCAGAGCGCACATGAATGTCACTGCATCCATTGGTACACCTGAATTAAAAAGTGATCCAACAAAATCTAACACTAATTTACAGTCTAAAACTGATTTAGAACTGTACTGTTTTATAAGTTGCCCGATGGGCATCTCCTCTTCCTTCCCCACCATTATAGATTTAAATGTAGTAGATAATAACAAACATTTATTTATTTATTACATTTTTTTCTTTCATATAATAATATGTAAATACCGCTGCCTTCTTTTGGAAAGTTTTTTATAGTTATTTTTTCATCGTCTGCTTCATGCCAGATAGCATCTTTGCATAAGAAAGCTTTAGAGTGACCGTCTTTATATTGTGCCCCAGGAGGGTCGTAAGTAACGGCTGCCAACAATCTGTAGCAATTATTTTCTACTGCGGAAACAGATTGTGGGACTTCTTGAATCTGAAAATTTTTGTGCAGAATATTTAAAGGATATGGCACTAACCTAATTATGAAAAGTTCAGAAGGGTTTTTAATTTCTTTTTTAATTACCCACCTATTTTGACATATGGTACAAGATGAATTTAAATTTTTAACCTTACGATATTTAAACATTAAGCAATTTTCATATAATTTATTAATTGTTGTAATTTGATTAGTTACATGTAATTCTAACATAATTTTGAATTTTACAAACACATCTGATTTGAGGCAGCCGTTACACTGCACTGTGTATTGCATTGTAAATTTGGTCATACCAATAAATGCATCTGATTTTTTAATCAGAGCGCACATGAATGTCACTGCATCCATTGGTACACCTGTATTAAAAAGTGATCCAACAAAATCTAACACTAATTTACAGTCTAAAACTGATTTAGAACTGTACTGTTTTATAAGTTGCCCGATGGGCATCTCCTCTTCCTTCCCCACCATTATAGATTTAAATGTAGTAGATAATAACAAACATTTATTTATTACATTTTTTCTTTCATATAATAATATGTAAATACCGCTGCCTTCTTTTGGAAAGTTTTTTATAGTTATTTTTTCATCGTCTGCTTCATGCCAGATAGCATCTTTGCATAATAAAGCTTTAGAGTGACCATCTTTATATTGTGCCCCAGGAGGGTCGTAAGTAACGGTTGCCAACAATCTGTAGCAATTATCTTCTACTGCGGAAACAGATTGTGGGACTTCCTGAATCTGAAAATTTTTGTGCAGAAAATTTAAAGGAGATGGCACTAACCTAATTATGAAAAGTTCAGAAGGGTTTTTAATTTCTTTTTTAATTACGCACCTATTTTGACATATGGTACAAGATGAATTTAAATTTTTAACCTTACGATATTTAAACATTAAACAATTTTCATATAATTTATTAATTGTTGTAATTTGATTAGTTACATGTAATTCTAACATAATTTTGAATTTTACAAACACATCTGATTTGAGGCAGCCGTTACACTGCACTGTGTATTGCATTGTAAATTTGGTCATACCAATAAATGCATCTGATATTTTAATCAGAGCGCACATGAATGTCACTGCATCCATTGGTACACCTGTATTAAAAAGTGATCCAACAAAATCTAACACTAATTTACAGTCTAAAACTGATTTAGAACTGTACTGTTTTATAAGTTGCCCGATGGGCATCTCCTCTTCCTTCCCACCATTATAGATTTAAATGTAGTAGATAATAACAAACATTTATTTATTACATTTTTTTCTTTCATATAATAATATGTAAATACCGCTGCCTTCTTTTGGAAAGTTTTTATAGTTATTTTTTCATCGTCTGCTTCATGCCAGATAGCATCTTTGCATAAAAAAGCTTTAGAGTGACCATCTTTATATTGTGCCCCAGGAGGGTCGTAAGTAACGGCTGCCAACAATCTGTAGCAATTATTTTCTACTGCGGAAACAGATTGTGGGACTTCCTGAATCTGAAAATTTTTGTGCAGAAAATTTAAAGGAGATGGCACTAACCTAATTATGAAAAGTTCAGAAGGGTTTTTAATTTCTTTTTTAATTACGCACCTATTTTGACATATGGTACAAGATGAATTTAAATTTTTAACCTTACGATATTTAAACATTAAACAATTTTCATATAATTTATTAATTGTTGTAATTTGATTAGTTACATGTAATTCTAACATAATTTTGAATTTTACAAACACATCTGATTTGAGGCAGCCGTTACACTGCACTGTGTATTGCATTGTAAATTTGGTCATACCAATAAATGCGTCTGATTTTTTAATCAGAGCGCACATGAATGTCACTGCATCCATTGGTACACCTGAATTAAAAAGTGATCCAACAAAATCTAACACTAATTTACAGTCTAAAACTGATTTAGAACTGTACTGTTTTATAAGTTGCCCGATGGGCATCTCCTCTTCCTTCCCCACCATTATAGATTTAAATGTAGTAGATAATAACAAACATTGAAGACACGCATTTGCAAAGCAAACGCGTGTCTCATTTTTAAAACCAGGGATTTTAACAGATGCAAAAGACTCATTTGAAGTTGTATCTTCTACATGCGAATGTATTTTCTGAAAGTAAACTTTGAGATTAAACTTTTTCAAATAAAATTCTGCACAAGAACAAACAAATGCTCACAAAATTTTTATTAACTTATTTTTACTTTTAATTTATTGTTTAACATGTCATCAATTAAATATATATATATATCAATATGATATGCACTGAACTGACCAACAGCGTATGGTGAATGGTACTCTTTTCTCCTACTCTAGTTCCACTATAGTTAGAATCTTTTATTATTATTCGTACAATATATAACTGCAACCTAAGCAGGTACTCACAGAAGAATTTTCATGTCACCTGTCGCCTCATAATAAGTATGCTTTCCAAGAAAAATAAAACAGGTCACGCAACACTCCTCCAAGGGTTGGCCACCACTATACACGGAAAGCCAAAAAATATCCTATGCCAGAACCCTTCTTTCAAATCAGATGCCAAACGTCGTTTTATCTTCGACCAGAGATATAGGTAGACTGCGCATTGCTATTCAGAAGAGATTGAAAAAGTGACCACTGCATGTATCCCATGACTTAGGATCGAACACTCCCAGACTTGGCGACTTATTGCCGCGGCTGGCGCTATAAAATAACTTTTTTGTACTGGAGTAAAACAGTGCTGAATACTTCAGATGTATTTCAAAATACATATAGTTTAGGTCCTAACTAATTAAGTTCCATTAATCACAGTAACATGAAATTTGGCATGTCGTTGTCTTTTGTGATATATTTTAATTTTCTAGCTAGAAGGTTAAAATTTAGTATTTCGTTGTCTTTTAAGGTATATATTGATTTTTTGTATTTTGAGCCTTATCGGGCTAGCCCATCGTGGGCCCGCCATAGATATATACTCATTATGCGGAAATAACTTGAGATCGGGTGTATCTAGAAAGATCATGTTATATTTGGCATGATTATCTTTTGTGGTATATTTTAATTCATTGGATTTTGAACCTTACCATCCGAGCCCGTACAGGAACTGTTAGAGTAATGCACTGAAGAATAACTTAATGTTATTCTAAGGAAAAACTCGGGAACCAGAGCAAACATTTTGTATGCTTTTGTCCTTCATATATTCAAGTTACAGACAACTAATAAAAGGGTGTATTTGAAAAGAAAATACGTTATTTGTTTGTTTTTACATGTTTTCAATTCAATTACTACGTTAGTGAAATTGTCCATAATTTCGAAAAAAGCATTCATTATATTATTTAAGGTTGTTGGTGTTTAATATTAATGCATCAACATTTTAATAATGAATAAAAAACCTGTATAAACTTTGAGATTTTAAAAGTATACATTTACAGAGCTACCATACCATTTAGCATTATAAAAGTGCTACTAAAATTATTTATTTACATCAGTAAACGTGTATTTTTAATAAAATACTTTTTTTTTTAGTTTTTGTACAAACCGAAGTGCAAAGTTACCTCAATGCCAATTTTCAAATTTAGAAATATAGCTGAGCAATATACAATTCTTTATAACCATTCAAAATCTTGAATATTATTCCCAGATTAGCATATTTTGATACTTTAAAATTTTCTCTTTTCAGTTGTGTTTCCCAGATCTTTATTCTGGCAATTTCCAAATTTAGAAATATAGCTGAGCAATATACAATTCTTTATAACTATTCAAAATCTTGAATATTATTCCCAGATTATGCAACAGTAACTTTATATTCCTTGCCCCCCCCCCCCCCCCCCCCCCCGAAGTGCAAAGTTACCGAAGTGCAAAGTTACCTCAATGCCAATTTTCAAATTTAGAAATATAGCTGAGCAATATACAATTCTTTATAACCATTCAAAATCTTGAATATTATTCCCAGATTAGCATATTTTGATACTTTAAAATTTTCTCTTTTCAGTTGTGTTTCCCAGATCTTTATTCTGGCAATTTCCAAATTTAGAAATATAGCTGAGCAATATACAATTCTTTATAACCATTCAAAATCTTGAATATTATTCCCAGATTAGCATATTTTGATACTTTAAAATTTTCTCTTTTCAGTTGTGTTTCCCAGATCTTTATTCTGGCAATTTCCAAATTTAGAAATATAGCTGAGCAATATACAATTCTTTATAACTATTCAAAATCTTGAATATTATTCCCAGATTATGTGACACTGTGTTATTTTCCTCATCAAAAAATTCTGGTTTAAAATGTTTTGAACACAATTTAGCATATTTTGATGCTTTAAAATTTTCTCTTTTCAGTTGTTTGTGTTTCCCAGATCTTTCTTCTGCTAATTTTCAAATTTAGATATATAGCTGTGCAATATACAATTCTTTATAACTATTCAAAATCTTAAATATTATTCCCAGATTATGCAACAGTAACTTTATATTACTTGCCCCCCCCCCCCCCCCCATCGAGGTGAAATATAGGTAGAGAGACTTATGGCAACCTTTCTGTGACCACTGAACTAAGTCACATGACTTATGCACTCCCTGATGCACATATTTTCTTGCGCACCTCTGCTATTGCAATTACATTACGTTTTCGAAAGCGAGAAGTTATGTCGCACGTTTGCGTTTAATATTCAGCAAAAAATGGTAATGCCCTGCGCTGCACATGGATGTACTTCAAAGTTTATCAAAGGTGGAGACACTATGTTTCAGAGGCAAGTCATTTTCATTCATTTTAAAACATATTTTATATAAAATCAAGAGTTATTTGGCATGTACTACCATGACGTCCTATAATAAAAGCAGATTATCTGGCTTTGTAAATAATGTATAGCCTAGTAATGATTTTAAAATAAAATATTTTATATATATTTGCGTACTTTCATAAACTGAACCTCTATAAATGCTCATAATTAGAAGAAAAAAAATAAAATGTATGTGCAACTTTTAATAGGCCTAGTTTTTTCTCTTGGCGACATTTTTTTCCGCCAACTTGGATTGTTTACATTTTCATACTCTTTTCTCCTGACAATGTTTTTATGCCATATAATGCTATGAAATGATTAATAACGCCCAAGAAAATTTATATAAATATTACTAGTACATATTTAAAATCGTTATTTGTTGCTGAGCCAAATTTGCTGCTCTTCCAAATTTATAAAAATGAATACTGTATATGGACGTAAAAATAATTTTTTGTAGAGAATTATCTCCGAAACAATTACTTTTTACACTTTCTTTTAGTATTAACCGTCTTTGTTTGTACATTAAAAAATACTCATTAGCAATTTCAAAAAAGTCCTTAACTGTATATGTAATGTATCAAATGAAATTGAGCAATTAAAATGTGACTAGAATTTTTTTTTTCTGTGATTATGAAATGCATACCGTAAATATAAAATTCCTAACATTTATCTATGATAAGTGCAATAAAATATGCTATAATATTTTTCAATTCAGTTTTAATGTATTTAAAACTTTTATTAAAATGCTAGCTAATTCCTATTATTTTTATTAGATTTCCCAAAGATGAAGAAAGAAGAAAAATCTGGGAAACACAACTGAAAAGAGAAAATTTTAAAGCATCAAAATATGCTAAATTGTGCTTAAAACATTTTAAACCAGAATTTTTTGATGAGGAAAATAACACTGTGTCCAAATATCTTTGAAAACTTTTTTTTTTCGGGTGGAAGGGGGGGGGGGGCAAGGAATATAAAATAGCTGTTGCATAATCTGGGAATAATATTCAAGATTTTGAATAGTTATAAATAATTGTATATTGCTCAGCTATAATTGTATATTGCCCAGCTATATATAACATTTTTTTCTTTTTTGTGTGTGTGTGTGTGTGTGGGGGGGGGGGGTGTCAAGGAATACAAAGTAAATATTGCATAATCTGGGAATAATATTCACGATTTTGAATAGTTATAAAGAATTGTATATTGCTCAGCTATATTTCTAAATTTGAAAATTGGCATTGAGGCAACTTTGCACTTCGGTTTATACAAAAACTAAAAAAAAAAAGTATTTTATTAAAAATACACGTTTACTGAAGTAAAAAAATAAGTTTAGTAGCACTTTTATGATACTAAATGGTATGGTAGCTCTGTAAATGTATACTTTTAAAATCTCAAAGTTTATACAGGTTTTTTATTCATTATTAAAATGTTGATGCATTAATATTAAACATCAACAACCTTAAATAATATCAGGAAGTGCATAAGTCATGTGACTTAGTTCAGTGGTCACTGAAATGTTGCCATAAGTCTCTCTACCTATATTTCACCTCGATGGGGGAGGGGGGGGGGGGGCAAGTAATATAAAGTAACTGTTGCATAATCTGGGAATAATATTTAAGATTTTGAATAGTTATAAAGAATTGCATATTGCTCAGCTATATTTCTAAATTTGAAAATTAGCAGAAGAGAAACACAAACAACTGAAAAGAGAAAATTTTAAAGTATCAAAATATGCTAAATTGTGTTCAGAACATTTTAAACCAGAATTTTTTGATGAGGAAAATAACACTGTGTCCAAATATCTTTGAAAAAAAATTTTTCGGGGGAGGGGGGGGAGGAATATAAAGTAACTCTTGCATAATCTGGGAATAATATTAAGATTTAGAATAGTTATAAAGAATTGTATATTGCTCAGTTATATTTCTAAATTTGAAAATTGGTATTGAGGCAACTTTGCACTTCGGTTTATACAAAAACCAAAAAAAAAAGTTTTTTATTAAAAATACACGTTTACTGAAGTAAAAAAATAATTTTAGTAGCACTTTTATGATACTAAATGGTATGGTAGCTCAGTGGTATGCTCAATGGTATGCTCAGCTATATTTCTAAATTTGAAAATTAGCAGAAGAAAGATCTAGGAAACACAAACAACTGAAAAGAGAAAATTTTAAAGTATCAAAATATGCTAAATTGTGTTCAAAACAGTTTAAACCAGAATTTTTTGATGAGGAAAATAACACCGTGTCCAAATATCTTTGAAAACTTTTTTTTCGGGGGGGGGGGGGGGGGGGGGGGGGGGAATATAAAGTAACTCTTGCATAATCTGGGAATAATATTCAAGATTTAGAATAGTTATAAAGAATTGTATATTGCTCAGTTATATTTCTAAATTTGAAAATTGGTATTGAGGCAACTTTGCACTTCGTTTTATACAAAAACTATTTCCATGATCGAGCTTCATTTATTGAAAAACGCATCATCATAGTTTATACTATCGTATGGAAGTAAATGGTATTAAAATTGCTTATATTGGCATAATCCAACGAAATGCATCAAATTTATCAGTGTGACCGATATGTTGCCAACTTAAAAATATAAATTAAAATTTTCTAAAGCAAGTGACTATCTTGCAAATATAAGCTCATAAAAGAAATATTTTTTATTCTGATACTAAATATGATAAAAGTGGATCTAAGAAATAAGAAATATGTGAGCATGAGAAAGTCAGGTGAAACTTTATGCCACTGATATTTTTATGAAAAAATTAAATTCATTACAAACCTTGCTTCTGGGCGAGATTCACATATAGATTTTATTTTCAGAAAGCCAGAGTGCCTAGAATAATTAAATTATAAATGTATCACACCAATGAAAAAAAAAATGCATAAGGTACAATTTTTTCAAGTTGAGAGAAGTCTGTTACGGTACAGCATGTAATAATAGCATAAGGTACAGTCCAAATTTAAAACCTAGTCATACTTTAGTTTATGGTAGAGTCATAGCTGGGTAGTGGCTTGAGCTCCCTTAAAGCAGACTCTCTGGTGAAAATATTTAGTTTTGAAAAGTGACATGATATTTCTGTAATGTCACTTAATATTTGTTAACAATAAAATTGACTTTTATTGTTAACAATAAAATTGACTTTTATTGTTAACAATAAAATTGACTTTTATTGTTAACTTCAAATGGTGATAAGCATAGTTTTATATAAAAACATTCATATGCATTTACTGTTTATTAGTAACTTATTATGCCAAAAAAAAAAAAAAAAAAAGGGGGGGGGGGTAAAAAATCACCAAAATCCTAAATTTGCACACTACAGTACAGGATCTATTATCCGGAATGCTTGGGACTGACTTTAGGCATTCTGGATAAGGGGTTTTTCCGTAATTCGGAACACTTTTTCTAAAACTTACTGGAATGGTCTCAAATGTCGTTATAGAAAATTATAATTCATTTTAAAATCATAAATGTATTGAAAAAAGCTTTCTTACAATCTATATGGGTTAACTAAAATGCAAATTACATGTAATTATAGTATTAAATTTAGTGATTAAGAAAAATTTTGAAAGAAAAAAATGTCTGAAAAAGGTTGATTATTCAGGGTAGTTATTAGAAGTCTTTTTTTTTTTTTTTTTTTTTTTAACATTTCAACTAAAGTGGGCCCTCACCATATTCATCTAATATTTTGGCAGAAGCACTTTTGTTCATATGTTTCAAAATATTTTAAAGTACTTTTAATAAAATTAAGATGAGAAGGATGTTCATTTTTAATTGAAATGAGATATTCAACTATGAGTGCAAATATATCAAATTCTAATTTATGCTCTTCAAATGTATTTCTAATAAGCCTTATAATTCTAAATGCCTGCATAAATAAAAAAAAATTTAATTTTGTTATCCTAAACATATATCTCATTTTCATCAACAATATGTTTAAAAGATAATATCCCAGCATAAAAAGCACAAAATATAGAAAAATATTAGTGGATGGAAGCAGATTGAAAAAATGGAAAGTATTTAAAAATAAAACGAACTATACCGGCGATCGTGCTTAAATAAAAAAATTTCGCGATATTGCTAAACTGTCTTCTATAAATTACTAATTAATAAATGTAACACGTTAAAACCCCATGAATATACTGCAATGGAACTTTTTGCTAGGGTCAATTTTCGGTCCAAAATAACCATTTTCATCCAAATAATAGGATTTAATTGAAAATGATTTTGATTTTGGAATTCCATCAACGTTTTTTAAAATATTGAAGATGTGTATATTTCCACGGAGATGAAAAAAAAATGAATTTTCCCGAGAAAATGATAAGTTTATTGCCTAGGTTAACTATTTAAAGAGATCAATCAGAAGGTCCTGAATGACATTTTATAGCTGTTATACTTTTCTCTGCATTTCGGCAAAAGTTAACTCTCATTAATTTCGGGAATTCCTTACTTAACGTACTTTCTATCATCTCGTAAATGCGATGATGACTCTCTTTTTTTTATCTTTTCCAATAAATGTTTATTAAATTGTGCAAAATAGTGTGAATTCTGCGCGGCACATCGCGTTTGAAGAGCGTAGGATTTCTTTAGCGATATCGGGATATTTCTAGCGAAAAAGTTGCAATACTTTTACCGAAAATCAAAGTCCCGAAACAAAGTGCAGAAAAGAAAATGTAATGCATTCGGAAAAATCGAAACCTTTGTGCCTAGTGTGCTCTGCCCTATTACACCCAGAAAAAAATGAAACGCCATTAAAAATGCACCTTGCCACTACTTGTCCATAACCAACTCCTGTATTATACTATACAGGAGTTAGTTACGGACAAGTCAGAGACTTATCCGAAACTAGTGAAGAATGGAATGACGCGTCTCGCCGTCAATGTGACGGTCTCGCCCATGCCGGATCGTCACCTCCGAGAGCTACTATCGGGGGTGACGGCCGGATGCAGCCACTTAGGAAATTTTTGGGAAAAACGGTGCTACTTCGGATGTTTTCCGGAAAAGAGGAATTGTGGAACTTCTCGGAAAAAACATGATTCACAGAATATTTTCATTCGCTATCGCGAGAATTCCTCGCGTTCGTTTTCGAAATTTAAGAAGAATCAGCGGCAGCGAGTGCGCGCGGCATTTTTTTCTGATCGGGAATTTTGAACTTTGTGCGCGGTTTGCGCGTCCTATTTCAAACCCTCTAAAATAGTAGGTTTCAATTCATTTTTTTATTGATATTGCTAATTAAAGCAAAAAAGCATTTGGCGGGATTTGAAACAAAAAATTGCTATTTGGCGCAATATTTAGCAAATAATCGCTTGTTGGCGCAGAATTTTGCATCATTTTGCCGTATTCCGGTTTTGGGAGAGTCCGGATAAGAGATCGCGTACTGTACATAATATATAAAAAGAGGCTACCCAGAATTAGAAACTGAATCACCTTCTATGATATACCATGATTCCTGAAATGAAAAAGAATAAGCAAACTGTAATGTAAACATTTCGATAACTGTTTAATTTTCTTTGTAGAATAGGAGCTCACTTTTATATTACCTTACAGTCTAACATTTATAGCAATTAAAACAAGAATTTTTAACTATTGAAACAAGACATGAGATGAGATGAAGACTTAAATAATTTGATTAGCCAACAGATGACATTAAAATAAGTAAGAGTTGCTTTGAAAATGATGATGTGTGCCATTGAAAAAATATTTATATTAATGATAACAGCTCAATTAAAAAAACATGAGTTTCCTAAGCTGTACCTTTTGTGAAATACAAGTAATGTAAATGATCAACAGATGGAATTCAATTGAATTAAGGCCATTCTGCTTAATTTGATGCCAGTTAAAGGGAACTTCTATGAATCAAGTTATATAAAATTGCAAAATACAGAACTTTTGTTTATGCATTATTTGTGAGATACAGGTTCCAGAAATATACTGCTACGACTTATCCTCTGGAATCGTGGGTGTACTCTCAGGATACAAGAATGAGTCTAAATTTTTGGATAACTAACACTTTTATTTAAAAGCTCTAATACGCATAAACAGGAATAATATACAGTGAATAGCTCAAAAACTGTCTTACATAAACAACTGCCAGATACAATGAAATAGCAATTAAATACTCCACTAATTCACAAAATAGAAGATGTACAAAACACTAATGTATCCCACAATTCAGTTTAGCTTATATGCCAATTACTACTCCAACTGAGCAATTACTCCTTTCATATACTCTCCATAGAAATTTCTAGAAAGGGCTCATATCTCCAAGAATATTTGATATTTCGATAAAATTTCAGTATATTAAAAAATTCACTAAAAGTTGTCAAGTTTTCGATAAATCGCCAAATTGGACAACCCTGCTCCGAAAGTCAAAGTATGGTAACCCTACTTTCACGTAATAGGAATGGCTGCATGTTAAGGTTGTTTTACAGTGTAAACAGGCACAGCACAGTGAAGGCAATTTATATGTTCATAACAATACCAACCAATTAACATAACAAAGTGAATTCAATACAGAAAATATGATAACATTATCAATATATAACAGATAACATTATCAATATAACATTATCAATATATATGTATCATATCGAACAAAAAATATTAAAAGTGGAGGCAAAAAAAAATTATAATTCCAGGATGATGTAGGTGGTGAATTTTATTTTAATTCACTAAATAAAATTTTACTCTTTAAATTTATTTGTCATTAAAGGTTACATATATTTAAATGATGATATATTAGAATCTTTCTATAACAAAATGTTGTTACAATGAAATCTTAAGAAATATTTACAAGGTAGTACATGGAATAGCCTTGCCAATTTTTTTTGTTTCAATATCAAATGCCTTAAGAAAATACTGGATTATAATGAATTTTCTGAAGTACTATATCTTATAGTAAACAAAAACGTTTTATAATATATAATAAGAAATTATAATATTTTAATATTAGAAACAATGAAAAACATCAAGTATTTGGAATAAGGATATGAAATTTAAAAATCACCATAAGATAAAGTATGTCTTAGAATATGAATAGAAGAAAAGATTCATTAAATAACAATAATAATATTGCACGTGACTGGTAGAAATGATTCAAATATTTTTTTAAATAAATTTTTTTTTTAGTATTACAATTATATTTGTTCCATTACTGCAGCCAGTCTTGTATCATCAATGACATTTTATAATGATAAAAAAATGCATTATTATAAAATGCCATTAAATATCTACAAATTTTGGAATTTGTGCAATAAGCCATTTAAAGAACAGCAAGAAAGAAATATATCATACAGAATTTTAAATTTGATTAGAAGAATTAATCAAAATTATGATTAGGGATAATCTTCGGATCATGCACAAGAATTGATTCGAAAATTATAGATTGAGAAATGCCAAAATATCAAGATTTAGGAATTTATCTATTATATTATTTTTAAAGTATTGAATTGAAAATATTGAAATGGATACATTGCATGAATTTAAATAAATGAAAATATTGAATGAATTTGAAAATATGAAATTATAATACTTTCTCAGTTTTGCAATTATATCCAAACTGCTATAGAGAAAGAAAAGCCATCATTTTATCAGCCCAGGACTCTACTAACAGTTTTTAAAATTAAAAACATCTCCATTTCTAAATCCAGCATGTTAATATTTATAATTATTTTGTTCCTTACTGAATGACCAAGTTATTACTGAAATTTGTCTGAATTTTCATTCCTTCAGTCAAATATTATTAATCTGTTAAATTTTTCCTATTACTTTTTATCCTATATTTTTCAGATTTTTTTTACTACCTTATATAATGGACTCATTTTATGAACTAATTATGTCACATTTTTTCTGTTAGTTGTTTTTGGTCATTAATTTCTTTTAATCAAGATGAGTACTAATATTATAATTATTATTATTATATTACTCCACAGTTTTTTTTTTCATTGTTACTTTTGCATGCTTATGTTTCGATACTTTAGATAGGTTAAAAACTCCTTTTCCTTTAAATTAAATTACTGAATAGGTCTTGTTTTTCAACTACATTTCACCAAAATGACATGTTGTTGTTGTTGAGACCCAGACCATCCGACCTACCAGAAAGGTGCAAGGTAACTGTTTGGACGGCCGGGAAGTGCCACCCAATTTAGACTGGAACTCAGTGGGGGAGGCATCCACAGGGACCTTCCCCTACCACCAACCTCTCGGAACGACTTACGGACCCACATGTTTAATGTGATCATACTCCGCGTGAACACAGCAGCAGTTTTGGCAGCAGCAGGAATCGAACCCGCACTTACCAAGTGCAATTTTCACACACTAACCACTGGGCTACCGTGCCCTACCAAAATTACATGTGAGTAGTGTCAAAATTTAAAAATCCAGAATTACTGGTATCAATACTAGTATCCTGATTGTGAATATTATAAATATAGAAATGCTAGTTTTTAATTTTTGGCTTTGTATTCAATACCCAAGTTCATACATACCTGATTAGGCTTACTTTCAACTAGTTGTACAGACTCTGAAAGCTGAATCTTGTAAACCAGATCAAATGAGGGAAATTTTCTTATTTCAAACACGTGGACATTGTTGTATTTGTGGAGAATGCCAATTTCGCAATTTGACATTGATAGGCTATAATGAAGAAAAAAAAATGCATTAATTTGTATTCATCTTAATAACATTGCAAAATGTACATAAAATATCTAATATTCCCCATAGACCCAAATTTGTATCCTATGTTATCTCTACTTATAATAAAACAGAGTGTGCGTTTGACAGGGAAAGCTTCCGGGGTGATCCACTCGGGCACGCTTTAGTGACGATCCACTCGGGAACGCTTCCGGGACAATTCACTCCTCACACCCAGACGTGAATCTATGGAAGAATCAAAACAGAAACGTTTTACATTTGCTGCTATCTATCAGCTGAAAATATAACTAAAGTTCTTACAAGTTGAATCGATTAGAAACTGCCTCAATAATATTCTCAAAAAAGCCCTTTTTTTTTATTTGTGATGCTCTTTGAAGCAATTGAAGTAGCTTTCATTTTTTTTCCAAGTTCATCCTCACAGATAATTGCCCTACCAGAGCGGAGAGAGATTGTAAACAAACCCTGGATGTGATTCTTTTGAAGTGATTTATTCACTGTGTTAATTGGAGATTCTTTACAGTAACGTTTTTTGATATTCTTATATATTAAGACAAACAGAATTGATTTAATTATAATGTATATTTATTTTCGTATATTTAAATATAATTTATTTTCATATATTTAAATATTTTCATCAAAAATAAAATACTCAATACTCAAAACTATATTATGAGTTTAGGAAATGTTTGATTTTGCTGTTGGCAATTGGCAACTATAGTTTGTATTTTTGTTTTTAAAGTTTTTTTATTATTTCTTCGGTAACATTTCTTTAACAGTAACGATTTTTTACACTAACATTTTTTGATATTCTTATATATTAAGATAAAGACAAGCAGAATTGATTTAATTACGTTGCATGTTCACAGGTTGGAAGTAAGGATAATTCATATCTTAGCTCAAAATGGTAGAATGGCTAATATGTATCCAGAAGCTCTTCAATATTAATATTAATAACAGGGTATTAAATAATAACATAAATGATACTTAACATAAATGATTTTTAACATAATTTATTTGATATTTTACAGAAGTTACTCTTCTCTTACTGTACATACCTTTTTTACATGCTTTCTAACTTTAATTTAGCCATTTCCACAAGTATTATGTCAAAAAGGACCATATTATACTTGATATAATTGATAAATTTTGACTGCAAAGAACTATGTAATTTTTTGGGGAAAAATCGCTGAATGAGGAAATATGCCTATAGCAGAACCCGCCTCATTTAGCGGTGTGTAATAAAAGGAGCAAAGCATCTATGTACTCTACCTCAAAAAAGGTGGATGTGGAAATGAGTACAAAGGAGTAGTATTTTCTTTATTTTTATACTTCAAAACATGTGATCACAATTACAAGATTTAAACATATGATATAAATGCTTAATTGCATTTTTCTTTTTCATATTTTATTTCTTGCCCAATTATGTTTTTATGTTCATCAAAGATTTTTTATGTCTTTTTTATTTGACTGCGCCCATTTCGCCTAACTACACCGACCAAACATCATCTGGTACAGCCAGGCCCCACACATCAAATTGTGGAACAGGGCACCAGGTATTGCCGTGGGCCCCATGTAAATTAATGGAGTGATTATCCCCCCCCCCGGTATCCAACGCATTTTCGGCAAACCTAACTTTAGTAAATTAATTTTTGCTTTATCTTTTTAATTAATTTAAAGTTGAATTCTCTAGTTACACAATAGTAAAACACAGCAGAAATAGCAATCACTAAATGAAATGAAAAATTAAATGTATATTCATCAATAAAGTACAAAAACAGATTTATCCAAAATATCATTATTTGATCAACTTCTATTCCTATTGCCACTCTTTTAACAAAAGTAAGATAAGACACTCTGATTTTGCGTAGTAATAAATTTTTTGTATCAAAATCTCATATATGCAGTTTCTGGTTTTTGCGATAAACGATTTTTTTAAAATAGGTAATAGTAGTTTGGATCTTCTGAATCAGGTGGTCTCTATCATAGGGGTACGAAAAAGTTAATTTTACTTAATATAAGAAGGTGTGTAGCGGGAAATCTAAGCTGTAGACAACAAAGGAATTTAGTACAGAGGCACTTCAGAACCCGGACAAATACAACTCAGCAAATTTCTTTTATTCGTATTAGTTTTTTAGTTATTTTATATTGAAGCACGATTTTCACGCAAATTGGTTATTTAGCGATCGAAAATTTTGTCACAGAGTTTCTATTTTTACACCATCGGATAGATCGAATAACGTTCTTTCCAATGATATTTGAACCGAACCGAACCCGTAGAACAAACAATTCCTTATATTTATTTATTTGCTGTCTAATGGCCTAGCGGCCAAACGACCGGCATTTGTAGACATGTTTATTTATTTAAAATACATCAAAATGTGTATATTTTAGATTATTTGGAACTTAAATATGTGTATATATCTTCGTATTCTAAAGAAAAAAAAATTACTACATTATTTTAGTTTTCGTGAATTTTCATACAAACGCATAAAATTAAAATTTTAGGTACATTAATGAAATACATATCTTTTTTTTTCTCCCTGGTGAACGTTTGAGCTCATGAACGTCAAAGCCTTGGAGCTCACGGTGTGGTTTAAATCAAGTCTTCTCTCCTAAGAAAGGATTCCATTTTGTTTCTTTTATTTATTTATTCTATTTTCCTGCTTTCCACAGTTGCGAAACGAAAGGAAGAAGTGAGTTGAAAATTGAGGCGGTTTGAAAACGATATGGAAATTGAGTGGTTTTATCTGTAAATGTATTGTTTAAGTAGCGGAAGCTCATTTAGGACCCGGGCAACGATGGGTTGATTTGTTCTAGTAGTATGTAAATGTCCAACCGGAGAAGATAAAAGTCCTACTTGCATCCTATGATCTCCTATTATGATTAATTTTGTAGTATGACAGGTATCTGAGATCTATATCCCTTGATTATTTTTAATTTTGCATTCAACAGTACATTAGTTGTAAAAATTTCTACAACTATTATGAGTTATTTGATAATTTGGAAGAAATTACAACTTTTCTGCAAATTTTAATTGTTTTATTTACTTCTCGGAGAACGAAAAAATTATCCACAGACCCAATAACTAAAATATCTGATGTATCTAATACAAAACTTTACCAGAAAATGAATATATTTTGATATCCATAAACAATAAAAAATTAGAACTTCCTTATGACGCGAATTGGGTGATGGACACCGATTAAAATAAATATACCTAATCACATGGAAATCGTTTAGCTCTCTTGAGAGATATTACGCTCGTTGTGAGAAAAGTAAAATTTCTAATTCTCAAAAGCGGTTTGTGATAAATCCCAAATGCATTTACAGTTTATTTCCAGTTAAAAGTACTTAAAGTATCCACCCAATTCATAAAATATATCACATTTAACTTTTTTAATTTTTTAACATGGATAAAAAAATTCAATGTCTGGACGACGGTACATCCTATAAATGATGTCATTTACTTTTAAACAAAAAAAAAATCAATATTAAATCTCTATTTCTGTACATATATAGGTAACATTATTATTTTGTGTTTTTTCAGTTTTAGGAATAAATGTTTGAAAAAGCCTTCTCTTGGTCCGATCTCACTGAAAATCGTTGTGTTTAGGCGATTAAAATATTCAGATGATACTGTGTTTGAATATTTCAATCTGTTTGAGAAATACTATACTCCCAGATATTATTGAAATACTAGTTCAATTTTGGGATGATTTCAATGAGTAAATCAATCCAAAAGTTTTATACAAATTATAAATATACAACTATTTTACAAGAATAATTTTATAAAACTATATAAAATTCTGATAAAATAAAAAATCTGATGTGGGCAGCAAATGACATTCCCTGCAGACTTATATTCACGCTCTCTTTATTTTAATTAAATGTAATCCACTTTTAATTCAATTTTCGTTCTCATTTGGTAACTGGAGTTATTTTTAAATATGGCATAGAAAAAATATGAAAAAAATAAAATATCTTGAGAACGGCTATTCCTAGTGTAATGGGGTTGGTCTTACTCTTTTTATCGTTAAAAATTACGCATAAAACAAGCATTTAATGGCTATATTTGAGCGTACGTATTTTTTATTTTAGATTTTGACGATTTTTGCCAGCCATTTTGCAACAAAAGACAGGTTATTTTTTTCCGAATCGTACCAAAATCTAATCAGCACCAGGGTAATCCACGAGCGACATATCTACTGAATTTTGTGAAATTTGGTCAATTAGTATTTCAGCTAGAGTGAATACATGGGATTTTGGGGGGCCATTTCGCAAAAAAAGGCGTGTTCTTTTATCCCGAATCGTATCCAACACTAATCAGCACCAGATTCGCCCACAAGTGACTTACCTACCAAATTTTATGAAATTCGGTCAATTAGTTTTTAGTTAGAGTGGATACATAATGTGGACAGACAGACACACAGACACACACACACACACAGCCAGACAGACACACACAGACGTCACGCTAAAAATGTTTTTTTTCGTATTCTAGAGGTCTCGAAATGCGTAGGTCCATCAAAAACTCGAGTTGCGATTTTCGGCATGATTCTAATACTTTTCCTATACATTACCATGTATTGCAGGGAAAGTAATAACGTTCATTCTAATATCAAGACTTTACAGCAATTAAAAATAATGTTGAAAATAAATATAAGAATTAAATTAAACATACCTTGTGCTAAATTTTCTTAATTACAAATAATTAATTGAAGAATTTATATGAGTGATAAACTGTTACTAAATAAAATAATTTTTTACATTCCCTTATACCTATCTCCCTTATTCCCTTATATATCTTTGATCTTTCTCATCAACACAAACTGAACAACTTCGTTTTCAGAGGTCCTACTACTCACATGAACCTTGCTTGGGAACATTCTGTTAGACAAAAGGTCTTTCAAGGACGATCCCTCGGCTTCCAGGATGATATACAACTCTCTGCCGTCAGGCATCTACCCAAAATGTCTTCCAGAACTGCAAAAGAGTGTCCGTAGACTGGACACCCTGATGTGTTAATTGCTTTGGGACAACTCAGCGTTCCCATAATATCTTATCTCATCTGTATGGGAGGGAAAAAGACCCCTCTAGACAAAGAAATGACCATGACACAGTGCTCACTCTCTGCGAATACTTTTTTTTTCTTGTAAAGGCATTTATTTTATCAGTTCAATGCTTGCAAATTTTGGAAGTCAAATTACAAACAATTATTTTTATTGCCCTGGGAACCAAAGAGTGCTCTTTGATGGAAGCTGGTCCCTCGTAAAGGTTCTTCCCCTCCCTTCAAAATCGGGCAATTTACGGGAAGTATTTATTGTTGTGTTGATGGCATAGCATACAAGGCATCTTCCTTGTACGCTACGGGCCCCCGTCTTTTTTTTTTTTTCACTTTTTTTTGCAACAAATGTGGAATCAAAGAAATAGAACAAGCTCCCTCATGTATCACATGTTAAATTTCTACAATTCTTTGGGTTTTATTTTATGATTTCAAAAGACTTGCGTTTGCTTTCTATTTATTCTACACCTGTAATTTCATAATTGCACAAAATATGCTATATTGTATCAAAAAAGAATTTTTATTATAAATTCATATGCACAAATAATACTGCAAAAAATATGTTCTCCAGACACCTTCACGGGACCCTATCTTTCGCCGGGCCCCAGGACCATGGTACCAACTGACCTCCCCTTTATGGGGGCCCTGGGTACAGCTATCGATTCTCACCCTAACAGCCAACTGGTTGACCTGCAGGGCCCAACCACTTCCATTATCATGCTGAAAGATAGTTTTTTAAACAAGCAGCATTCCCCTAGGCACCCAGAATCAGCCCACAACTTTGGTAAAAAATCGATATTTGCACATTTTCTGATAGCTGTACCAGACAAAGGCTGGTCGCCGTAGGTGGCTAGTATAATATATTATTGCGAACATGTAATATTCTCTCACTGGCGTCCCCTGTCTAAGGAGGATATTTTCATAACAAATTGACATCAGAAGTGGGATTTCTGGAAACTTGACAAACGTATATGGTAGTGACTACAAAAGCAATGGAGGAACAGATGAAAGAGATGATGGCTTTGATTAAAGCTGGATAAGACGAAATGAAAGCCAGACAAGATAGGGGACACCAGTGAGAGAATATTACACGTTCGCAACAATATTATGACCATCTGATCAGCATTTTTAGTTCTGGGGCCTATATAATGTAATGTGTAGCAAACTGTAATTTGAGAGGCCATTTGATTTGACCTGATCAGAATATTTGTAATTTGACAAACTGTTGCCTTACTGTATTGGACGGAATAAGTTTACCGACTTTCCACTCAGCTCAGACATCCAGTAGCCATCGATGACCCCCCACCTTGCACTCAAACTTTTTTTGTGTCTGGTTGTCCACTCATTGTACTCTAATAAATGCTGCCCTAAAAAAATTCACAAATGTAACTGTTTAGGTAATATGCTTGGACCATTGCTATGATCATTCCACATTTAAAGTCTATCAGATTGAATCATATCCATTATTTCTTGCATATTCATTATTAGTCACGGAATGCATTCAACTTTTCCTTCTTATACCCATTATATAATCAAACGTCAGTAATACCTGCAAGATAACTAATTTGCATAAAGTGGTCTGATGGTCTTAATTACTTTGTAAATCACTGTACATATTAATTAAAATGGGATATATTCATGTTTTATAACACAAAAATCATAAAATTAATACTTATTTGAAATTACATCAAATGTGCAGACTTTAATATTTGCATTTTATTTGTTGTTGCAATTTTTAAGTGATGCTAACTTATCAAAATTAAAAAGTGACAATATTTTAAGATGGTAGTCTATCCTTCAACAGTCAAAGTTTCTCCCAAGTATTGGTGCAAGTTCTATACTAATCAAAATTTATTTTACACACATTCAATTAATACAGATGAACATATTTATTCCAATATTTGAAGTATTGTTTTCGTGTTAAAAATACTTTTTGACTAAATTGAAAGTTTATACAGTTTTATAGGCGTTTATTATGAGGAGGGGGGGGGGGGAAACACTTTCAGCATTTTATTAGTCTGGTATTTATTAAATTGAGGTAATACCATTTTCTCTAAAACTACTCTACCAAATAAAGCCAATTTCATAAAGTTTGACTGCTATATAAAGAAAATGAGAAAAATGTGGAAAAAATAGAATAATCTTTAAAAAATGTATATTATTAATAGAGGTTATAGTTATACTTTTTTTAATTTGCAACCTACTATAATTTTAAAGGGTACTTGAAAAACAGCTAAAATGTCAATGGGTATGCTGAGTTTAAAGGTTGAAAACCAGCTTTAACAGTCCTTCTCTAAATTTCACTTTGGTACATATATCAAACTTATTGCAGAAAAAATCAAATAGTCTGTTTAATCCCTAAGTTACTCAAGTTCAAACATATAGACGGAGTGGCACAAGCTATTTTATAAGATGATAGAAAAGAAAGGAACTAGAAAAATGGCTTACTTGTCGGGATCAGATGTATTTTTCAATACAAAGTTTTGTATATCACCATCTCCCCATTCTGCTATATTGACTTGAGTAAAGGCACAAAATATATATAATATATACTATAAAAGGGAAACAAAAAGATACATTTAATTGAATAAAGATATATAAAAAAATTTAAACTCATAAGTTTTCCAATATTATTATAACAGGAAATTTGAAATTTAATATATTTTTAACACATGTTTATATAAACAAAGTGTAATAAGAAATTTAAAAAATTTGATTTTCAAGGCTCAGCGCAACCCCAGACCTAAGAATAGTGATTTTTTTTCTCAGAAAAAGCAACAAAAAGTGACTTATTTCAAAATAAATTTTCTTTAAATAAAAATAAGTTTTGTAAGCAGGATAGTTTGTTTAAATTTCAGCTGTTCAGTTGTATTTTTTAATTTTAAAACTTTGATAATTTTATACTACTGACAATAATTGAGCAAGATACAAATTAATGACAGAATAAAGAACATAAATATGATTCATGGAATGCTCATATATAGCTGAGTGAATATTTAAAGTGAATAAAGTGAGTAAAGTGAATATTTTGCAGTAGTAAAATAGCATTTTGGAGCAGCAAAATTAAGTTACAGTATGTTACAGGTCATAAGTTACAGTATGTTACAGTAAATTACAGGTCATTTTAATCATTTATTTTGGTTAACCTTGTACCTATAGTACCAAACAAATAATTTTAAATAAAATTACTTGCATGTAAGTGCTACCTGCTTAAATGTCAGGTTGTGTTCTCTATAAAAATTAAGCAATTTGCTAAGTTTGCTTATACAATACAATTTGATATACGAGTCCGACACATTACTGTCCAATTTCACAATGTCTTTTATAAACCAAAAAAACAATACGCATAAAATGCATATTAGGCAAGACAGATAAAATAGACAGAGGAACACAAATTTTTGTAAAAACAGTTCTAAAAAAGTTCTCTCCAGTGCAGAAAAACAAGATGTGTTATAGGGTCTCCTCTTCCACAAAGCAAACAAGGCACTTGTTGGAGTCAGCTAGGACTAAGCTTATTTATTAAAGTGATAGAATCATACTCTCAATACAGCCATTGGTATTGCAGGACCCATTTTGCTCTTATTAGATTTATCAGTAATGAATAACTGAACAGAAAGCCTGAAAATTTTTATGTGGCCCAATTTTATGAATTTCATTCATTCTAAGCTGCAATATACAGTAAGTTTGCATGTTTCCAATTCAGTCAATTGTTATTCACTACTTATGAGTGCCAAGAGATCAGTCAAATAATATCAATGGCTGAATTGAGAATATGGTTCCAATTTATGAGAGTTGAGAGTATGATTTTAGAATGCTTTCTGTTGACTGGCTACCAAACTATGAACGCACTAATAAAAAATTAACTCTAAATATTTAAAAGGCACAAGCAACCCAAATTTCTTTAATTATAAAATTTTAATTGGACACTTTATATTTACAAATGCATTGCTGAAATTTGTATAAAACACAAATAATAATCACTACCTTATGGTTTAGGCATACAATATATCGACCATCCCTAGTGCATTCTGTTTTAATCATTTGGCCATATGCTGTAAAAATAATGAATAAATCAGGTGAAATAAAATATTTTCAGTAACACATAAGCATTCAAAAGCACAAAAAGCCTTTATAAAGGTAATACACATTTTAAGGTTAGTATTAACAGGATTTTGTTTTAATTATTTTTAAAAGCAGGTATACTTTGTACTTGGAAAATCAATATTGAAATGCCAGAAGTGGTCAGTACATAATTTTTTTTTAAATTCAATTATGTTTTGAGTTTCTAGGTCCAGGATTTGCCAAAATATCAATAAAAAATGCAAAATTAAACCTTCTATAGAAATTGAAGATAATTTTTTTTTTCTGAAATTTTATTTGAAGAAAATTATATCATATTATTTAGCAAAGGAATTAAATTAAATGCGTTTAAATGGCAGACGATTTTTATTCGATTTATCTGATTGAAAGAATAAATAAATTGGTATAAAAGTAAATTTTATAGATGAAGGATATTATATTTTTTATTAGATTTTATTAGTTACAGGTTCGGGGTGTAAGATTATGGGAACTAGTGATATCTTTAATTTTTTAAATAATCAGTTTTATTTTGACAAAGATTTTTCGAATTCATACATTTTCTATCATGTTTAACCAATTATTGCAACAGAATAAAAATGATATAGTTATATTTGTTACAATTTTAGCACCTTAATTTTAGCATATGCTGATCAAACTTCATATTTTTTGTAAATTTATTTATAAAAATGACCAGGAAGTTTCATTTTTCAGATTTGCTTTCAGACAATTTTATATAACAAGAACAGAAATTCTTATAATTTTTATTTTTTAGGGGAATTGAATTAAATATTTTAAGATAATTTTTTTAAGAACAATATCAATTTGAATGCTACTAGAATATGAACACATTTTAAATCAAGAGCACATGTTAAACCAATATCCTGCTATGCAAGCCTGTCATATATCCGGGGCACACTAAGTGGTGACCAACATGCCTGCTACACAGATGTAATGGTTCATGGCCTAATGACATCTCCAAGCTTTTTCAAAAAATGATTGGATTAGTTGTCAAAGGTAGTTAGTGGTTAATAAAACAGAATGATAACAGTAAGTAAATAAACTACCTGAAAAGTCATAAAAGTCAAAGAATTTATCACCAGAACTCCATTCCCAATCAGACTGAAAAGTAACCAAAATATTTAATGGAATAGAAAATCAAATTTTTACCAAAAATAGTAAAAACAATGCTTAAAAAATGAAAGCGAAACTTATTTAATAATTGATAAATAACATTAAATAAAATAAGGAATAGTGAATTAAAAAACATGTTGGATGTAATGTGTTCAAATGTTTATTTGACACTGAAAATATTATAATTATTAACCCCTTACCTGTGGAGTATATTTCAGGAAAATGTGTCAAAAATGGAAAATTTTTTATGCTTCAGTTTTGTGCATTATAACATTTAAAAGGGTTAGAAAAATTTTATTTCGTAAAAATATAAATTTTTATATGAAATAACTACTATATTTAATTTTTTGACATACATGTGGAAAATTAATGGATTATATTCATATTTTACTCAAAATTGTTTAATTATAGAAAAATAAATCAAATAATCTTTTGAATTTCACAAATCATTTCACAGAATCATTTTTTAGAATTTCACAAATCCTTTATAGTATGATATATACGAAAACATGGCACGGTACACAAAGCTACATCAAACTCTGAACAATAAACTCGGTTTATATCCCGCCTAATCCAGCTAGCTGATCCTGTCTACTTCCAAAAAAAAATGTGGACAAGTATTGCCATCTATTGGAAAAACAGTGAATTATATTGTAAAGCATTTGATAAAGCAAAACGAACTCAATTCGGAATCAACGGAATAGAAACACTGATTTTTCTCTTGCCTGAAGTCAGTTCGGGCATTCCAAATTTGGAGCAGATGGGTTGCCCGAACTGGATTCGGGTGACACAGGCAAGGGGTTAAAATTAACTTATACAATCTAACTTAAATATCTAGAGCGTGGGGAAGTACCTAACTTTCTCATACATTGTGATATTCTCTCTATGGTTTAAGTCCATTTGTATCATGATCAGAATGAAAACAACATGTATCTTAATATGTACCTTCATTCATAAATTCTTTAAACAATTTTTTCAAGTTAGCAACAACTCAGTGAGAGGGATGAATTAGATGCATTTGGCTGATTTGTAGTAATCTACTCTATTTTAATATAATTTTTTAACCATAGTCTAGGTCAAGCTTTCATTTTTCTTATTCAGACAATACAGCCACCACTTGTTCCAGGAATTATTTTTCTCCATAGTAGGTAATGCCATGAAAATGTTAAACAATTTGAGCTCTAATCATTAAAATTACAAAAATTCTGTATAAGTCCAGTTTTTACAGAATGTATCTACGCACAAAAATTCTACAGCAGCATACGCATTCATTGAGTTATTAGGTACACATTTTATAACCATACAGACAGATATCTTTTAAAAGGGTTTGAAGTGTGTTCAGATTTTAAAACATAATTTTTCATCAAAATCTCAAATAAAAAGAAACAAGAAAATTTGTCAAGAAAAATTATATTTCCATAAACATACTACCATAAATGCATATAAAATGCATTGACAATAAATATATTTATGGTATACTATTTTAACTCCTTGCCTGTGGAGTATATTTCAGGAAAGTGGGTCAAAAATGGAAAAAAAATTTTATGCTTCAGTTTTGTCTATTATAACATTTAAAAAGGTTAGAAAAATTTTATTTTGTAAAAATATAAATTTTTATATGAAATAACTACTATATTTAATATTTTGACATACATGTGGGAAATTAATGGATTATATTCATATTTTACTCAAAATTGTTTAATTATAACAAAATAAATCAAATAATCTTTTGAATTTCACAAATCATTTCACAGAATCATTTTTCAGAATTTCACAAATCTTTTATAGTATGATGTATACGAAAAATATGACCCGGCACACAAGCCGACATCACACTCCTTACAATAAACTCGGTTCATATCCCGCCTAATCAAGCTAGCTGATCCCGCCTACTTCCAAAAAAGATGTGGACAAGTATTGCCATCTGTTGGAAAAACAATGTAAAGCATTGTAAAGCAATATATAAAATATTGTAAAGCATTTGGTAAGGCAAAACGGACTCAATTCGGTATCAACGGAATAGAAACACTGATTTTTCGCTTGCCCGAAGTCAGTTCGGGCATTCCAAATTTGGCGCAGAAGGGTTGCCCGAACTGGATTCGGGTGGCACAGGCAAGGGGTTAAATACATATTAGTGTGTACAGAACATGACTGTGCACACAATCAATAATGAAGTACATCACAATGTAAAATGTAGTGAAAATAAAGTCAAGAAGGCAAAAATATGTTTCAGAAATCTTTAGATTTTCTTCTTCACTGCAAACAAGCCTGAACCTAGTTGCCCAAATAAGCACTAGACTATGATGGAAAAAAAAAAAAAAGCTAAATGATAGAACCCAATATAGTAGCGTTACCTGGTATGATGAAAGGTAAGTAAAACAAGAGGGAAAAAATTGAAATGAACTAAATATAAACTAAATATGCAAACAAGGAAGAAAAAAAAACTCAAGAGTATATGAATTCAACATGCAAAGCAGAAAGAGTAAAACAGAGAAATAAAAGTGCAACATGGTCATACTATACCTTGGAGAAATACACTGCAATGGCAGTAGCGTATGCTTGGGGGGGCCTAGGGGGGCCCAGGCTCCCCACTTTTCAAGTCTTTTTAATATTATGCGTATTTTTCATTTAAAATAACCCTTTGGCATAAGCAAATGTTAAACAGTTGGGTCCCCCCACTTTTTAGAGTCAGGATATGCCACTGTGCAATGGCACTGTTCTCTGTAGAACAATTTTAAAGCTGGGTGATATAATTGCCATGTTGTGAACAATCACCTTCCAATGGAATAATTTTTTTTTTCATTTTATATATCTTATACCCCTCTGCCTCTCCTCCAATGGAAAAAAAATCTTCTTTTACGGCTTACTAGAATGCAATACCTAGCACTGCCGGATCTACTTAAATAATCCAGATCCAGATCTAGAACCACTCAATTTCCAAATCACCTGTTTTGTTACCATGCATGTGTTCAACCACTTTTTCCCCTTTAGCAATGCCTAGCCTATTTTGCAGTAATGGGTAATGGGAGAAAAATTAGACACACTTTATTAAGAAATCTAAAATTTCAATTTTTATGTACTTAAAAAAATTCACAAACATTATAATAATTAAAAAAAAAATTTCTTTTTTTGTTAGAATGCAAAGATATATACTCATATTTTTGTAAAAGTATGGAATTGTGCCAATCTTCAGATGAAACTAAACAGAAAACAAACAACTTAAAAAATGCATATTTTGATGCATTTAAAAATAAATAAATATGGAGTAATTGTTCCACGGATTTAGTTTAGAGATCGTTAGAAAGAACGATCTTCGATTTTTCCGATGATAGAAACTCTGTAATAATATTTTCAGTCGATAAGAAACTATTTGTGTGAATATCGCTCAAAATCATGCTTTAACATAAAATAACTAAAAAGCTAATTCAATCTCACCAAGGTATGTTGTCCTAAGAGCTCAGCTAACCCCGTAACAAATTTCATAGCTGTCTGAAGCTTAGATTTTTCACTGCAGCCAACACAGGCAGACAGACAGACAAACATCTTTTATTATGTAATATATTACCCTCCTCCCATGAAAAAAAAAAGTTTTTTTTTATAACTATGCAAGATAACTTTAGCTGCAAAACACACATTTGTAATTTTAGTATGGCACATAATATGAAACAGAATATGTTTAAGCAAGTATTGTATATTGTTTTTTCTTTAAAAGTGAAGCTGCCATTTACTTTCCTTTGGCGATCACACTGTGACTGAATAAAAGTGCCGAGAACCTAATAGTGTTGAAAATATTGGTTCCAAAATGTTTTGTACATATTTTACGATTGAAATTTCTCTATAATTTTACATTTTTTATTCTCATAGCTCATAATCTTCAATCAAGTTGAAGTTATTATGATAAAACAGCTATTAATTTTCTTTAATTATAAACCTGTAATTATAAATATGCCAAATGCTAATTTATGCTTAAAATAGCTATATTTCAAAGCACCTAAACCATTGTTTTTAAAATGTCATTTAAAAATAGCCATTCATTTCATTAATAATATGGCTGGAACATAATTTTTCGATATAAAATGTGAGAAAATTATATAAATCTTAGTCGATGCAAATAGATTGCAAAACTGAAAAGTATTTTTACTTTAAAACTATACCAATGATGAAGTACAAATGTAGATTTATGTAATATTGCCATGCGTTTTTTCACAAATTATCAATCAATGCATGAAACACAACATTACAAACAATAAATATACTAAAAGGAAACTTCTAGCCGAGATTAGTTTTTTTATTTTCAAAGTAAAAAGGATTTAAAAAAGTTTATAAAATTTGGCATTTAGTCAATCTTTTTTACATTCGTTTTTTATTTTTCAATATTTATGCTAAAAAACGGTAATAAAAGTTAGGTAGCATATATGCTGGGGTTTATTTAAGAGGTTCAGGGGTTTGATTGTAATGGAATCTAAAATTGCATGTCAAGAAGATGGCAAGCTCTAAAGATAAATATTTGTAATGGTTACTATTGAAGAAGTTAATGTATACACATTTTTAGCACTAATTAAACATAGATTCAGATTTCAAACAGCAGTTTAAAATACAGCCTGATAAACCTCCGCTGTTACCTAGCTGCTACACTGGACCTGATTCCTTTGGTAGTAACCATGGAGGTGATTATTTTGGTAGTAACCGTGGACCTGTTAACAAAGCGAAGTTCACCACACTCTCTATCCACTTATCCAATGAAGCTTAGTGAGTTAGAGTGTGCCGGCTATATGTAACTTTTCTTATGAACAGATAAACAAATATGCTTTCTAAAACTTCATACAACATATTTTTTATACATACTTTAATGCATTTTCATGCTACGTTTGACATACTGGCATATAATGGACTTCAGATGCATCTATTTTTAAATAGCACAAGAAATTTGCATACATTGATTTATTTGCTGTAGGATGTTATATTATTTGATTAGAATGCAGATTTATTGGGTTTAAAAACATAACCTGGTCTAGAATGTAAATCAAAGACATTCAAACTGCAAATAAAGTTGCAAACACAAAAATATATTAAATGCATACGATACTTACAGAGAACTCACCATCAACCATATCTTAAATAGTATAATAATTTGATATAGAAATATCAGATAGTTTTGTTTCTGCTTCTAATCCAATAGGGGATGTGTGACAAAACGTTTCAAAGGCTGAGTTTACAATGTAGTGTGTGAACATGCTGGCCAATTCAATTTTTTCTACATGGATACCCTAATAGACAAATGCAAAAAAAATGACAAAATATTCTAAATGTCTAAATATCCAATCAAGTGATGATTAACTCATAAAATACAACAGCTCTCAGATTAATATTAAGATGTAGGGAATTTCCAATTACTTAAAACTCAATCTTTTGATTTTTTTTCTTCTTGATTAGGATGAAATTTTGAAATACTAGCCTTTTAAATGAATGAATTCATTACTAAACTACTTTCAAATGTTTTTATCTTAGATTTGCTTCATTGAATGTACAAAGTTCCAAGAAGGTTGCAATTATGCATAATTACCAACCTCAAAGTATGAAAAATTTGGGAGATTTTTGCATGATAACGTGAAGTATATTTCTGACAGCTATACTTAATTTAATATGGTATGCACAATCTTTTAACAAATAAAACTGAAATATGAACATCCCATGAGTATAATGAACATATTTAAAACAAAATTAAATACAGATATTTGCATATTAAACATACCTGTCAAGAGTTCAGGTGGTGAAGTCTTTGAAAAAACAACAAATAAAAATGTGCTACATAGATTAAAATAGTTTAGGTAATATTACAACAGTGATTAAATTAAACTGAAAAATAATAGACTGAAAGATGCTAAAAAAAAAAATGATTAAAAAAAATAAATAGAATGAATACTTGAATACTTTAGGCTATGACTCCCAAAATGTCTGATAGCACTTATCATTCAACTCTGACATTATCATAGCACACAGCAATTGCTAAACAATTATAGGCAACACACACAGGTATGTACAGGCTATTCAGGAACTAGCTTAAAAGAAGTCGCCACATTAGAAATTACTGCTCTAGAGTATTTTAATTCATCACTTAGATATTAGGTCATTATATTCCTAAGAGTAAAATGCATACATGACTAAGGAAAAATATCAGAGAGTAGTATATATGTTACTGTGAAAGACCGATATCTGGCAAATGTCGATATTCTCCGGTGAATGTCAGCATTCACATAGTCGCGTATTGTATGTATGAAATATTTCTTAAATATCATTATTTCTCACTTAAACCGGCAAATGCCGACATTCAGCATGCACTGATGGTAAATGTTGAATAAAAAAATTTTTTGTTACGTTAAGACAAAAATTCAACTTTTTAAATCATATTTTATTATTAAAACATATTATGATATATGTCAAAATAGAGAAGACAGTTTAAGTAACAGCACGTGTAAATAAACTGTTGAATTGAAAATGAACAGTACATTCTAAATGAGAAAAGAAAATAATACCAATAATAAACTAACACATAAATTATGTGATTAACGCTATACAATCTTATTTATTGCAACAACTTAAACTGTTATGACATTTTGAATTGCACAAGAATTCGACCCCCACTAGAGTTTATCTGTGCTTGTCGACATACACAGGCGATGGTCCGAATGTATAAGAATATAACCAAATATTCTGTCTTTCACCGACGCTATTTGGTATGTGTCGACATTCACAGGAGAATATTGACATTCTCTAATTTCGGTCTTTCACAGTAACATACATATAAGAAAAATTTATTAGCATCCTCTTTTGATTGGCAGCTTTGGGTGACTGCCTTGATTTTACTATCCTTAAATCTGGCCTTGATTATTTACTATGGAAGTTAGAAGTAAAAAAAAAATACCTTCCCCATGAGCAAAGAAACCCCCTATGAACAAACAAATTTAAATTTTGTGGGGAAATAACAAAAATTACAATCTTATTGCAATTCAATCATGTTAATAATTTATTGGCTTATTGTAGTTACTGACTTATACTCAAACTTTATAAATATCCCTTAATGCTTGAGATACTTTGCATTCACTTTGAGGGATAGGAGTGGAAATTTAATATTTTGAGAATGGTTTGTGATATTTCCTAAGTGAATGATGTAATATTATTTTCAGTTAAAATAAATTTGTAAAACACTCATTAATATTATAATAGATTGCTTGTTTAATTTTTATGTTTTCTATTTTATATAAAAAAGCTACAATACTTCATGAACGATCGATGTTAGAATCTTATATATCATAGATGGTCAAACAGTTGATCACTTCTACTTGTTTGGTTGAGCACCAACAAAAGTTGATTAAAAGAAATAAAAGTATTTTTTAACTGACTTAATTACAATATCTATATGCAATGTAACTATTATCAAAATACAAAAATTAGTTATTTTTTTAACAATGATATGATGGATCAGTAATCGATTGCAAAGGATTTTACTTCTCTGCAATAGATCAGTAGATCCAAGTAAAGAATGACTGCTGCAGATGATACCATTTGCTTTTAAATAAAAAATACATATAAATTGTCATTTCTTTAAAATTAATAAACATAATTATATTTTTATTCATTTAAAAAATAAAGCTTTGAAATATTGAGGACCTTTTCTTGGCATAACCTCAATGAAAATCAATTGGCCTCTTATGTTAAACGATTCAAATGATTATATCACATTTATTCTTTGCTCAATTTTTTTTAGATATATCATGCCCACAATCATCAAAATAATGACTGACACATGTTCAGTAAGCTCTGAAATTTGTAAATCTATTAAAGCCTAAGAGTTGGATATTTGACATCACACAACACTTTTAATTTACATCTACTATGTATTGTAGAAGGGGAAAAAATTGCCTTTGTGAAGTTGACTAAAAGTAACTAAAATAATAGTGATGAAAATGTCACATTATTCATATTTGACTACATAGCACTCCAATAATAAAATAATAATAATGGTAATGACTTTTTAAATGCTTTGCTCAAAACTATTACTAGGCTACTTTCCTTTTTACTAAGATTTGATATGTTTGTTTTTAAAGGTATTTTCAAGATATCTACTTAAAAAACTTCAAATTGAAATTTTCAGAGTTTTCTTCTAATTTCTGTAAACTTCAAAAGTATGAACCACAGAATTTTCTAAATCTTCTTTTTACTTTGTGGAATTAAAAAAAAATATCATTGTTCATGAAAATTAACATATAGGTTAAATGTAAAAACAAATAGAGAGTTAACTTACACTGAATAGATCTAAGTTTTCCTCTTCTTCCAAGGCTGAAAGATAAGTATAGCATAAATACATTTACTTAATTAAAAAAGGCAAAACATTAAAGTTATAATACACAAGAAACAAGGTTAACAAAGTATGTTATTTAAGAAGTAAATACATAGTACACAAATTTTATTCAGCTTCTAAATCACAAAATAGATTTTAAAAAAGTTAATATAACAAAGATGCAACAAACACAAAAAAAAATAAGTTCTTTTAAATGTATTGGAAATTGTTCAGATTGAACAAAAGTTAATGTGATGATACTTTTAAAAATGGGTAAAGGTTAAATTCCATATGTATCCCTGCTTATATATCTATTGTTTAATTTTTGTGTAAAGGTTCTGTTCTTCGTTGATTCTCAAGCGGTCATTCTGGCTTTGGTGAATAGAAGACACTCCTCCTTTCCCGAAGAAGCCATTTGTAAGGAAAATATTGGTCATTTTATTGAAAATGGGAAGAGAGTTGTCCTCTAGTGGATCCCAAGCCATGTCGTGATTCCTGGCAATGAGGAAGCGGATGCACTCGCCAAGTCGGCCTTGTTTTTGCCAAGGCTCCATTCTCCCCTCCCTTCGACAAACCATAAAACATTGATGAAGTCTAAATTTAGAGACATCAGGAAACTCCGGTATTTTGAAGCTGCTACCGGGAAGTGTTGGGAGTGTCTTTTACAAGATAACAATAGGATTCCCCCTGAGTTGCCAGGAAGACAGGCGTAGCCTGCTTTCGAATGTTGACGGGCCATGATTATCTTCAGCAGCATCTCAGTAGAATAGGCAGCTTCTGCCTCCTGCCCTTTGTGTGGAAGTGGTTCTATGAATGGACAGATCTCCTTGTCTGTTCCAAAATTGGGGATATTGACACTGAAGATACTTCTCCTTCTGGTCTTTCGCATCTGTATTGGACAGCAAGACGGCGTATGGCCGAATGGCCCAGGCTGGGCGTAGGATAAAAAAAAAATTGTTTAATTTAGAATAAATAATATATTTAAAGAATATAGTAAAATAGTGTTTATCGAAATCAAACAAAACCAGGTGATCTGGCCAGATAAATGAAAGTGTGGTTATCAAATGCTACAATTAGATATAAATAGCATAACTACTGTTAATACATACTTCATTTACAGAAATTTTTTTTTTAAAAGAAAACTTTAAAAATTACATAACAGCAAAAAAAAAAAAAATTTTTTTTGTTTTTCAACTAAACAAAAAATATGTCTAATTATTCCTGTAATTTACTCAAAAATGAACCACCAACAACTTTAGTCTGAATTATTCAGAAATCTTGATAAACAGAATTTTATTGTATCAGGATGTAAAGGCCATTACTCCTGAGATACACAATAAAGAAGTATATAGACCACATTAAACTGCTCAGTAATTATTAATATGCATACTTCATTAAGGTATAATTAATTTTGGTCTATTACTTAATTTCTATTCAATGATATGAAGGTGGGTGGCTCCAGGAGAGCCCAGCACAGCAACCAGAGGTCTATTTTACTATCTTTCTATTCGATGGTAAAGTGGTTAGATTTAACAAAAAGGAGACTTACACTCCCAAGTAGCTGAAAATAAGCATCATTATAATTAATTAATTCCAAAAGGTTATGAGGCAAAATAAGAGGCAGGTGTGGATCCAAATTATCATTTATATATATATATATATATATATATATATATATATATAAAATCATTATATCCATCATTCACATTGTTTTAATCAAAGGTAAAAATAATCCAATAATTTGTATTGAGAATTCTAACATTGCTCTTGCATATTATCAAATTCAGAATTTATAACTCCTATTTGCTTTCTAATGAATATGGTACAAAATAACAAAAATTCATATGGTAGTTTATAGGTATTCTTCCAAAGTGCATTAGGGGTGACCTTTTAGTATGCTTAATTAATTTACAATAAATTTCATATATACTCTTAATAAAGCACTATAATTATTTATAATTCTCATTCTTTAAGATTGATAATTAGCATCACAAGTTTATGCTTAAAAGACATTTATCCATTTGAAATTTTCATCTAATTTACTTAAAAACCTCTTTAAATTGTGTCAATAAATGAAGTAAATGTGCATTAAACTTACATAAATGAAGTGCTTGAGGTCAAGGTCTTGACTTGGTTGGGTCTTAGTCAGTTTGTTGCTTCAGAAACTATAACGTTCTTATTCTCAGATATGTGAAGAGTTTATATTGGCCTTCAAAGGCATTCATTGTTTTTATGGCTGCACACATTGGTGTTTAACTCATCATGAGTAACCGGATATTAATCACCGGGCAGAAGTAGCTCATCGTGATAAGCTGTGCATCACCTATTGTCATCATCTACTCATTAGTTAATCAAAATCCAATGAGTCTCTAAGGACCAGGCACTATACCGTGCATCCATGGCTCATTAAGCTTACAGTACGGCTCAGGTCCTCTGGACTCATGTCCGATAACTCATACACTGAATTCTCGACCAGCACAGAGAGGTAAAATTTTGCAGCCATCATTTCTGAAGAAAGGTCCCAGAGTGGCTGGCACAAGCTGGACCACACTTACAGACGATTCTCTCCTATGTTTTCATCTTTTTTTAACTAATGCCATATGTGCTAAACTCACACTGTTTTAGGAAACACGTAATTGACTACTCTTGTTCTTAGGGTGGCTCTCATTGGTCGTAGCTTGTTATAATACTAAAATAAAAGGGGAATATGATGTTGATTTCCCTCTTGAAGCATTGTGGTCCCATCTGCGAATTCTGTTCAGCTATCCTGTTAGCTGGGAGTATCTTTAGCACATTATTTTCTGCAGTTGACAACAATAATTGGCTTCTTAACAAAACTGGCCACGTTAACGTGAATGGAGTAGAATTCAAGATTTTAGGTTTCTGTGGAAAACAAAGTTTTTGGCTGCGAAGGAATTTTGACCGTTATGGGTTAAGCATGTAAAATCCTTACATGTGTGGGTGCTGACTGATCACTGTTGTCTTGAACTTGTAGATGTGAGTTCATCCTGCAGATGTTAAATTAACGTGGGAAAGTAAATAGTAAAATGGCTCTTTGGCCATGGCAAATGCCTTTAGAAGTTTTTAAAAAGATAAATTGGTAATATACAATTTTTGTAAAAGATTAAATTCACAATTAAAATTTTATCAAAACAGGGTTAAAAAAGATTTAAAAAGAAAAACAATGTGCATTATTTAAAATTGCACAAATTGTCATATTCACTATGACATACTGTATTTAAGCTCTTCTACAAATAATTTGTATTGAAAGTGCATTAACTGTTTCGCAATGGTTGCCACACCCATGCATCGGCTGCGAAGTTGCATTCAAGGACGGCCGCCACGCATTCGTGGCGGAGAAAACTGTACCCTAAAAGGCAGGTGCCATGTACGCACCTTTTTATGTCAAACATTTTTATTTGTCTACTAGATGGCGTTAAATGTCCGTGCGAACAACTCCAATGTATTTTGTAGATACTTGACCTTGGCATAGGAAGGATTCAATTAATCATTTCTCCATTTGGAGTAGTGAAACATGGTTTTGTAATATAAACAAATAGAGCACTTCTCGTAGCATTAGCTATTTTATAATTCAGTTTTGGTTCTCGTTTTGATTTCAGCTTAATGATTTCGTTGGTGAATCAAAGGAATATAAGAGAGGTGTTTTTTTTTGGAAGGGGGGGGGGGAGTAGAGGCAGTGAAATTATTTGTTTATTTCGGATAAAAGAATGGGAGCAACTAATGAGTATTTTGTATTCAGATTTGTATGAAAAATATACATCAAATAGAAAATACATATTTCTTTTATTCCTGAAAAAAGTAGATTTCTGTGTTGAATAGGTGATGTTTAGTGAATTTTTTTCGAGAGTTAGGCTTAGTGCAAAAAATATGCCATCCTTTGGGAACAGTTCGAAAGCGAAGCGCTCCGTCCTTTGGGTCGCGGCAGTTCTAGAATGCTGCCGTCGCGAAAGGGTAAAGTTCTATAATTTCCTGATATTTAGCTATTAGATATAGAAATTTAGAATAGATATATAAAAATAATTATATATAAGATGTTATAAATGCAGCATTTTTAAGACTATTCACTGTCAATCTGATTTCAATTTGAGTGGGAGTGGGCATAGTGCAGAAAGTGAAGACAGCGAGTCTTTATATAACTAACTGACATTCAAGTCTTAAAATATTTTTCATTGCCCTCAAATATAACATGAGTACGTAAAAATATATATATATATATATATATATATATATATATACAACAATATATACAACACACACTCATATATATAAGTATAATATGAAATTCCAATGATAGAAAAGAGAGAAGTTGTAACTCATAAACCTTAACGTAAAAAATGCTAACATAAAAGGATGTAAAAAATAAAGAATCATCAATCTAGAGGAGAATAAAATGCATATATCTAGTCATCAAGCTAAATATATTCAACTTATATCAATGGTGAGAATTCGAAAATTGAAAAACAAAAAATAACCAAGCATTAAAGCAATACATATTGCATACTCTGCATTTGCATACTCGCACTAGGCCTAAAAAGTGTTCATTTTGAAAACAAATATTTGTTTTCAAGTCCAAGTATCTATTAAAAATGAACAAAAAAAGTTTGTTTCAGAAAAAAGAGATAGATAATATCTATAAACACTTTCCACTTGGCCAACAAGCTAAAAGATTGAAAAATGAAATAGGAATATAAAAATACCTAAGAAAATACAGCACATGTCCTATCAATAAAAGCAACGAGGAATAAATGACGAGATTAGCCATATATGCTAGCCATATGTTTTATATATATATATATATATATACAACAATATATACAAATAATTATATATAACAATACTATTTCACATGGGATGCAAGAGTTCTCTCTCAGATACCTCGAAATACAAACTCCTCGGATCCTTGGATATTTCAAAACACCATGCTATATTCTGGATAATATGGCATGTTTCCTTTTTGCATACTGATGTTGTGGTTTTCTGCACTATTTTTATTTCAAGAATTATGTTAAATTCAAATAAATGATACATTTAACAACAGTGTACTAATATTTTTTTAGATATTATCAGAAGGGAATTACTATTACAATTGATAAAGTGATGAACAAAATAGAAGTATATTCATACCTTTATATAAAATAGAAGTTTCAACTCTTGAGAATTCATAAAGAAAACCCTTTTTGGTATAAACATAAAATGACAAGAATCCTGAAAGATGTCAATTATATAAAGCATTAGCAAACAGTTAAAGTCTTGAACCTGAAAATTTTTAGAAAACATCCCTTTCACTATACAATATGAGAAGGTAAAAATAATGACATTTTTATATTCATATAGCATTCTATTTTATTACTGAATTTAGTTTCAATCAGCTCAGAAGATTTTGCAAAATGCACATGATACTTACAAATAATAATTATAAAAAATGTGGATGTTTCCTTATAATTTTTGTAGCATTTAAATACCAAATCTGGCTTTGATTGATTGAACAGTTAATATATTATAGACAATTTATGCTGTGAAACAAAAATTAAAAAATTATAATAGAAATTAGGCAACAGGAAAAAAAATCTGAAATTTCGTGAAATTTTAGAATCCCATCTCCCCTAAATTTTGCAGAAATTTGTGCTGCAAAAAAATTATTATCCTATTTATAATTAATGAATGGATGATCTCAGGAAATATTTTTTTATTTTGGATATTAATAAACTCCTGTTTGTAAAAATTGCAACACCATGAAGGAATCTTCAGAAATGAATGAATTATTCCACAAATAACCTGTATGATACAAATAAATGATTAAATTTACAAAAAAAAAAAAAAAAAAATCAATATTACATGTCGAAAATTAGTATTTGGTAAAGCCACTACGTGCTGCAATAAGTGCTTTTCTATAATGTGACATCGAATGAAACAGATTTTGAATGTGTACCTGAATGTGCAATCCCGATTACTTCCATCCAAACCCAAAGTTCAGCTGTATTAACTATAGGACGAGCATCACACCGACTGACGAAATCCCAGACATCTTCAATAGGTGACATATATTCCAGGAATAGGCAGGCCAAGGAACAAGCTGTATCTGCTGTTCTCAAAAAAAGCCTTGAACATTCCTAGCAACATGTGGATGGGCATTGTCCTGTTGAAATTCAACTTCAGAAATGTGCTGAAGGAAAGGTATGACTTTGGTCTCCAGAACTCTCTGATGTACAGGTTGCTGTTGAGATTATCCACAAATTTTAGCAGCTGAAATTGCCCAAGTTACCCCAATGGCGCTTTAGACCATCACACTTGGCTTTCGTCCAGTATGATGTTGAATAATGCACCCCGGAAGGTGGTGTTCACCGCTAAAGCGTCTAACATGGATGCAACCATCACTGTACCCTAAATTAAAGCGGGATTCATTGGAAAAGGCGACTTGTTGTCAATAGGTTCTATGTTAATGAGCCCATTGTAGCAACAGGCATCAATAGTTTTGTGTCAGGGGAATCCTGTGCAAAGGAATTCTTGCACATAGACGATGCAGCAGATGCCGACGAATTGTTGGCGCAGACAATGACACACCTGTAGTAGTCGTTCCCGACCACTCAAACTGCTGCTTATGCCTCCGGGTGAGTTGAGTGGTCTGGGTTTTCGACACCTGTAGTAGTGCTCCAATGTTCTGCCAACTGTTGAGATGAAGCTGTCTGGTCCATCACTGCCATGCGGATGAGGTGTCTATCATCCTGTGCTGATGTAACAATTCATCATCCACTGCCGGATTTGCAACTTGTCCATGTCTCTTCAGTCCACATCTTCCACACTCGCATCACTGTTGTGGCATTGTGCTCTATACAAGCTGCTATTGCATAATAAGAAAAAACCTTTTCATGAACGCCCATCATTCGTTCATGTTCATACTCCATTACTTACTCATATGGCACCCACTGTCATTGTTGAGTAAATAGTGACTTCTTATGAAACATATACCGCTGGTAGACAACCATAGACTGTTTTCAATACCCCACTACAGCTCTCTCTTTATAAGGCTAAAACAGCAGTTCAGAGGGCTCTGCTCAGTCCATGAAAGCACTGTGACTTTGAAATTCTAATCATTTGCATAGCATACCCTAAGTTGCATTTGCTGTAAATTTCAGCTCAATAGCATGATTCCTTCATGGTGTTGCAAGTTTTACTTTACAAACATAAGTATACTTAAAGAAGTTGCTGCTAAATTATAAAGACTAGATTGCCAGTCAAATTTTATATATCGCAATTTTAAAATCAATCACATCTTCAAAACAAAGTATATAATTTTTAAAACTTCACAAAAGTTCATTTATTGATACTACAGATTCTGTTCAAAGTTTATTTGAAAGAAAATTCTTTAATATTTGCGATGGTTGTTAAGATACAAATGCTGTGATATTTTTGATCCCTAAGAAACTAATTTGTGTGATAATTGGCAAAATGGAGATTCAACATCTAATAACGAGAAAACTAATTTGAATTTTAAAAAAGTTCGACAAGGTGTGTCCTTTCGGGAGTCAAAGTACTGCTGTACCAAATTTCATGGTTGTGGGTAGTTTATATTTTCTGCTATGCAATAAACAAACAAACAGACAGATATCTTCCGTTATTAATTATAGATAAATAGTGCAAAGTGTGCATGAATTTATTGAACAGGACATATGTAAGCTTTAAATGGAAGTTGTAATTTTACATTTGTGCAACATTTTATCTTTCTGCAGAGCTTAATTTTTTGATTGAGTAGTTTCACAGAAAAAAGTGGTTACTTCAAACCTGCCCTAACAGATTGACTGATCGACAGAAGAAATGCCAACAAGTGATTTTTAGTATTCCTTGTGTGATTAAAATTCTGTCATAAATGCCTAGATGAATAAGATAAACACAAAATCAAGATTTTCAGTAAAAATTTCTTATAAAACAAATATATTCTTCAAAAAATAATTTGAATTTTAAAAAAGTTCGACAAGGTGTATCCTTTCGAGGGTCAAGGTACTGCTGTACCAAATTTCATGGTTGTGGATAGTTTATATTTTCCGATGTGCAATAGACAAACAAACAAACAGACAGACATCTTCCTTTATTAATTATAGATAAATAGTGTAAAGTGTGCATGAATTTATTGAACAGGACATATGTAAGCTATAAATGAAAGTTGTGATTTTGCATTTATGTAACATTTTACATTTCTGCAGAGCTTAATTTTTTGATTGAGTCTTTTCATAGAAAAAAGTGTTTACTTCAAACCTGCCCTAACAGATTGACTGATCAACAGAAGAAATGCTAACAAGTGATTTTAAGTATTCCTTGTGTGATTAAAATTCTGTCATAAATACCTAGAGATGAATAAGATAAAACACAAAAACAAGATTTTCTTTTAACAAGGAAGTAAAAATTTCTTATAAAACAACTATATTCTTCAAAAAATAATTAACATAAACAGTTTTTATTTCAATATACTATAAACTACTTGCGGCAAACCTAACTTGATACTATAAAGGTAAAAGAAAAACTGGAAGTCTCCACTAAGTTATATATTTCATATAATAAATGCTATTAATGATTAAAAACTTTAAAATTTATTTTTATAAATTCAAAGGATTGAGTTTAATCAATCGACTTCTAAAATAAATATTCAAAATTCTACTCATTGTTTTCGATATTTTGGTAAATATTCTAAATTGATATTTAAAAGAAATTCCATTGCTATGCACAACGGACTTTTGAAGACTAACTGAGTAATTAGCTAATCATAGAGTCCACAATGTATTCAAGTTAGCCTTGAAGTGAGTATATATGGAATATGAATGAATGAGAAAGATGAGTGAATTATGCTTTAATCTCTTGGGGTCAGCAATAAATGGTAGTGATAAAATAAAAAAAAATCTCACATTTACATATCAGTAAAATTACTAGAGGTTGACCGAACAGCTAGCAATTTACTAATCACTAATTGGTTGAGTGAAAATATATCAAATCTATTTCAAAATTCACATGTATTTAAATTATGCTTATCACAAATATGTTATAATTTTCTTCATATTTTTCGCTCATAATTTTGTGTAAGAAAAAATATATAGTATATTTATTCAGAAATGGAATTTTTTTTTTAATTCACCTGATGAGTCAGTACAAAAGAATCTTTGGAGATTACACAGACAGCCATTTTCTTCAAAGTTCTATAAAATATAAGTTTTGTTAAAATAAATATAAAATAAAAATATATCAAAATGTACAAAATTTAGTCTATAGAGAAAAACATAATGCATGCTCATCATCGGCTTAGGCGTGGCCTTAAGCCCAGCCCAGATCATGGGTGTGGCAAGATGAAATTTTATTTAGGATTTGAATAAGGCCAGATTCAACTTCAGTTTTGAAAATTTGGAGTTTGGCTGTAAAAAACTGTAAATAGAATTTAATAGGGCAGAGATAGCCTAGTGGTCAAGGCATGGAGATTGTATATGAAAGACCTGGGTTTGAACCCCAACACCACCCAAAACTATCTCTATGTATATGCAGATCTATAGGCATGCTGAATCTGTACGTCCTAAAGGCTATCCAACAGTTTATGGATTAAGGAAAGATGGTACAATTCAGATGGTACAATTCCTGTGATTGCTATCCCCATTGAATTCTGGTCTAAATTGGATGGTACTGTCAAAACTGCACATTAAACATGTGGGTCCCTGTGGATGCCTCTCCCACTGGGTTCCGGTCTAAATTGGGTACAATTAAAAACTGAATAAGTGTTTGTTTTTTATACAGTTTTTGGCCTAGAGACAATTAAAAACCGAAGAAGTGTTTGCTTTTTATATGGTTTTTGGCCTAGCGACAATTAAAAACCGAATAAGTATTTGCTTTTTACACGGTTTTTGGCCTAGGGACAATAAAAACCGAATTAGTGTTTGCTTTTTATAAGGTTTCTGGCTCATTATGCTGGATTGAATTGTGGCGATGTATTATTTACATCGGGTGGTGGTTGGACCACAATGAAAACACTTAAACACTGAAGAAATTATTAATTTAGAAAATTTTAATTTAGCAAAGTTATTTATAAGGCATTCAAAATTTAAATTAATTTCATAAAATTCGTGTTTGATGGATAACAAAGTTAAGTACTTAATCTTTTTGGGGGCTAATTTTTTTATTAATTTTAGGTTTGAAAATCTTCTTTCAGCTTCGACTGAAGCCACAGGTACTAAAATTCTCAAAGCAACTGCAAAATTCAGAAACAAATCACAAAATACATATAGTATTTTGAAAAGCCTTCTAAAGATGTTAAACTTTATATTTTTATGACAGGTGTAAATCCAATCAAATATATATAAAAATAAAAGTTTATTAGCTGTACAAAAATTGCCAAGTATAACAATGATTGAGATGAACTATTACCAAGCTTCTGAAACTTCATGAGTGAAAAGTACAGACAGGAAAAGTTATAGGATGTATTACATAATAAATCTAATAAATTTGCATTATAACATTACAGAAATGCAATATATATGCAGATTAAGTTTTAAATCACTATCTAAGTTTATTGCAGCAAGGAACTCCTTTGAATCAAAGAGATAAATTTGCGAAGTTTATTATGAAATACATCCAATAACTTTTCCTGTCTATATTTTTCACTCATGAAGTTTGATCAACTTGGCAATAGTTCATCTCAATCATTTTTATGACTAACACTTTTTGTAAAGCAGAAGAACTTGGCTTTTTTTTACAAGTTTGGATTTTACTGAATATCAGTTCTTTTTATAGATGTTAAATATGACATTTGTAAGTTTTTAAATTGTTATAAGGATTCTTTAAAATTTGAAAATTTTTACTTTGTAGATTGCTACAGAAAGAATACTCAGCATAATGAATTTGAAATGCGTATTTCAAAGAGATTTTCTGTAGAATTTTGGACTTTATTTGACAGAAAACTGATAAATATGATATTTGATTAATTATTAAGTTAACTTAAAACTTTTGAATTTTATAATTTTTCCTTTATGGATTGCTACAGGACATTCACCATACCTAATTTGAACTGTATATATCTTAAGCAGATATTTTGTAGAAATTTGATTGAAATCACACTATTTGGGAGGGAAAGTGAAAAAAAGAAACCCTGATAAAATGTGAGAGATTTCGAATAGCCACTATAGTTATTTAAAATATGATAGAGAAATTTAAGTATTTTTCCAGTACTTTTTCTTTAGCTGGGCACAAGGGATAAATTGTCAAATATGGTATAATTGTGCAACAGATAAGCAGCATTTCGAACATGGACCTATGCCATGCTAGTTGGCCCCTAAAACTCCCTATATTATCATCCCCTAAAAAACATTACAGAATCCAGCCTTATGTAGCAACAGCTATTTGTACAAGTGTTACGTGACACATAGATCACAAGTCTAATGATGGTTCTATGTATAATGTAAATTCCTTATCCTCCTCTTTCTTCTATGCATATTTGTGTATGCCTTTAAAAGTTGATAGTAATTTTTTTTTAGTTTAGAATGCAGTGGCCAGTGTAGATTTTGGAATCTGTAGCTCAAACAGCTATAACCTATACTAATGCACTTAGGGAGCAATATATGTGACTTTAAGTATTGAGTACATTTTCATAATGGTATTAAATCGTCACTGCTTTTTTTTTTTTGTAAAAGGTTTTATAACTTCCTAGTAGTGTCAGACCTTGCTACCAAAAGACTCATTCTTTCAAACTTTCTATAATTGGTCAGAAACTGAAAAGCAGTGGTATTGTTACCCATTGACTGAACAATTATATTATTTCGGTACAGCTTTGATATAAAGAATTTGGTTTTCTCAGCTTTTTTCGCGAGCGATAAGTCGTTAAATATGGCGCGAAAATATTATGCATATAAGGAAAGAAATAATATGACGAGTAACGTTAAAATGTAAATAATAAAGAAATATCAAGATCATTAACATACGCTTAGACATTAGCCTTTTAAATATTTCAGTAAAGTGAACTTAAATATTTATTTACGTAAATAAAGAAATGTAAAAGGAATTTAGCGGGTTTAAATGTCCTGTTGCCATTTCACAGCAATAAATATTTTTAGAACCCTCCAGTAAAGACTTTTTCCATCAAACGTAAACATTTCAGTGATAAAAGCAGATTTAATACAAATTTATAAATGTTATTGTTAATGTGATTTTTAAAATTGGGCTCTTCTTTTACAAACAAACTCATTTCACTTATTTTCCCCATACAATGGAATTCAAACATGGAGTTAGAAGTTAGTTCTAACTCCATGGTCTGCATCTCCATGACCCCCTCCTTTTTTCGAATCAGTGCACGTATTCAAAACCGCTCGCATGTTCTGAAAACGTACCCGCTATACCCCCTGCTGTGAGGCCGTTTCTTCGCTATTGGCTAAGTTAAATGACGTCATGGGCGGAGCCTAGTATACACTTTGAAGTTTGACAGTTTCACACAATATCTGTCGTCTTCGAGATTATACATGGAGAAAAAAATGTTTGTTATTAAATCGGGAAGAAAATTATGATAGAAAGAAGTAGTGCAAAGATATAACGTTGTGTGACAATATTCGGAATATATATACACGTTCGTAAAACAACAAAAATGTCTTAAATTTAGGTAAGTAGTATATGATATATTTATTACAATTTTTGCGAGTAAAATGCTGACACTGGAAACGTTCTACCTTATACACATAGGCGTGCGCACGGGGTGTGCTACAGCACACTCTAATGCTCGATTTTTTTTTTATTTTTTTTTAGACTCCCCAATGGAAGGGGTAGACTCTCCAATGAAAAAAAAATCGCCAACAAGAGTTCTAAAGAAAAAATAAAACGCCTAATTTTTTGTTGTATCTAAAACATATGCCTGTTTTTAAATCCTATTCGAATAAACGGCGACACTACTGAGCTGACGATTCTTTATTTCACATATGGTGATTAGGAAGTCAAGAAACGAAAGAAATAATCGTCGGACTCTCTTTAAAAAACTAAGTATCGCCGGAGGACCCCAGATGTTCGGACATCCCTGCTGCAGAGCTGCAACAGAATAATGGTTTTCCAGTTCATTATATTGATAACGAAATTAAAAAACTTCATAATTCAAAATAACATTTAAATTTCCACTTAATAAAATTTAATAAGTAAAGTTCACATTGCTTCCTATTCCTACATGTAGATGGCAAGCTTTGCAGGACATAATTGAAATTTTACAAGCTTTGCAGGAAATAATTGAAACAACTCGCCTTTCCGACGTCAAGATTAAAGCAAGGGGTCTTGTCCATGAGCTAAATTCGTTCAAGTTTATTTTTTCCTTAAACATGTTGCACCCTATTTTGCACATGTTACTGAAAGTTAGTAAATCTCTACAAAGTCCGCGTCTGAACTTACTTACTGCATTCACTGGAGTTAAAAATTTACGAAATTCTTTATCTGCAATGAGAGATAATCCAAACGATTTTAAACTCATTTTCGATGAAACTATGGAACTTTGTGAAGAGAAGGGAATACTAATCCCTCCTCTGAAGAAGAGAAAACCGTCCACACGTATTGACGACAACATCCTAACCCAGCATCATTTCAGTACGCGAGAAGATTATGATATAGAGAATAACTTCTTTCTACCCAGTCCTTGATTCAATGATCTGCGGAATCGATTAGCGTTTTGAACAGGAGACGTGTCAACTTGTCATAGCAATGGAACAATTGTTGAATTTAAATGTTGATAGGAACAACTTGAAATTCATTTCCGACCAATTTAAAATATCTTTCGATGTGTTAGAAGCGGAAATAAGATTGCTGCGAAGTAATAATTGTCCTTTTCTAAAAGGAAGTACGACAAACATCATCCGAGAGTGGTTGGATTGGTTTAAACTATCGGAACGTTCGTCAATGTATGGTTCAGTTTATAACTCTATCAAGTGCTTTGCCACCTTGCCAGTTACCAGTTGTTCCTGTGAGAGAGCATTCTCAAAATTGTCTCAGGTGAAGAGTAAATTAAGAAGCACAATGTCACAATAACGCTTAGATTTCCAAATGATTTTGTACATTGAACAGGAGTTGGCTTCATCAGTTAGTTATTCCGAAGCAATTGAAGAATTCAAATCTATTATACCAGGTGAACGGCATCTTATTTTATAACATATGTTAAGAGGCAAAACTATATTAAAGGAATTTATCCAGCAGTATGTATTGTTTCTTTTTCATTTCTCAAATTGTCTATGAATTTAGTCATTTTAAAATCCCTATCTGAACCTGGAGCATTGGTCACTGTATTAATTTTTATATTTTCTGGAAAATCTATGCCCGTCAATATATCCTTCGTGTAACAAGGAAAGATTGTACTATGTTGAGCTGCTAAAATTCCAGGCCATTAATTCAAATACATTCTTTTCAAATAGCGGATCCACACATGGATTTCTATTAGCTTTTAAAGTTACTTCACCTGCACAACCTATATGTACTTAAAATAGCTGCTGAATAAACTATTAAGTTCTTGAATCACAGCTTCAAGAGGTGAAAGCCAAAATGTTTTTTTTATTTTCTTCCTAATTCATCTTGATATTGTTATCACTGGAATTTTGAAATTATACTTCATAATTCTTATTTGTGTTCGGAAACTTCTTTATTGCGACAATCTTTGACATTCTCTTTAATTTTTGCAGTTAGTCGCTGAAATTTTACGATTATTTCATCTTGCAATCTGCGATTTTCAGTACCAAGATGTTTTAATTCATTGTGGTAGATAAATAAATCCAGATTGATTATTATGAATAATGTGCTCGCATTCACTATTATATTATCTTGGGTTGTGAATAGGGTCAATCCATCTCAAGTGGTCCAATTACAAAATTTCTGGTTCGGTGACAAAATTTCAGTTGGCGACTCGACCATTTAATAAAAAAAAAATCTGATGAGGGCAACACATGACTTTCCTTATATAATGTAATGAATTTACTACTTTTACAGTAAAAAAATTGTTTTTTCTTATAGTAGATACTAATATTCTTTCCAAGATATTGAATTTTCGACAATGAGTCGTCATTTTCATTGATTTAGCGTCATTTTGATCCATTTGGTGAGATTTTCGTTAATTTGGCAACATTTCAGAAAGTGGCCAAGTTGGCGACATTCCGCCAAATTCGTCGCCAAAATCTCGCCAAGCGTTATAGACGAAGAAATAAGTTATTCTTACAGCGATAAATGACTATTGGCGTTCAAATACAAAAGTATTACTTAAAGTATCTTTTTCCTGAATGGAACGAGCTTGATCCACGAGAATGATGCCACCCAATTTATCGCATGGTATTACATATGAAAAGTGAACATGTTTCTCAATATGAATTTTTTTATTTTTTATTTTATATGACTTTTTGATAATTTTTTTGAAAAATGTGCAATATCTCAAGAACAAACAGTTCGTGTTAGCGTTCTAAAATTTATGCCAATCGTTTCCTAATGAAAAATTTCATAAGATATATCTATTTACGTAACTTTATTAGCGGTTTTGATTTTTTGACGATTTTTTCAAAATTTCACTCGAAAATTTAGGGGAGTTCTGAGCATTCGATTGTGTATAAAAACAATAGGCTTCCAGTGTTTATGGATTGTGATTTTTGTGACAAATTTCGTTCGAATCGGTCCATTCGTTCGTCAGTTATCGTCTCCACAGACTCACTGACACACGCACACACACACACACACACACACACACACAGACATCACTTCAAAAATATTTGATTCGTGGTCAGGGATGCTTGAAACGTGCTCTCCCATCGAAAACTCGAATTCGAATTTTCGACCCCGTCACAATACTTTCTTTATACATTATGTATATAAGGAAAGTAATAATGTCTGTTGTTACTCCTATGCACCAATAGTTCAAAACCACTAATATTTTTTTTTACTTGCTTTCTTTTAAAAATTGCGGCCGTCTTTAAATTAATGTTTTTCTATAATTTATTCTATATTTATTTTCTATAATTATATATATATATATATATATATATATATATATATATATAATTTTTTTAATTAACTATCAAACAACTTTGGTTAGCTTGTAAGGGAACGTCCATATATTACGTCATCATTCTGGGGGGAGGGGTGGTGGAAGGATGACGGTCTGATGACTGAGGGAGAGGAGGGGGTTCTGTTAATGATAACGTAATCAAGGGTAATGTACACAATTACAAAAAAAAATTATTAATTAAGGTCTGATGACGGACGACGGGAGGGGGGGGGAGGAAGTAGGCCGATGATGACGCAGGGTGAGGGGGGGTGTCGAAAAATCTTGAACTGATGACGTAATATATGGACTTTCCCTAATATACGCATACATTTTTATTTTTTTTTTATGGGCAGCACACCCTAATAAAAATGTCTGCGCACGCCTATGCTTATACATCTGTAATAATCCGATTGAATGATTTTCTAACTTATTTTTTATAGTACCTAATTTTAGATAGAAGATCGCCAACCAAATATGAATATATCAAAACTTGTACTGCAATATTTCACCTGGCCTGTTTAAATAACTTAAGTGGTCAGATGTTTTTATTGTTGTATCAGTTAAATTAAAGGAGAAACTTTGATTTATTTCCTTCTAGGCTAATTAAATTTATGTAGAAGACAGCAATATATTTTTTAATCTGATTCATAGTTACTTTGTTTATCACAGTAGTGTATTATAGTATAAGAGTGTAGAAAACCCAGACCACACGACCAACCCATAGGCTAATGGTAGCTTTCTGTGTGGCCGAGTATAAGAGTGTAGAAAACCCAGACCACACGACCAACCCAAGGGTTTATGGTAACTAATTGTGTGGCCGGGAGTATAAGAGTGTAAAGATGTTATACAAATTAATGAAATTACTAATAAAATTAATATATATGTATATACCAAGTTGTAATTTAAATAGCATATATATGAAGTTTGATTTCAATTGTATGGGTGTTGATTTTAAGATTTTATAGATATTAAGTAACATTCTGAAGAAAGCAAACACTAATAGCCATTATCTAATGTTTATGAAATACTTTGAAGTTTGATCTGTACCCAGTAGTGAGTTGCCAAATTTTTAACAGCGAGTAAGCTATTATGCAAGATTATGGTTTCAAATGCTATCATTCTTCGCAGTTCACACTAACATAATATACATTTATTGTGCATTTAGAATTCATTTGGTGTTCGAGTTAAAATTATTTATATTTTAACGCTGTTGTTGTTTCTTATGACCTGCTGATTTCGATGGATATTTTAACTCTTAAACATATTTATTTCAAATTATGTTTAAAATAAATAAAATTGGCATCACGTCTGATTTCAACCAGCAGAAACAACAAGCACACAACTATAATAGAAGGTCTTTATTTCACTTCTTTAAGATGTACAAAACTTAAAAAGGCCAGAGCGCTTTCGAGCGTAAATACGCTCGTCATCACTGCTCTGAATTTGGTTTCAGACCTGCTCACTCTAATGTTTCTTCTTTATTTAACTGGATTCTGTCTGATAAGCTGGGTGATAAGGATGACTTTAAAAGCTTTGCTGGGGTATATGTGGTTCCCCTGTTGTCCATCGATGGTAACTTTAAATTTTATATTGGCAGTACAAAATATACTATTGATATCCGTTTGGCAGAACATGCTAGGGATGTCAAAGGTGGTAAACTTTCTACGGCCCTTGCTCATTTTGTTGTTAAAGAAAATTTCCGGCCCCTTTTTTGAAAGAACTTTCCTTCTTATGCGTTGTAATAACCCTCATAATATTCTCCTTTTTAAGTCCCTCTTTATTTATGTTTACCGCGAGTCGATTTGTAATTTTGACCCCGTTCAGATTTGCTTGGCGACTCAGTCTCGACTCCACGCAATTCAAGTCTCTTCGTAGTTATCTTTGACGTCATCCTCTCGGGGATTGGGCTTGACTGCCCCCATTTTTTAAAATTTTTTGAATTTGAAAATTCTGCAATAAAATTGTAAATTTTTATTGTTCTTTTCGTGATTTATGCTCGATTTTTTTAATCTGTTCAAAATGTTTTGTATTTTTGGATTCTCCTTAGATAAACGTACGTTTATTGATAATTGTATTTATGCAAATTTGCCACCTTTTCTGGTCTATATATGAACGATCATTCCTATTTCCATGCAGCCACTGATGGAGAGCGTGAACGCTCGAAAGCACTCTGGCCTTTTTAAGTTTTGTACGTCTTAAAGAAGTGAAATAAAGACCTTCTATTATAGTTGTGTGCTTGTTGTTTATGTTTAAAATTTAACAACCAATATTTAAACTTTGGAAATGTTTAATAGCAATTACATGTGTATTATCCTACACTTTGAATTTTGAATATACAAAATTTTGATATTCACATTTAAAAGGCATGTATTGATACATCATTCAAATTTTTCAGAACATTTTGAATTTAACTTAACGTTAATTCAGTTAAAAACCTCTTTACACTTGCTATTCTGTATAACACATCTAAAATATAAAACCTGAAGTTTTATTTTTCAATCTCTTGAATAATTTCAGTTTGAAACATTTAGTCAAAATACTATTAATTTCTAAACCCAAAATTATTTATTTGAAACAAATATTAATTTCAATATCTTTATTACTTCAACAACTATAATTCGATTTAGATAATATATTACTATCTAATGTTAACGAAATACTTTAGCATCGGTTGGACGCAGTGATAATTAGTCAAACTTTTAACTGGTACATGTATTTTCAGCTTCATTATATCTCATTACATCAGGATAAATCAGATAACATCAGTATTAACTAGGTAAGTCATTTTGCATCTATTCATGCATCCTAAGACATCAAATCCATCTTCATATAAAATTAAATTAGTAACTACTGTCTATTATTTTCAAAAACAGCATTCAGTAAGTTGATTTAAAATATCTGTTGGATAAACTCCTTCTTTTTATAAACATGTTATAAATTGAAATTAGGTAATTTCATGCAACATTTATTATGCAGTTAAAGTTGTTCAAACAGATTGTACTGTTAAATAGAAAATGCATATTTTTAACTATAGTAAAGCACTATCACTACTCTAGGGACCAGTGAAGTAAAGCGTATACCTGTGAAAATATATAACTGAAATTAATGTCACTGGATAGGAATGTTTGACGAGCTATGTAGAAATGCATATAAATGATGTATGTACTGTATTTCAAATATTTGAAATTTAATATTCACTGATTAGAATGGGAAATTAGACTATATAAGATTTAACAAAATATTTGAAACATTTTTATGTAAATAAAATTAAAATTTGTTTTGATTTGACAACAAATTATGAATTTTATACAAATATTGAAATTTAATATAACTATCCATATTTCATTACCTGAAGATACATTCAATTGAGTACGTAGAAAATTAGTACTAACTTTTGAATCATTTGTGAGATATCAGTGATTACAAACGTACACATGCTTCCCAGGTAACACACATACGGTATTATAACCGTTGATAAACCGTTTATACGTTATATTTTCGTATGTGTTATACGATAAACGGTAATACATCGGTTATAATACCGTTATGAGTAAACGGTATATAAAAATACCGTATATCATACGTATGAATTACCGTGTATGAACATACCGTATGTAGAAATACCGTTTTAAATACGTATGTATTACTGTTTATTTTACATTAAAATAACCGTTTTTATTACGTTAAAAATACCAATTTATCATACGTAAAAATAACCATTAACGCTCCCCTCTCGCTCAAATCCTCTTTCAGCTTTGTTCTCGAACCCTTTTCCCAAAGGCATTTTTATGTATTACCGTTTAAAATACATTATAAATACCGTTTATCATACGTTATAAATACCGTTTATATTACATTAAAATTACCATTTTTCATACGTAAAAATAACCATTAACGCTCCCCCTTGCTCAAATCCTCTTTCAGCTTTGTTCTCGAACCCTTTTCCCCAAGGCATTTTCATGTATCCCTTCTTGTTTATCTTCACCCTCCCAAGCTCTAACCCCGCCGTGACGTCACGCAGTTCTGGAAGCTTCCAGAACGGACTCATTTCTACCTCAGGGGACGAAGCCATAAGCTTTGTGCATCTGGCAACACTGAGTGCAGTAATCATTCTTTACGTTTCCCGCCATGGTTTGTAGCACAGAAAGGTTTGTATCTTGAACTTTATTTTCCCGTGTTAGGTTAACATGTTGCTTAATTTATATAACTTATTTAATTATATTTAGCTTTAACTTTTATTTTATTTTATATATCTTCCTAGCTTTGTTGTATGTATGCACATATTGCTTTAAAAGCAAACGGGAAAAGTGCATGCATCGTGGTATGTGCATCCATGCTCGCATTTAATACTATCTAAGCGGAGATTAAATGAAAACGTGGTCCGAGATTGCATTTGTTGTCATGCATGCATGTTTATTTCAAATATTGTAAAATCAGAAATTATTCTTTTACATGTTTTTATGTATTTTAAACTTAAAGATGGTATAACTTAAATTTTAAACTTAAAGATGGTAATAGGCTGCAACCTGAAAATGCAGAACGCTTAATTTTCCTGTACCGTAACTTACCTCTAACTTTGATTACAAAGAATAATTAGTTTGTTTTTAAACAATATTTCATATATGGTGTAAAACTTAAGAAATTAAAATACTGCCAAATTGAATATTCATCCAAGGGTCATTCCGTGTCAAATCAACCAATGATCTGAACCTTGACATCATGGAAAATGATAATTTTTGGTACAATAGTAGTACCAGTGAAGCTGACAAAAACTGTAAATATTAGATTTTTTGGGCTCTTAGTTTTCAGTTATTGACTTTCTTAAAAGCGAAATTTGGCAAAAAAAAAAAAGTATTTGACCTAGAGATCTCAAATTGGTGTCATTTTTTTTTTCTTTTAATGGGTCTTAATTTGATATGACTATGCTATTCTCTAAAAACAATTTCTCTTTTAGTTTGTAATTATTTTAGAAACTCCAATTTTAAAAAAGAGTTAAATACCATAATCATGTTGTATATCAAATTAAGGTCCATCGAAAACAAAAGACTGCACTAATTTGAACTCTCTTGGTCAAATAGTTTTTGATCTACCACTGTTTAAAGATTTCAAAACTTTACCAGATTTGGCTTTTTTAAAAAAGTGAATAACTGAAAATCTAAAAGCGCAAAAAATATGAAATTTTACGGTGTTTTTAAACTTTACTGGTACTATCACTGTACCAAAAATGATCAATTTTTTAGATATCAAGGTTCAAACCATTAAGTGATTTGACACAAAATGACATACATTTAGTACATAACTCATTAGCCAGTTTTTTCATACATTCAGCCCACATATGTTCTCAATTTTTACAATTTGCTACACACTTAATATTCAGGATGGCCACTCAACCGGGAAAAGTCAGGGAATTTTGTGAAAATTCTGTTTTTTTTTTTTTTTTTAATTCTAGTTGTCCTTATAAAAACAGGACTGCCCAGTTTGTATGCCATTTTCGAAAAATTTCGCCAAGTATTATGCTGTACTCGTAACTTCTAAATAAAGGCTGCCATGTGTCCATTTGATTCCGTATAAAAAGAAAAATGCAGAGTTTGTGCTCCATTTTGGACAACTGTTGCCAAGAATATTATATACATTTTACAATATTTTTTCTATTTTAATGACATTCTTTTGACATTGCTGAATTGACATTAATTATTCAATGGCTGTAGCTTGTTACAGTGTAGTTTTTGCATATCTTTAATGTCTGTCATTGTGAACAATTTGCAATGCCCATATTTAAGGACATCAGTTTAGACTATTTCTTTTTATTTCTTCAGGGGAAAAAAACATTAAATTCTTTTAAATATTTCAGTAGTTCAATTTTGCTGCATTTACATGTATTTTTTATTAAAAATGTCAAAATTTATTTGTAAAAACAAAAAATGTGTATTTTTTTCTCCTGATTTAATATAACTTTTTTTTTAATAGTGGAGTAATTGTTAAGATTCTTTAATCAAATTTGTAACTAAATAGGGATGTGCACGCATTTTATGTTAAAATTACTGGTCTGGAATTTCTTTTCAATTCACCTGGAAAAGTCAGGGAATTTCAATGTGTCTGAAGAGTGGCCACCCTGATATTTCACATGCCACTCAATATAATTTTATATTTACAATTATAATTACAAAACGTTCAAGAACTTTTAAAATAAGTTCTTCTCCAAACTGAGTGAAGATAATTTCATTTCTTCCTTGCTCAAGAGTACAAACTCTCCCAGTTGCAGTAACAGGCTCTACTTTTTGCAAAATGGTCTCACCTGGCACATTCAATACGTCACTCGGTTGAGGATGAAAGTAAGAAAAGGTCCCTTAGGATGTAGGAAGCTTACTTTATAGTCGCTCGTAACATTATTCTTCTCAAGAATACATGCAAGCCACAAAGATCCTTTATAGACTATATAGTGCCAAATCCAGATTCAATTTTTACTAAATTAGTTTGTGTAATATAGTCGAATGCTGTCACACGTTCAGTAAACCGGTGTTCACTACAGTAATAATGCTTAACAAGAAGCCAATTTTCAGAAATTGGGTAAAAAAAATGAAGTTTTTGAGTACAGCACAGTTGATGAGTATGAAGAAGTTAAAGAAATACTGTCGCCACCGTTGAATGACTTTAAGGCAATCATGGGTACTCAAAAACTTCATTCTTTCTACCCAATTTCTGAAAATATACTTCATGTTAAGCATAATTACTGTAGTGAACACCAATTTACTGAACGTGTGACAGCATTAGACTATATTACACCAACTAATTAAGCAAAAATTGAATCTGGATTTGTCACTATACTCTATAAAGGATCTTGGTAGCTTGCATGTATTCTTGAAAAGACGAGCGACTATATAGTTAGCTTCCTACATCCTAAAGGACCTTCTTCTTTCTTTTATCCTCAACCAAGTGACCCAGGTAACACACATACGGTATTATAACCGTTGATAAACCGTTTATACGTTATATTTTCGTATGTGTTATACGATAAACGGTAATACATCGGTTATAATACCGTTATGAGTAAACGGTATATAAAAATACCGTATATCATACGTATGAATTACCGTGTATGAACATACCGTATGTAGAAATACCGTTTTAAATACGTATGTATTACTGTTTATTTTACATTAAAATAACCGTTTTTATTACGTTAAAAATACCAATTTATCATACGTAAAAATAACCATTAACGCTCCCCCTTGCTCAAATCCTCTTTCAGCTTTGTTCTCGAACCCTTTTCCCCAAGGCATTTTCATGTATCCCTTCTTGTTTATCTTCACCCTCCCAAGCTCTAACCCCGCCGTGACGTCACGCAGTTCTGGAAGCTTCCAGAACGGACTCATTTCTACCTCAGGGGACGAAGCCATAAGCTTTGTGCATCTGGCAACACTGAGTGCAGTAATCATTCTTTACGTTTCCCGCCATGGTTTGTAGCACAGAAAGGTTTGTATCTTGAACTTTATTTTCCCGTGTTAGGTTAACATGTTGCTTAATTTATATAACTTATTTAATTATATTTAGCTTTAACTTTTATTTTATTTTATATATCTTCCTAGCTTTGTTGTATGTATGCACATATTGCTTTAAAAGCAAACGGGAAAAGTGCATGCATCGTGGTATGTGCATCCATGCTCGCATTTAATACTATCTAAGCGGAGATTAAATGAAAACGTGGTCCGAGATTGCATTTGTTGTCATGCATGCATGTTTATTTCAAATATTGTAAAATCAGAAATTATTCTTTTACATGTTTTTATGTATTTTAAACTTAAAGATGGTATAACTTAAATTTTAAACTTAAAGATGGTAATAGGCTGCAACCTGAAAATGCAGAACGCTTAATTTTCCTGTACCGTAACTTACCTCTAACTTTGATTACAAAGAATAATTAGTTTGTTTTTAAACAATATTTCATATATGGTGTAAAACTTAAGAAATTAAAATACTGCCAAATTGAATATTCATCCAAGGGTCATTCCGTGTCAAATCAACCAATGATCTGAACCTTGACATCATGGAAAATGATAATTTTTGGTACAATAGTAGTACCAGTGAAGTTGACAAAAACTGTAAATATTAGATTTTTTGGGTTCTTAGTTTTCAGTTATTGACTTTCTTAAAAGCGAAATTTGGCAAAAAAAAAAAAGTATTTGACCTAGAGATCTCAAATTGGTGTCATTTTTTTTTCTTTTAATGGGTCTTAATTTGATATGACTATGCTATTCTCTAAAAACAATTTCTCTTTTAGTTTGTAATTATTTTAGAAACTCCAATTTTAAAAAAGAGTTAAATACCATAATCATGTTGTATATCAAATTAAGGTCCATCGAAAACAAAAGACTGCACTAATTTGAACTCTCTTGGTCAAATAGTTTTTGATCTACCACTGTTTAAAGATTTCAAAACTTTACCAGATTTGGCTTTTTTAAAAAAGTGAATAACTGAAAATCTAAAAGCGCAAAAAATATGAAATTTTACGGTGTTTTTAAACTTTACTGGTACTATCACTGTACCAAAAATGATCAATTTTTTAGATATCAAGGTTCAAACCATTAAGTGATTTGACACAAAATGACATACATTTAGTACATAACTCATTAGCCAGTTTTTTCATACATTCAGCCCACATATGTTCTCAATTTTTACAATTTGCTACACACTTAATATTCAGGATGGCCACTCAACCGGGAAAAGTCAGGGAATTTTGTGAAAATTCTGTTTTTTTTTTTTTTTAAATTCTAGTTGTCCTTATAAAAACAGGACTGCCCAGTTTGTATGCCATTTTCGAAAAATTTCGCCAAGTATTATGCTGTACTCGTAACTGCTAAATAAAGGCTGCCATGTGTCCATTTGATTCCGTATAAAAACAAAAATGCAGAGTTTGTGCTCCATTTTGGACAACTGTTGCCAAGAATATTATATACATTTTACAATATTTTTTCTATTTTAATGACATTCTTTTGACATTGCTGAATTGACATTAATTATTCAATGGCTGTAGCTTGTTACAGTGTAGTTTTTGCATATCTTTAATGTCTGTCATTGTGAACAATTTGCAATGCCCATATTTAAGGACATCAGTTTAGACTATTTCTTTTTATTTCTTCAGGGAAAAAAAACATTAAATTCTTTTAAATATTTCAGTAGTTCAATTTTGCTGCATTTACATGTATTTTTTATTAAAAATGTCAAAATTTATTTGTAAAAACAAAAAATGTGTATTTTTTTCTCCTGATTTAATATAACTTTTTTTTTAATAGTGGAGTAATTGTTAAGATTCTTTAATCAAATTTGTAACTAAATAGGGATGTGCACGCATTTTATGTTAAAATTACTGGTCTGGAATTTCTTTTCAATTCACCTGGAAAAGTCAGGGAATTTCAATGTGTCTGAAGAGTGGCCACCCTGATATTTCACATGCCACTCAATATAATTTTATATTTACAATTATAATTACAAAACGTTCAAGAACTTTTAAAATAAGTTCTTCTCCAAACTGAGTGAAGATAATTTCATTTCTTCCTTGCTCAAGAGTACAAACTCTCCCAGTTGCAGTAACAGGCTCTACTTTTTGCAAAATGGTCTCACCTGGCACATTCAATACGTCACTCGGTTGAGGATGAAAGTAAGAAAAGGTCCCTTAGGATGTAGGAAGCTTACTTTATAGTCGCTCGTAACATTATTCTTCTCAAGAATACATGCAAGCCACAAAGATCCTTTATAGACTATATAGTGCCAAATCCAGATTCAATTTTTACTAAATTAGTTTGTGTAATATAGTCGAATGCTGTCACACGTTCAGTAAACCGGTGTTCACTACAGTAATAATGCTTAACAAGAAGCCAATTTTCAGAAATTGGGTAAAAAGAATGAAGTTTTTGAGTACAGCACAGTTGATGAGTATGAAGAAGTTAAAGAAATACTGTCGCCACAGTTGAATGACTTTAAGGCAATCATGGGTACTCAAAAACTTCATTCTTTCTACCCAATTTCTGAAAATATACTTCATGTTAAGCATAATTACTGTAGTGAACACCAATTTACTGAACGTGTGACAGCATTAGACTATATTACACCAACTAATTAAGCAAAAATTGAATCTGGATTTGTCACTATACTCTATAAAGGATCTTGGTAGCTTGCATGTATTCTTGAAAAGACGAGCGACTATATAGTTAGCTTCCTACATCCTAAAGGACCTTCTTCTTTCTTTTATCCTCAACCAAGTGACGTATTGAATATTTGAATGTGCTAGGTGAGACCATTTCGCAAAAAGTAGAGCCTGATACTGCAACTGGGAGAGTTTGTACTCTTGAGCAAGGAAGAGATGAAATTGTCTTCACTTGTTTGGAGAAGTACTTATTTTAAAAGTTCTTGAAAAGTAACGTTTTGTAACTGATTGTAAATACAAAATTAAATTTTGAGTGACATATGTGAAATATTAAGTGTGTAGCAAATTGTTAAAATTGAAAAGAACATATGTGGGCTGAATGTTTGAAACAACTGGTTAATGAGTTATGTACTAAGTATATGTTATTCCGTGTCAAATCAATTAATGGTTTGAACCTTGATACCTCAGAAATCTATCATTTTTGGTACAGTGATAGTACCAGTAAAGTTTACAAACACTGTAAAATTTCAGATTTTGGGGGCTTTTAGATTTTCAGTTATTTACTTTTATTAAAGACATTAAGGGACTATTTGTGTGCCAAATTTCATAGTCGGTCGTTAAGGGGTTCCTATGGAAATTAAATTTTTTGTAATTTAGCTAATTTCACTTATAGTTTAATACAAAAAAAAAATAATTTTCATAGGAACCCATTGGCTTCCCATTATGAAACTTGGCATACAAGTAGTCCATAAAGCATATATTTTTTTTCCAAAAAAATTAAAAGGAGTGTTTTTGAGATTTAAAAAAAAAAATTTGAAGCTTTTCAAAAAATTCAAATTTGAAATAGCATAGTCATGTTATATATCAAATTAAGACTCATTAAAAGCAAAAGAAAATAACACTAATTTAAGCTCTCTAGGTTAAATAGTAAGTCTCATTTATAAGCATTTAAAAAACGATATTTCGGTATAATTTTTTTAAATACATGATTTGGAAGAATTAAAAAAAAATATATACTAGGAAGAAATTTTAAAATAATATGCTACTTAGGACAAATTTTAAAAAAAAAGTTGATACTGGGGTGAAATGTTAAAAAACACAATACTAAATTAAAATAATTTGATACTTTTAAGAAAATAAAAAAAAATACCTGGAAGAAGTTAAAAAAGCCTTATACTTAAAAGAAAATAAACATGATACGTACAAGAAATAAAAACACAATTCTGGGAATTTTTTTAAAAACATTAAACACAATATTATATTTCATAATGTAGTAGATTATAATTTTTGCAATTTTTATAAATAATTGTGAAACAGTTTGTGTTCTGTGTATCTAGAAACATGTTCTACTTGGGCTCTGTGCCCTTACTCACTGTTTTCACTCTTAAAAATCATCACAGTTGCATGATACCACCATTGAGCAGAGATGTGTAGTTTTAGCATGCTAAATTAAAATTTAAAATAGCCTATAATTGTAATTTAAAATAGCCTATAAACTTAATTACAATATTATTAATATTGTTTTTTTTATATATTTTTAGTATTGAAGTTTACTTTTAAAAAATTAACTCTTTAAAAATTGCAAAAATGTTTTAAGTATTATGTGTTTTAATATATCCCAAAATTTTATTCTGTATTTTTAAGTTATTTTCAATTTAAAATAGCTTATCTTTTAGATTTAAAATTATATTTCATAATGTAGTAGATTATAATTTTTGCAATATTTAGAAATAATTAGAATTAAAAATATATTTAAATATAAACTGAAAATAAAGGAAAAAAACATTTTTGCATTAAAATTATTGTATTAACAATATATAATATAAATTAAAATAAAAATTTTATTACATATGAACAGAGTGATTCTATAGTATTGTGAATTTTGCATATATGACACATTTGATATATCGTATCTTTGTAAAAATATGATTTAGATGAATGTATTTTAAATTTTAAAGATACTGTTTCAGATTGTGTTGATTTCAAATTTATAAATTCAAGTACATTATTGAAATCAACACAATCTGAAAATTTGACATCTATTATAAAAATATATTCACCTGACTCAATATGTTTGTTTTACAAAGATGCATAAAACTTTGTAAATATCATGTCTGCAACATGCACTATTCTGTAGAGTTGTCCAATGTGTGATAAATATGTATATAAACACGTAATAAATACGTGTAGAAACACAATATAAACACGTAATAAATACGTGTAGAAACACAATATAAACACGTAATAAATACGTGTAGAAACACAATATAAACATGTAATAAATACATGTAGAAACACAATATAAATATGTATGGGAATACATTATAAATGCGTATGGGAACGCATAAATACATATGGGAACACATTATAAACATGTATGTGGATATACGTAAGAAACACGTATGTGAATATACGTAATATACACGTATATGATATGTAATAAACATGTATCTGGATACGTAATAATAACGTATGTGGATATACGTAATATACACGTATGTGATACGTAATTAACATGTATCTGGATACGTAATAATAACACATGTGGATATACATAATAATAGCGTATGTGGATACGTAATATACACGTATGTAGATACGTAATAATAATGTATGTGGGTATACGTAATAATAACGTATGTGGATATACGTAATAATAACGTATATGGATACGTAATAAACACGTATGTGCATATACGTAATAATAACGTATGTGAATATACGTAATATTAACGTATAAGGATACGTAATAATAATGTATAAGGATACGTAATAATAACCTTTTTTATAACGGTTGGTATACCGTATTCTAACGTACCATTTTTGCGTAATAATTACGTATGGCCTGACACGTAAAGATTACGTATTGCTTGATACGTAAGAATTACGTATTTGTGCTACCTGGGGACGTATTGAATATTTGAATGTGCTAGGTGAGACCATTTCGCAAAAAGTAGAGCCTGATACTGCAACTGGGAGAGTTTGTACTCTTGAGCAAGGAAGAGATGAAATTGTCTTCACTTGTTTGGAGAAGTACTTATTTTAAAAGTTCTTGAAAAGTAACGTTTTGTAACTGATTGTAAATACAAAATTAAATTTTGAGTGACATATGTGAAATATTAAGTGTGTAGCAAATTGTTAAAATTGAAAAGAACATATGTGGGCTGAATGTTTGAAACAACTGGTTAATGAGTTATGTACTAAGTATATGTTATTCCGTGTCAAATCAATTAATGGTTTGAACCTTGATACCTCAGAAATCGATCATTTTTGGTACAGTGATAGTACCAGTAAAGTTTACAAAAACTGTAAAATTTCAGATTTTGGGGGCTTTTAGATTTTCAGTTATTTACTTTTATTAAAGACATTAAGGGACTATTTGTGTGCCAAATTTCATAGTCGGTCGTTAAGGGGTTCCTATGGAAATTAAATTTTTTGTAATTTAGCTAATTTCACTTATAGTTTAATACAAAAAAAAAATAATTTTCATAGGAACCCATTGGCTTCCCATTATGAAACTTGGCATACAAGTAGTCCATAAAGCATATATTTTTTTTCCAAAAAAATTAAAAGGGGTGTTTTTGAGATTTAAAAAAAAAAATTTGAAGCTTTTCAAAAAATTCAAATTTGAAATAGCATAGTCATGTTATATATCAAATTAAGACTCATTAAAAGCAAAAGAAAATAACACTAATTTAAGCTCTCTAGGTTAAATAGTAAGTCTCATTTATAAGCATTTAAAAAACGATATTTCGGTATAATTTTTTTAAATACATGATTTGGAAGAATTAAAAAAAAATATATACTAGGAAGAAATTTTAAAATAATATGCTACTTAGGACAAATTTTAAAAAAAAGTTGATACTGGGGTGAAATGTTAAAAAACACAATACTAAATTAAAATAATTTGATACTTTTAAGAAAATAAAAAAAAATACCTGGAAGAAGTTAAAAAAGCCTTATACTTAAAAGAAAATAAACATGATACGTACAAGAAATAAAAACACAATTCTGGGAATTTTTTTAAAAACATTAAACACAATATTATATTTCATAATGTAGTAGATTATAATTTTTGCAATTTTTATAAATAATTGTGAAACAGTTTGTGTTCTGTGTATCTAGAAACATGTTCTACTTGGGCTCTGTGCCCTTACTCACTGTTTTCACTCTTAAAAATCATCACAGTTGCATGATACCACCATTGAGCAGAGATGTGTAGTTTTAGCATGCTAAATTAAAATTTAAAATAGCCTATAATTGTAATTTAAAATAGCCTATAAACTTAATTACAATATTATTAATATTGTTTTTTTTATATATTTTTAGTATTGAAGTTTACTTTTAAAAAATTAACTCTTTAAAAATTGCAAAAATGTTTTAAGTATTATGTGTTTTAATATATCCCAAAATTTTATTCTGTATTTTTAAGTTATTTTCAATTTAAAATAGCTTATCTTTTAGATTTAAAATTATATTTCATAATGTAGTAGATTATAATTTTTGCAATATTTAGAAATAATTAGAATTAAAAATATATTTAAATATAAACTGAAAATAAAGGAAAAAAACATTTTTGCATTAAAATTATTGTATTAACAATATATAATATAAATTAAAATAAAAATTTTATTACATATGAACAGAGTGATTCTATAGTATTGTGAATTTTGCATATATGACACATTTGATATATCGTATCTTTGTAAAAATATGATTTAGATGAATGTATTTTAAATTTTAAAGATACTGTTTCAGATTGTGTTGATTTCAAATTTATAAATTCAAGTGCATTATTGAAATCAACACAATCTGAAAATTTGACATCTATTATAAAAATATATTCACCTGACTCAATATGTTTGTTTTACAAAGATGCATAAAACTTTGTAAATATCATGTCTGCAACATGCACTATTCTGTAGAGTTGTCCAATGTGTGATAAATATGTATATAAACACGTAATAAATACGTGTAGAAACACAATATAAACACGTAATAAATACGTGTAGAAACACAATATAAACACGTAATAAATACGTGTAGAAACACAATATAAACATGTAATAAATACATGTAGAAACACAATATAAATATGTATGGGAATACATTATAAATGCGTATGGGAACGCATAAATACATATGGGAACACGTTATAAATATGTATGTGGATATACGTAAGAAACACGTATGTGAATATACGTAATATACACGTATATGATATGTAATAAACATGTATCTGGATACGTAATAATAACGTATGTGGATATACGTAATATACACGTATGTGATACGTAATTAACATGTATCTGGATACGTAATAATAACACATGTGGATATACATAATAATAGCGTATGTGGATACGTAATATACACGTATGTAGATACGTAATAATAATGTATGTGGGTATACGTAATAATAACGTATGTGGATATACGTAATAATAACGTATATGGATACGTAATAAACACGTATGTGCATATACGTAATAATAACGTATGTGAATATACGTAATATTAACGTATAAGGATACGTAATAATAATGTATAAGGATACGTAATAATAACCTTTTTTATAACGGTTGGTATACCGTATTCTAACGTACCATTTTTGCGTAATAATTACGTATGGCCTGACACGTAAAGATTACGTATTGCTTGATACGTAAGAATTACGTATTTGTGCTACCTGGGGACGTATTGAATATTTGAATGTGCTAGGTGAGACCATTTCGCAAAAAGTAGAGCCTGATACTGCAACTGGGAGAGTTTGTACTCTTGAGCAAGGAAGAGATGAAATTGTCTTCACTTGTTTGGAGAAGTACTTATTTTAAAAGTTCTTGAAAAGTAACGTTTTGTAACTGATTGTAAATACAAAATTAAATTTTGAGTGACATATGTGAAATATTAAGTGTGTAGCAAATTGTTAAAATTGAAAAGAACATATGTGGGCTGAATGTTTGAAACAACTGGTTAATGAGTTATGTACTAAGTATATGTTATTCCGTGTCAAATCAATTAATGGTTTGAACCTTGATACCTCAGAAATCGATCATTTTTGGTACAGTGATAGTACCAGTAAAGTTTACAAAAACTGTAAAATTTCAGATTTTGGGGGCTTTTAGATTTTCAGTTATTTACTTTTATTAAAGACATTAAGGGACTATTTGTGTGCCAAATTTCATAGTCGGTCGTTAAGGGGTTCCTATGGAAATTAAATTTTTTGTAATTTAGCTAATTTCACTTATAGTTTAATACAAAAAAAAAATAATTTTCATAGGAACCCATTGGCTTCCCATTATGAAACTTGGCATACAAGTAGTCCATAAAGCATATATTTTTTTTTTTCAAAAAAATTAAAAGGGGTGTTTTTGAGATTTAAAAAAAAAAATTTGAAGCTTTTCAAAAAATTCAAATTTGAAATAGCATAGTCATGTTATATATCAAATTAAGACTCATTAAAAGCAAAAGAAAATAACACTAATTTAAGCTCTCTAGGTTAAATAGTAAGTCTCATTTATAAGCATTTAAAAAACGATATTTCGGTATAATTTTTTTAAATACATGATTTGGAAGAATTAAAAAAATATATATACTAGGAAGAAATTTTAAAATAATATGCTACTTAGGACAAATTTTAAAAAAAAGTTGATACTGGGGTGAAATGTTAAAAAACACAATACTAAATTAAAATAATTTGATACTTTTAAGAAAATAAAAAAAAATACCTGGAAGAAGTTAAAAAAGCCTTATACTTAAAAGAAAATAAACATAATACGTACAAGAAATAAAAACACAATTCTGGGAATTTTTTTAAAAACATTAAACACAATATTATATTTCATAATGTAGTAGATTATAATTTTTGCAATTTTTAGAAATAATTGTGAAACAGTTTGTGTTCTGTGTATCTAGAAACATGTTCTACTTGGGCTCTGTGCCCTTACTCACTGTTTTCACTCTTAAAAATCATCACAGTTGCATGATACCACCATTGATCAGAGATGTGTAGTTTTAGCATGCTAAATTAAAATTTAAAATAGCCTATAATTGTAATTTAAAATAGCCTATAAACTTAATTACAATATTATTAATATTGTTTTTTTTATATATTTTTAGTATTGAAGTTTACTTTTAAAAAATTAACTCTTTAAAAATTGCAAAAATGTTTTAAGTATTATGTGTTTTAATATATCCCAAAATTTTATTCTGTATTTTTAAGTTATTTTCAATTTAAAATAGCTTATCTTTTAGATTTAAAATTATATTTCATAATGTAGTAGATTATAATTTTTGCAATATTTAGAAATAATTAGAATTAAAAATATATTTAAATATAAACTGAAAATAAAGGAAAAAAACATTTTTGCATTAAAATTATTGTATTAACAATATATAATATAAATTAAAATAAAAATTTTATTACATATGAACAGAGTGATTCTATAGTATTGTGAATTTTGCATATATGACACATTTGATATATCGTATCTTTGTAAAAATATGATTTAGATGAATGTATTTTAAATTTTAAAGATACTGTTTCAGATTGTGTTGATTTCAAATTTATAAATTCAAGTGCATTATTGAAATCAACACAATCTGAAAATTTGACATCTATTATAAAAATATATTCACCTGACTCAATATGTTTGTTTTACAAAGATGCATAAAACTTTGTAAATATCATGTCTGCAACATGCACTATTCTGTAGAGTTGTCCAATGTGTGATAAATATGTATATAAACACGTAATAAATACGTGTAGAAACACAATATAAACACGTAATAAATACGTGTAGAAACACAATATAAACACGTAATAAATACGTGTAGAAACACAATATAAACATGTAATAAATACATGTAGAAACACAATATAAATATGTATGGGAATACATTATAAATGCGTATGGGAACGCATAAATACATATGGGAACACGTTATAAATATGTATGTGGATATACGTAAGAAACACGTATGTGAATATACGTAATATACACGTATATGATATGTAATAAACATGTATCTGGATACGTAATAATAACGTATGTGGATATACGTAATATACACGTATGTGATACGTAATTAACATGTATCTGGATACGTAATAATAACACATGTGGATATACATAATAATAGCGTATGTGGATACGTAATATACACGTATGTAGATACGTAATAATAATGTATGTGGGTATACGTAATAATAACGTATGTGGATATACGTAATAATAACGTATATGGATACGTAATAAACACGTATGTGCATATACGTAATAATAACGTATGTGAATATACGTAATATTAACGTATAAGGATACGTAATAATAATGTATAAGGATACGTAATAATAACCTTTTTTATAACGGTTGGTATACCGTATTCTAACGTACCATTTTTGCGTAATAATTACGTATGGCCTGACACGTAAAGATTACGTATTGCTTGATACGTAAGAATTACGTATTTGTGCTACCTGGGGACGTATTGAATATTTGAATGTGCTAGGTGAGACCATTTCGCAAAAAGTAGAGCCTGATACTGCAACTGGGAGAGTTTGTACTCTTGAGCAAGGAAGAGATGAAATTGTCTTCACTTGTTTGGAGAAGTACTTATTTTAAAAGTTCTTGAAAAGTAACGTTTTGTAACTGATTGTAAATACAAAATTAAATTTTGAGTGACATATGTGAAATATTAAGTGTGTAGCAAATTGTTAAAATTGAAAAGAACATATGTGGGCTGAATGTTTGAAACAACTGGTTAATGAGTTATGTACTAAGTATATGTTATTCCGTGTCAAATCAATTAATGGTTTGAACCTTGATACCTCAGAAATCGATCATTTTTGGTACAGTGATAGTACCAGTAAAGTTTACAAAAACTGTAAAATTTCAGATTTTGGGGGCTTTTAGATTTTCAGTTATTTACTTTTATTAAAGACATTAAGGGACTATTTGTGTGCCAAATTTCATAGTCGGTCGTTAAGGGGTTCCTATGGAAATTAAATTTTTTGTAATTTAGCTAATTTCACTTATAGTTTAATACAAAAAAAAAATAATTTTCATAGGAACCCATTGGCTTCCCATTATGAAACTTGGCATACAAGTAGTCCATAAAGCATATATTTTTTTTTTTCAAAAAAATTAAAAGGGGTGTTTTTGAGATTTAAAAAAAAAAATTTGAAGCTTTTCAAAAAATTCAAATTTGAAATAGCATAGTCATGTTATATATCAAATTAAGACTCATTAAAAGCAAAAGAAAATAACACTAATTTAAGCTCTCTAGGTTAAATAGTAAGTCTCATTTATAAGCATTTAAAAAACGATATTTCGGTATAATTTTTTTAAATACATGATTTGGAAGAATTAAAAAAATATATATACTAGGAAGAAATTTTAAAATAATATGCTACTTAGGACAAATTTTAAAAAAAAGTTGATACTGGGGTGAAATGTTAAAAAACACAATACTAAATTAAAATAATTTGATACTTTTAAGAAAATAAAAAAAAATACCTGGAAGAAGTTAAAAAAGCCTTATACTTAAAAGAAAATAAACATAATACGTACAAGAAATAAAAACACAATTCTGGGAATTTTTTTAAAAACATTAAACACAATATTATATTTCATAATGTAGTAGATTATAATTTTTGCAATTTTTAGAAATAATTGTGAAACAGTTTGTGTTCTGTGTATCTAGAAACATGTTCTACTTGGGCTCTGTGCCCTTACTCACTGTTTTCACTCTTAAAAATCATCACAGTTGCATGATACCACCATTGATCAGAGATGTGTAGTTTTAGCATGCTAAATTAAAATTTAAAATAGCCTATAATTGTAATTTAAAATAGCCTATAAACTTAATTACAATATTATTAATATTGTTTTTTTTATATATTTTTAGTATTGAAGTTTACTTTTAAAAAATTAACTCTTTAAAAATTGCAAAAATGTTTTAAGTATTATGTGTTTTAATATATCCCAAAATTTTATTCTGTATTTTTAAGTTATTTTCAATTTGAAATAGCTTATCTTTTAGATTTAAAATTATATTTCATAATGTAGTAGATTATAATTTTTGCAATATTTAGAAATAATTAGAATTAAAAATATATTTAAATATAAACTGAAAATAAAGGAAAAAAACATTTTTGCATTAAAATTATTGTATTAACAATATATAATATAAATTAAAATAAAAATTTTATTACATATGAACAGAGTGATTCTATAGTATTGTGAATTTTGCATATATGACACATTTGATATATCGTATCTTTGTAAAAATATGATTTAGATGAATGTATTTTAAATTTTAAAGATACTGTTTCAGATTGTGTTGATTTCAAATTTATAAATTCAAGTACATTATTGAAATCAACACAATCTGAAAATTTGACATCTATTATAAAAATATATTCACCTGACTCAATATGTTTGTTTTACAAAGATGCATAAAACTTTGTAAATATCATGTCTGCAACATGCACTATTCTGTAGAGTTGTCCAATGTGTGATAAATATGTATATAAACACGTAATAAATACGTGTAGAAACACAATATAAACACGTAATAAATACGTGTAGAAACACAATATAAACATGTAATAAATACATGTAGAAACACAATATAAATATGTATGGGAATACATTATAAATGCGTATGGGAACGCATAAATACATATGGGAACACGTTATAAACATGTATGTGGATATACGTAAGAAACACGTATGTGAATATACGTAATATACACGTATATGATATGTAATAAACATGTATCTGGATACGTAATAATAACGTATGTGGATATACGTAATATACACGTATGTGATACGTAATTAACATGTATCTGGATACGTAATAATAACACATGTGGATATACATAATAATAACGTATGTGGATACGTAATATACACCTATGTAGATACGTAATAATAATGTATGTGGGTATACGTAATAATAACGTATGTGGATATACGTAATAATAACGTATATGGATACGTAATAAACACGTATGTGCATATACGTAATAATAACGTATGTGAATATACGTAATATTAACGTATAAGGATACGTAATAATAATGTATAAGGATACGTAATAATAACCTTTTTTATAACGGTTGGTATACCGTATTCTAACGTACCATTTTTGCGTAATAATTACGTATGGCCTGACACGTAAAGATTACGTATTGCTTGATACGTAAGAATTACGTATTTGTGCTACCTGGGTTATCTCAAAAGCATTCAATTCGAAAATAAGAATATTTAAAACTAAAACATGTAAATTCATTGATAGTTCAAATATTTGATCCTATTACAATATTTTCCTTTAACGTTAGTATTATGTGTGTAACAGTAGCGTAGCGTCCCCAGGCAATTCTTTTTTTGAGGAAGGGGGGGGGGGGGGTGAATTGGTAACCAAACAGTTTGCTTCCCATTTCGCTAAATATCATTTCTCTGAACTTAAATGGGTTTCTAGGGAATATGATTTCCCTACTTGGTAATGCTATTGATGTTTAGAGACAAAAAATATTTCTTAAATATATTTCTATAATTTTAAAGAATCAAGGGTACTTCCTTATTATAGTGGCCCCCGAGGATGAATCACCAAGCGTCCGAGATTTATGGCCAAAGTAGGTTGTAAAATCTCACCAAACATTTACAGTCCTAAAGAAACAGCACGTGTTTATATTATTGTCATATTGCTTTTTCGTTAACAAAAACCTTGGCTCAATCGGATATGTGGGAGCCACTATAATAAGATAGTACTGAATCAAGCTATATATACAATTTCTTTCTAATAGTATAATGATTCTAGCTAAAATTAAATCTGCTTTTCAATTTCTTCGTCTACAGTTACAATTGCAATATATAGATATTAGTTTATTAAATGGGATTTTTTTATTTACTTTTGAAATTTATTTTTACCTTTACTCTAAGGCAGGAATTTACTTTTATGCATCAAAATTCTATTATTTGTACTACTGATGGGAAAAAATCAGTACAAATAAGATAACCATATGCATTACTTAAAAAACATATTTTAGTTCATCCGGTGAACAATATCTTGAAAAATTATAAATATTTAATCAACTGAAGATGATTGACTAGTACCTACTTAATCAAATTTAAAACATAATTTCTATTACATAGTGTTTATGATAGTGTTTATGTTAATCCATGTCTAACCAATTCGGATTTCTTATAGAAAGCTGAAGGTTAATTAGGTCCTTGTAAATTGATAATCATTCAATTAGTCATGAGTACAGTTAACCAAATTTAAAAGGTAGCTGCAAAGTTTACAGTTAGTACATTACAAGGGCAGATTCAGGCAGAAATAAAAAGGGATTTACAGGGATGTATCTAGAGAAATGTGAGTGGTGGTTGATTTTCCAGAACAATTATAATTGAGAATATAAAATTTCGAAACGAGCTTCACGTTAATTCGCACACACAAACAGTATTAGTATTATATACTTATATATTAACGAAAACATTTGATAAAATTGAATATAATGTTTTTTAAATGTAATTATAATATGTATATTTTTTTGGATGAGTGGTGGTCGGCAATTGAGTGGTGGTCGGAAATTCTGAGTGTGTGGTGGAAACCCCGACCACTGTAGATACATCCCTGGATTTACTTCGACATGTTTCTTTTATTGAACATTCGTTTTTGTAGTATATCAGTAAATAGTTAAACTGATAAATTTTTTTTATTAATCATAAAATGAAGCAAACTAGCCAGATAAAATGAATTTTATGTCATTTTGCGATTTATGACATTGCAATAAACTTTTATAAGTGAATCTATAGAATCACAAGAAATGACATATCTGAAAAAAAAAGGGGGGGGGGGAGGGTAAATGCCACAATGACCCATACCTGGATCTACATTAAGTTTCTTGTTACCATTATAGATATCAGATATTCTATATGGACGAATGCATAATAAGCATGAAACCAGTCCAAGAATGCTCATGCTGGTATCTGTAATAGGAATATCACCCATATTTTTTAGAATGCCTCTTATAGATGGGCTTTGTGTTTATAAACTTTGCCTTTGCAACTTCATGTGGCCTGAGCTAAATTGTATATGAATTTTGAGCCGGCCACGTGGAAGAACTGAAATTGTTAGTTCCCATAGAAGTTCTAAAAAATTGTGGTGCATGCTAACTTTCATGCTACCACTGCAAATTTTGATTATTTCATGATGACGAGCATATAATAAGTGAGAAACTAGTCCATAGATGCTAGTATCTGCAATAGGAGTGTCTTCTCCATTACATCCTACTCACAAATTGATATATTAGAATGTTGCAAAACTGTAAGAGCAAAACAGTTTTATCAAGCTATTTTCACAAAAAATATTATGACTGGAGAAACAAATATGAGCAAGATAAATAGCAGATATATTTTGAAGTTGAAATTGGGGCTGCAGCTAATATATTTCACATGACGTCTTTGATGAACAAGTATTTTAGCTATATTTCAGGCATTTAACTTGAATGTACTCGGAAAGCTGTATCTGTTTACTCATATTTGTTTCCATTCACCTATTACGTGTACATATATTACGTAGATGGTTATCATAGAGACAAAATATCAATTTAGAATGTTCCGATACTAAAATATGGAATTATATAAGGGTTTTGCTGTCTAAGAAAAGTTGAAACCACTTTATGTGAAATATCAGTTAGAACGAACTGCAGGCTAGGCACTATTAGTGCCTATTATATATTCTATTATACATTTATTTGTTACATATGAAGTAGTTAACATGAAATTTGAATTAATGTAAAAAAAAGCTATTCCTCTGAAAGTCAAATTCTTCAGGTAACACACTAAGTTAGAGTGCAAATCTCAACCAACTTGTTTATTTCTGGTGATATCAATTCAAATCCATAGCATCTATTCTATTGGTATATAACTTTTTAATACTTCTGTAAAGAAACCAGGCATAAAAAAATTAGGTGACAAATCAGATTCTTTAAGAAAGTATTACAAATTTATATTCTCAAAAGCAGTAGTTTAATTATTTTGATCTATTGGTATCTTTTATTCACATAGAAATAAGGAGCAAGCATTAAAGGAGAACTAGAGTCAGTATGTACATACCGATTGTCAAAATTTTCAATGTTCAAGTATCAGTTGTTACATTGAAAATGTTTAAAGTAAATAAAAGTTTAATAAAGAATGCCAAGAAATTAACTTATATATTTAAAAGTATGCACTGGTTGTGACTGATGGACTTACCTGGTTAAAGATACTCCCCCCCCCCTCCTCCCAACTACAGGAAAATATTTATTCGAATTTTTTTTTAATTACATTAAATCAATACACAAATCATATTGTAATTGTTAATGTGTTGAGACCCAGACCGTCCGACCTACCAGAAAGGTGTAAGGTAACTGTATGGACGGCCGGGAAGTGCCACCCAATTTAGACCGGAACCCAGTGGGGGAGGCATCCACAGGGACCGTACCCTCCTTCCCCTACCACCAACCTCTCGGAAGGACTTACGGACCCACATGTTTAACGTGATCGTACTCCGCATGAACACGGCGGCATTTGTGGTAGCGTGCAAAAATCACCTATTATCAAAAATAATGAAATTGTTAATGTGTGTAAAAATTTCCTCAAAATCCAGAAGAAGGTGTATTGAAGTACTTTAATTGTAAATCCATTGACGCAGTTCTATAAAAATATAGGTATGCCATTCTTTTGGTTTTGCCACTTTGTTTTCTTTCGGTTAGTGACAGTGGCATAGCATTACTCACACCTATTCAAATGGTAAAGAAACCAATATGCATATCTATTTGTTTAGAATTTAATGGGAACAGCAAACAACTGATATATATATAATTTTCGAAGCATATCAATTAATAAAAATTTTAGCATAGAAAATTATTAGCACATCACTGGGTATATAGAGTGGGATGGATTACCCACCCTCTACACTAAATATTTTACCCAGGATTACATTGTAAGCCTGCATTTTTATTAATTTTAGATTAATTTTTAAAAAAAAATTTCCACATTTTTTGTCCAAAATATTCCATTGTATGGCATTTTCTTTTAAATCAAACACATAGTTTTGTTTACAAACTTGCATAAATATTTGAAACAGACTTCAAAAAAGGTTATGGTAACCCACATTTAAACGGTTATATATTTTGTTTTGGATAGCTAACTTGTTTTTTTGTAGTTAAAACATTAATAAAATAAAACAAATTGCCTCAAGTGCTATAAGTCATCAATGAAAATAGGATTAAAAAAGTTGCGATACACGTACGGAATACAACATAAAATGGGCATAAGGTGCCTTTAATAAACATAATACATATAATACAAGCATTTTAAACTGTATGCTGTATATACTTTTTTTCCCGTAAATGAAGCATTTTCATCATAGATCAAGTAGTAATAATAATAATATATTTTATTTAATTCTTTAGTTTAAAATCATATCAAAAGCAAATAAATATGTGTGTATGAAGTAAAATACTTGACGAGATGTATATAAGGAAAATGTAAACACGTATAATCTCGAAGATACTAGGCTCCGCCCATGACGTCATTTAACTTAGCCAATAGTGAAGAATCGACCTCACAGCAGGGGGTTTAGCGGGTACGTTTTCGGAACATGCAAACCGCTCTTTCGATCTCTGACTCTGATTGGAAGGTGCTACCCGTCTCTCTAGCGCAACGTCGGTTGCTTTGCGCGCGTTTGTCAAACAAAGAATATTACTCAACATTGGTTTTTATATACATTGATTTATATATACGTTTTTATATAAGATAAACAATCTACAAGGAAAATGTCGAATAAGATTTATGCTAAACTGGATTCGCGCAAAATTTCGTGCACTGATGAGAAACCATATATTTGTGATTTATGCCAAAAGCCATTTACTCAAAAAATAGACTTGGACCAGCATTTATTGAAAGATTGTGAGAAAGCATTTGTATGTGAATTATGTCAGAAATCATATACTTCGAAAAAAAATTTAAAAAGGCATTCACTTAAGCACACTGGTGAAAAATTTGTGTGTGAAATATGCGAGAAATCATTTGCCGGGAAAGGTTCATTAAATGTGCATTTGCGTACACATACAAAGCCATTTGTATGTGAGATATGTCAGAAATCATTTTCGACTAAAGAAACTTTAAAAGGACATTTGTTTATCCATATTAAAAAGAAACCATTTAAATGTGAAATATGTCAGAAATCATTTTTATACTACAGTAGTTTAGGCACACATTTGTTAAGACATGCTGAAAAGAAGCCATGTGTATGTGATATATGCCAGAAATCATTTGCTGTAAAGGGTGATTTAAATAAGCATGTGCTTATACATACTCGTAAATCTGTATGTGAATTGTGTCAGAAATCATTTTTTGTAAAGAGTGATTTATATAAACATATGCTTATACATACTCGTGAGTTTATATGCAAAATATGTCAGAAAACATTTTCTTTAAAAAGTAATTTAAAACAACATTTGCTTACACATGCTGGTGAGGAATGATTTGCATGTGAAATATGCCAAAAATCATTTTTATGGAAAGCAAATTTAGATGCACACTTATTTACACATATTGGTAAGAAGTTATTTGTATGTGAAATATGTCAGAAATCATTTGCTTGGAAAAGAAATGTGAATCAACACTTATTTACACATACTGGCTAAAAGCCATTTGTATGTTATATATGTCAGAAATCATATTCCGAAAAAGGATGTTTGAATCAACATTTACTTACACACACTAATAGAAAGGTATTTGAATATGAAATATGTCAGAAATCATATGAAGGGAAAAGTTTTGTTCAATATTTGCATATACATACTGGTAAAAGACCATTTGAATGTTGTTGCTGTTGAGACCCAGACCATCAGACTTACCAGAAAGGTATAGTGTAACTGTTTGGACGGCCGGAAAGAGCCATCCAATTTAGACTGGAACCCAGTGGGGGAGGCATCCACAGGGACCCTATCCTCCTTCCCCTACCACCAACCTCTTGGAAGAACTTGTGGACCCATATGTTTAACATGATCGTACTCCGCGTGAACACTTTGGCAGCAGAGGGAATTGAATCCGGGTCTACCGAGTGCAATTTCCGCGCACTAACCACTGGGCTACCGCTCCCTAACCATTTGTATATGAAATATGTCATACAAATAGTTAGGGTGCTATAGCCCAGTGTTTAGCATGCGGGAATTGCACTTGGTAGACCCGGGTTCGATTCCCTCCGCTGCCAAAACTGCCGTCATGTTCATGCGGAGTACAATCATGTTAAACATGTGGGTCGGTAAGTCCTTCCGAGAGGTTGGTGGTAGGGTAAGGAGGGTACGATCTTTGTAGATGCCTCCCCCACTGGGTTCCAATCTAAATTGGGTGGCTCTTCCCGACCGTGCAAACAGGTACCTTACAATTTTCTAGTAGGTCAGGTGGTCTGTGTCTCAATAACAACGACATACAAATAATCTTTTACCAGTACATATATGCAAATATTGAACAAAACTACTTTTTTCATATATGATTTCTGACATATTACATATACAAATACCTTTTCATTAGTGTATGTAATTGTATGTTAAATATGTCAGAAATCATTTGTTTGCAAATGGTGTTTAGATTTGCACATACTGGTGAGAAGCTATTTGTATGTGAACTATGTCAGAAATCATTTACTCGAAAAACTGGTTTAAATGCTCATCTGCATACACATACTACTAAGAAGCCATTTGTATGCGAGATATGTCAGAAATCATTTACTCAAAGAGTTGGTTTAAAAAAGCATTCACATACAGAAAGTCATGTAAAAATGTATCAGAAATAATTATTTTAATAGAAATTTAGATAAACATGCTTACACACACCTTTCTGGTAGGTCGGACGGTCTGGGTTTCTACAACAACACATACTGATGAGAAATAATTTATTGAGAAATGGAAGTATAGATTAGCACTTGCTTACACATACTGTTAAGAAATTATTTTTGTGTGAAATAGGTATGTCAAATCCTTTGTTATGTAAATAAGTTTCAATCTACATTTGACTAAATTCTTTACCTACACAGTCATCACTAGCTTAAATTTGTCAGAGGATTTTCCCAAGTTTCAAATTTTGTCATTGTTGGTTATAGCGTGAAAGTTCTTCATATGCTGTTGATGTTTAGATTTTATACACTGTACTGAAGGAACGGTGATGAATTAGCTAAAAGTTAGCTAGAAACCAGGCTGTAATAGAACATGGTGTTCACTTTAGACTAAAAAAAGGCAGCTTTTGAAAGAAATCAGGGTACATGTAGAAAACACTTTATAATAAGGGTCTATCAGTTTTATTGTTTTGTGTGTTTGCATGAAAATGATACACATTTCGGGAGAATTGGTTTTTTTTTTCCCCCGTATGTGATAAGCTATTATTTTGTTAAGTATATTAATAAAATTGCAAATATTTTAATTATTTTATGGGTTTGTGTTTTTAAAAATATCATTTTAAAATTTACATTTCTATCTCTGGTCAACAAACAGATTATGAAATAGTTGAAGAAAATACACTTTTCTAAAGAATGAAAGTACTAAAATGTGATACATAATTTTAAATTAAACATTCTAGTCCTTTCTGATTGCCAGCATTTTACAGTTATCTTACATTTCATTTTCCCACTGATTTTTACTAAATGCATTAATCAGTAGCATTGTTTTAGGATTTCAAAGGGAGAATCAGACTCCCAAATCCTTAGCCTCCCACCTGGATATGCCTAGTTGATTGGTAACAATTCTCTGTCTTTTATCTATTAAAATAACTTTTGCTTGAGAATATTCTTTTAACTACAGCAATTCACATAGGCAGAATAAGCTAGTTCTAAAATTTCTTGATTATGAGAAATTATTTTGATTTTCCATTTTGGGGGTGGGATGAGTTGTTTACTTCAATGGCTCTTTATAGGGAAAGTGGGGGAGAGTATGGCCTCAAATGACACTGTCTTAAGACATTGGTGATAAATAATCTAATGATGTAGTTTGCTCCCATCATCAGACTTCGTACGGTCCTTAAAACTCTTCCATTTTCAGAAAAAATAGGGCCCTTAATGCTTTTTAATTTTATTGCCAATACTTCAAAATTCTTGAATTTATGTTTTCTACTGTAGCACTTCCTTGATCTGGCTTTCAGACACTTTGAATATGTATGGTGATGGTCTTGTCATTTTGTAAAACATCATGAATGTAATGCTCTTAAGAATCATAATGGCAAAATTAAGTACATTTTATAAAAAATTTTGAATTTTAACACATTTTAAAACCTCAAATGTTGGGGTTCTTTCATAAAAAAAATGCTAATTTTAGAGCTTTTTCTAAAAAATATTAATTTTAGGGACCTTTCTAAAAATTTTAACTCTTTTTTCTTTTATTTTGAGACTTTTAATTTGACATTTTTTTTCATAAACAAAAATCTTATTGCTCTTAAATGACTTACTGTATTTTACCACTTTTAACCTTTTCAGGGACGATGGCTCAATCTATATAACACCTTTTCTCATTTTTTTTTCTGGTACATAATTCTCCATTCATCATCATAACTCATTGTGTCTAGTGGCACATAAGGCCTTCAGTTTGCATCGCCACCCTGGTCAATCCTGTGCCGCAGTCCTTGCTTCTGACCAGCTCGCCCATCCCATCAAATTTCTCTCCTGCTCCACCAGTCTCCTCCAAGTAAGCTTGGATCGATCCTGAGATCTTTTTCCTTCAGGCACCCAAGTAAGTGCCACCACAGCAGGGATGTTATGCTGCGGCATTCTTAAGACATGTCCAGTCCATTTCCATCTATGTTTTTTTTATCTCCATCTCAATTACTTCCTGTCCAGTACTCTTGTAGAGTTCAGTGTTAGTAATAACATAAGGCCAAAATACTCCCAAAATTTTCCTCAGACATTTAGTCTGCCAGGCATTTCACTTGTTGCATTGACCCCTTGTTAATTTCCATGTTTCGGCTCCATATAGTAAAACACTTTTCACTAAGAAATTAAAAAGGTTGATTTTGGTTTTTAAATTAAGGTTAGTAGTTCTGTATTTTATTTAGTTTCTTAAACAATTCTGAGCTTTTGCAATTCTTATTTTGATTTCTTCATCTGTTCCACCATCCTTGTTCACCTGTACACCAAGGTAAGTGAAGCTATTTATCTTCAATGGATTCATCACCTAATTTTACATTTTCAGAAGTTTTTTCATTAATTCTTAAGACTTTTGTTTTACTTTTATTGATTTATAAACCAGTAGTTTTAGCAAACTTGTTAAGGCCATTACTTTTCTGTTGTAGATCACAAAATCTAGAGGCCAAAGGAACAATGTCATCTGCAAAATCTAAATCTTCTAAAACTTATGTAAATTTCTACCTAATGCCCCTTCTCTTGTCTTTGGTGGTGTTTTCCATGATCCAGTCGACAACTATATTAAATAATAAACCTGACATCACACATCCTTGCTTTACACCTGATTTAATTTGGAAGGGCTCTGTCAGTTTTCCATTTACTTCAACACAGCAACTGCTGTTTCGATATAGCTCCCTCAGTGGTGTACCCAGGATTTCATTAAGGAGGGGGTTCATTCTTGAGATAGTTTTTCCCCAGTGACGTCATGATATATATATATATATGTTTGTATGTGTAATTCTTTTATAATAAATCGTTTATTCGAATTATACTCGTAAATCCGTTCGGGCATTTCCCATTGGGCATTGGCAATGCATGTTTCGATTTGACGCCAGTACAGTATTAAATTTATTTTTTATTTATATAAAAACTCTTTTGGTGTTAAGAATATACTACATGCATGTATTTGCAATAAGCCCAAGGCACAGGTATTAGAAAATAACAAAATAAACTCACCCACCGGGTGATCAAAGAAGAAAACTAACATATATTCATATCTGTAAATTATATGTATAACATCAGAATAATATAAAAGTTATTTTTTTAGTTCTAATAGATTATGTGTGTGTGTGTGAAAGAGTTAATTCTCAATACTTATGAGTCGATGCATGGATTTGTCACTGCGCACTTCACAGGTTATGAGGCAATGTCCAGTCGATGAGGATTCTTTGCAAGTTCATTTAATACATCTTCTGCAGTTGGGGTATGTTTCCTGTGAATGTTCAGAAGAGCTAGACCGTTCATTCTTGTACTTCCAATGGAATTGCGTAGGTACGTCTTAGGGTGAAGAGTTGAGAATGATCTTTCGCTTGTGCAAGTAGAAACTGGAAGGACGGCTAATATTTCCAGAAGTCTAAATATATTAGGCATAATATTTTAGTTGCATATAGCCAGACCTTCTATAGCAATTTTCGGGGGTCTAACTTTATCGTGTCCCCCTGCTCTCATAATTTTTTAATACCACAGTGTTAGCTCAGAATTTAAGTTTTCCTGGCAACCGTCCAAGTCGTAAGCATAAAACTGCGTGAGCGCTGCGAACGCTTCAAGCTGTGAAGGTTGCAAAACTGAAGGATCAGTTGGTAGAATGCACTGGAATCCTTTTAAAATTTCTCGGTGTGTTAAGAAGCGTACATCCAGCTGGGACAAGAAAGAATCAAGAAATGGAATGAAAATGCTGACACGGAAATATGTTTCTGGTGACGCTGCTGATACGTTGACGCGTGGCGTTTGTTTTCCAACCACACGAGGAATTATAATGGATAATCCTACTTCTCTAAGACTTCCGAGGCAGAAATAAATATTTTGGAGAATTCACCATAGGCATTTTCGCGCAAAGATTTTAATTCACTACTAATGTCTTCCGCTAGGTTCACTGCTTCCCGTAAGTCAATCGTCGATTTCTGCAGAAAGCTACACAAATGCACAGTTAAGGAGAACACCTTGTGAATGCAAAAGAGCGAAATCACAAACTGGCAATTTGTTACCGTGCACAGCAGAGAATTGGCTTGTGCTGACGAAGCCTTATCTATCCAGTCTGATATTTTTTGGAGTATTTCAACAATTGGATAAAGCTCTGTTACTGCTGTTACAGAGTCATACCTTTCCAACCATCTGGTTGCACAGAGATGTTTGCCATATTTTGAATTTAGACAAGGGTTGCAATTTATCACCAACTTAATGACTTTTCAGATGTACTAGAACTTTCTTTGAAATAACGAATATTCTTGGAGATATGAGCCCCTTTCTGGAAGTGGAGCGAAATAACAAATATTCTTACGGGTTTAACCCCGTAACCCCCCCCCCCCTTGCATACGCCACTGAGCTCCCTAATAATGTTAATAATTTTTTGTGGGATTCCATAACTATTAAGTATCTTCCACAACATATCTCTGTCAATGGTATCAAATGCTTTTCTAAAATCAATGAAATTTAAATAGTCCTCCATTATATTACTAAATATTTTGATAAAATACAATAAGTACTTACTTCCCTTAAATGAAAACAGATGGCAGCACTGAACAAATCCACTTTGAAAGTTTTTAAAATTAATTTTATGTGAAAGGCATGATTATTTTCTTGAAATATTTTGTTTTGGCTTGCATGTAAAAACTATATATTGAAATTATTTTCCATAAATTACCACTTATTTTACATTTATGCAGTTTATATATTGTCTGTATGCTATCTATATAATAAAAGGCAATGTCTGTCTGTGTGTCTGTCTTATACACTATACGTTTCGCCACCGCGCGTCGGAGAGCTACGAAATTTGGCAATCGGAGACCCGGGGGGGAGGGAAGGGGACACGTGAAAACCGATTTTTAAAATTTTAATTATTTTTTTATTTATTTAATGTTTTATGCGATTTCGACCGTTTTTTGCCCTTTTTTCTCCACGATCCAGACATCGTAGAAAAAAACAAATTACACCATCGGAAAGAGCAGAGAATTTCGAGTAAAAATATATCAATTTCAAATCTGAATTTCGATTTCTAATATTTTTTAAAGATTTTAAAACAAAAGTCACTTTTTGCTCAAGAAAACGATTTTTGGTTTTTAAATTCTCGCATCGTGAAAAGTACTCATAATTTCGACTAATAATTTACATTTTCAGAAAGGTCAAACATCTGGCATTCTTACAAGTCCAATCTGGTCCAGAAATAATGAAAATTGCCTTCAGGATGGCAATTTTAAAGACGCCATGATTTTAAATTTGTCGGCTACCGGCTCAGTTCCCCAACGGCATTTTCCCCCCATCCGCATTAGTTTCTTCCCCGTCTCCATGGAGACCGCGCTTTCGGTTTTAACTGAATTACGAGCATAAGTGTTGTATACATCGGGCGAAATTATTATATTTATATGATATTTTAAATGGATATTTTAAATAATTTAAATGATTGAATTATGGTGGTTTGAATTGTGGTGATGTATTTGAAATTATTATATTTATGGATTGGTGGAACGATATGGTTGATTTTTTTATTTTAAATGGATATTTTAATTTATAGATATTTTAAATGGATATTTTAATTTTATGGCTATTTTAAATGATGGAACGAGGATGGTGGAATTAAGAGCCTAGCATATAGTCGTTATAAATTTAAATTAGCGCGCGAGAATTGCACTCGGTAAGCCTGGGTTCGATTCCCGCCACTGATGCGGAGTACGATCACCTTAAACATATGGGTCGATAATTCCTTCCGAGAGGTTGGTGGCACGGAAAGGAGGGTACGGTCTCTGTGGATGCCTCCCCCACTGGGTCCTGGTCCAAATTGGGTGAATAAAAAGAAAGTTATGGAGATTGTCGCGGAGGGCGCGGTAGCCCAGTGGTTAGCGTGCGGGAATTTCACTCGGTAGGCCCGGGTTCGATTCCCTCCACTGACAAAACTGCTGCCGTGTTCACGCGGAGTACGATCACGTTAAACATGTGGGTCCGTAAGTCCTTCCGAGAGGTTGGTGGTAGAGGAAGGAGGGTACGCACCCTGTGGATGACTTTCCCACTGGGTTCCGGTCTAAATTGGGTGAATAAAAAGAAGGTTATGGAGATTGTCGCGGAGGGCGCGGTAGCCCAGTGGTTGGCGCGCGGGAATTGCACTCGGTAGGCTAGGGTTCGATTGCCGCCACTGCCAAAACTGCTGCCATTTTCACGCGGAGTACGATCACGTTAAACATGTGGATCCGTAAGTCCTTCCGAGAGGTTGTTGGTAGAGGAAGGAGGGTACGGACCCTGTGGATGCCTCCCCTACTGGGTTCCGGTCTAAATTGGGTGAATAAAAAGAAGGTTATGGAGATTGTCGCGGAGGGCGCGGTAGCCCAGTGGTTAGCGCGCGGGATTTGCACTAGGTAGGTCCGGGTTCGATTCCCGCCACTGCCAAAACTGCCGCCGTGTTCAGGCGGAGTACGATCACGTTAAACATGCGGGACCGTAAGTCCTTCCGAGAGGTTGGTGGTAGGGGAAGGAGGGTACGGTCCCTGTGGATGCCTCCCCCACTGAGTTCCTGTCTAAATTGGGTGGCACTTCCTGGTAGGTCGCGCCAGCGAGTGTGCCACGGTTAGAATTTGCCACGGTCAGAATTTTCAAGGGTAGCGAACAGGCTGGTCGCCAAAGGCGGCTAGTTGATAATATAAAATACCAGATATGTCTGGGTGGATTTTGTAAGAAGGTGGTAATAGCATTGACTACCACACACAGTAAGGCTTTCGAATCACCAGATGGCAACACTAAAATGTGTGAACAATATTTCAAGAGGGATAGGAGATAGCAAGTTTCACTGTCTTGGAGGGTTAATTCCTTTCGGCAATATGAATACAAAGAAAGTTTTGTTTACATAGGTTCTAAGGATGAGGTGTGTGAGGAGGGGGGGGGGGATGTTCACAGAAGACATTTTTCTTTCATTTTAGATTATTTGACCTCAAGTGTGAGTTCTTGTGTTTTATTCCCCTAATTTGTTTCTTCAATCTTTGTTATATATAATATGTTATGTATGTATATATATTTTTGTACATATTTTAAATCTAGTGTTATTTGATTATTTTTAACTTTAATTTCATATTTTCATTAGTGTTTTTATAAAATAAATCCTATAAAAATTCCTAGGAGAGGACTCGGTATATATAGAAGACGCTCTTGTCTTATTTAAAGAACTTCCGAACATTTTAAGAGATCCAGAATATTTTTATATTTTTTTATCCAGAATATTTTAATGCTTATTTTAAAACTAAAAACAGGATTACCTCCACTGAGATAACACTATTTAGGAGTGCATATTTATTAGCTCCTAGAAGAGTGATTATTCACTCCTAAATAGAGTCTATTAATCACTCCAAAAACACCAATTCTTCACTCTTTCTAATGGGTGGAAAAGCCACTTTTACCAAGAGTGCATATATTCACTCTTTCTAATGGGTGGTAAAACCACTTTTACTAAGAGCTCACTCCAAGGTAGAGTCAATAAATCACTCATTCAGAGTGGGTATTCACTCCAAAGGAGTGACTATTCACTCTTTTCCCTTGAGTAGAAAATCCACTTTTTTTAGAGTGAAAACTCACTCTTTAGAGGTTGGCTCAATTTCAAGTCTTTCTTAGAGTGACTATTCACTCTTTTTGAGTGAATTCTCACTCTTTCAAATTTAGAGTGAAGGGTTAATTTGAAAAACGTATTTCAAATTTGGGTTCAGTATAGTCGAATTAGTATACAAGAGTTTTTCAGACCATAGTATTACATTTGGTACGCTGGCATACTGACTTAGTGCTTTTTGAGAGGTGATTAAAAGTGCTTATATTTTAAGATTTAGTAATTTAATACTAGCTAAGTATGTGCTCTACATCAGTCCAAGTACACCAGGATCATGTATGGGAAAGAAGAACAACCGGTAAACATCAATTCCTACTGACTCTCCCATTCGCTTCTAATATCCACAGACACGTGTTAGCCATACACCCCCCTCATTCAATATTACTATTTCTTATATGACTCCCTATTAAAATATACATACTATACCAACCGCTAACATAACGCAAATAATTTATACTCTTCTAGACCCTCTAACAAACCAATTCATCAAGTTTAATGCCTCAAACTTTTTAACCTAAGTTTTCAATTTCTGCTCATACCATGAAAGAAAAGGGTCTACCTCTTTCTAACTTTATGGCTCACACAATTCAGTTCCAACCAATCTACATACATTTCCCATTAATTTTATTGCTTGAAACGCGAATTTGAGGATAAACCAGGAAGCAAGTATTTCTAACTCCATGGATTAAATATTCATATTATGAATTTTTTAGCTGAAGTGACCTCTCAATATTAAATTTCCAATAAGCTGAATCATGGAGGTGGTCTCATGTCTAAATCCATGAGCTGAACGTAGTTTTCTTTTTATTTCTTCAGGTATTAAGTCTCACAACCATGCAATTGCATTATGTCGTGGCAATGCCTTCAGCCTGATATTGTAAATGTAAAAATCTGATGTGGGCAGCACATGACTTTCCCTGCAAACTTATATTCACGTTATCTTTATTTTAATTAAATTTAATTCACTTTTAATTCAATTTTCGTTCTCATCTGATAACTGGACTTATTTTCAAAGGTGGCGTAGAGAAAATACGAAAAAAACTAAAATATCTCGAGAACAGCTAGTCCTAGTGTAATGGGGTTGGTCTTATTCTTTTCTTCGTTAAAAATTACGTATTAAACATGCATTTAATGGATATATTTGAGCATACGTAGTTTTTTATTTTAGATTTTGTCGATTTTTGCGGGCCATTTTGCAAAAAAAAAAGGCAGGTTATTTTTTTTCTAATCATATCAAAATCTAATCAACACCAGGGTGACCCACACGTGACTTATCTACCGAATTTTGTGAAATTCGGTCCACTAGTTTTTCAGCTAGAGTGGATACAAGCTTTTGCGGGCCATTTCGCATAAAACGGCGGGTTCTTTTATCCCGAATCGTATTCAAAACTAATTAGCACCAGACTCGCCCACACGTGACTTACCTACCAAATTTTATGAAATTCGGTCCATTAGTTTTTTAGTTAAGAGTGGATACAAAATCTGCACAGACAGACACACACACAGACGTCACGCTAAAAATGGTTTTTTCGTATTCTAGAGGTCTTGAAGCGTGTAGATCCGTCGAAAACTCGAATTGTGATTTTCGACACGATTCCAATACTTTCCCTATACATTACCATGTATTGCAGGGAAAGTAAAAAAGGCCAAACTGAGAGGCTATTTCTTCAGGTCCAAAAGTTAATTTGAAAAACTGATTTTGATTCAGCGCTAATCAGATTAGTATACATGAGTTTCATTAGCCCTCAGGACTGCATTTGGTGCTCTAACATTCTGATACTGTGCTTAGAGAAGTGATCAGTATTTGACTCATTAAAAATTAGTCAAATTTTAATGATTGAAATTTTAACATATTACAGCTAGCTCACTCGCCTTTATTTGTACTGTCATACATTGAATCTCACATGACACGAAATTTCAATCATTACAGAATTCTTTTGTATGTAAACAATTACATTACATTGTTGGATACAAATGAATCAGTTATAATTTCTGACATACATAACTTCAAATGTAAAATATGATCAAAATCCAAGTCCACCAAAATAGCCGCATTTTGGACAACCTTTATACTTTGATTTATTCAAACTTTAAATCATTGTAATAAATTAAATCAGAATAATTATCACGTTATATCTCTTTGTAAAATAAAATACTTTAGAACTGCTTGTACTCAACTGTTAGAATAAATATTTTAAAATTCACAGTATCTAGCTATAGATTAAAAAAAAAACCTATGGTAATAAATATCCGGTGCTTACTTGAACAACAGACACACACACACCTTTAAAACATTTATAAATAAGATTTTTTATAAATATTGACAGAAAAATGTATATATATGTATATATACGTATAGTATATATAAACATGTATCCATCACTTCAAATAATGAGAATTTGCAAAAAAAATAAAACTTCAGCACTTATATTTTAAAGAAATTTGAAAGAAAAAAAATGAAATAATACTTTTTATATTTGGCCTTTTAAGCTTTTAAAACGCAAATTTAAAATATATATATATATATATATGCACACAACCTTTGTGAATTGGAAATACACTGTCAGTGGTATAATACACACATTAATTCCCCCCCCCCCCTACTGCAAAAGATCTGACCCTATTACACTGCTCATACGCTCGGCCCTCAGGTGAGTCAGGCGGTCTGGATCTTTTACAGCTAATATGCCAGTAGGTAATGTATATGTTACCGACAATATATGAAACGCCGGCATTCCATAGAATACATAGGCATTTTATAGAATACTGGCCTTTTTTAGGTAAAGTATGAAATATGAAAATTATTATATACTTTCCCTAGGCACATAGGCGCCGACTAGGGGGGAGCAGAGGGGCACGAGCCCCCTCTGAACTTTTCCAGAGGGGGGCAAAGTCCCCGCTGGGAAATTTCCAGATTTTTTTTCTAACTTCATATTTTACTAAACACCAGAAAATGAAATTTTTTACACATAAAAATAATTAAAAGAAAATCCTATCAACGTAAATGCCACATTTCAGTTCAGTCTTGTCCACATCTTCCTTACCATAGCTCCCTAAACTATCTCGCACGCAAACCAAGCTCATCTTTACTCCCAGGAAACATGTTTACGCTAATGGCAAAAACACCTGGTTACCAGAACTTTTTCGACTGACCACCTAATTCAAAGAGAAATGGAATATTTACATACAGCCATGTTATTGGCATTTCCAAAAAAATAGCTGTTTCCCTCCAGTAATAACTATAAATGATTACCACGAAGTAGAGATGACTTATTTTGTTTATCTAAAGAGATCTGATCTGTAATTACTCCTGTATTCTATATACCAGTGCTGTCTTTACAGGTGGCATCCATTCCGTTTGAAGCTGCAAACCCCGCGGGTAGCTTTATTCCTGGTGAGCACCGGACGTTTGGCATAGCACCGTAGTCAGGCAAGGGCCAGAGGGAGAGCTAAGCCCCCCCCCCCCACACTAGGTATCCTCAGTCCACCCCTCTGATAAAAATATTAAAGTTTTAGTTGTGATGAGAAATGTCAACCAACATGTCATCCAAATTTTGCATAAAAATATCTTTTATGAGATTTTTTTTATAAATTGCTTTGTTTTAAAGATTTTTTTTTAATTTAGCTGAATGCGTGGTTATAGTTATGATCGATTTATTTACATATTTAATTTAAAAATATTTAAATATAGACAATAGTATTTGAATACTTTTGTATTATTATTGCTGGGTTCATTGTTTTAATTTATTGTGTCAAAATCAAATGATAGGTAGTTAAGAGTTGATGTTAAGCGTTAACGTGTATTAACTTTGAGATTTTTTTTTATTAATTAACAGCTTTGCTACTAGTTAATTCTTATGTTAAAATCCATTGTAATTATTATATATTATAATATTGATGCATAGTAACTATATGGATTTTCCTAATCAACTCTTAGCTTACAAATATAAATAGGCCTAAAAAGATTAAAAATATTTATCGTACAATGAATAAAACTGCTGATATCTTTCTTTCGACCTAGCCCGTCCGACCTACCCGAAGGTGTCGAAAGCCCAGACCATCCGACTCGTCCGTGGACTTAGAGTAGCTGTTTGGATGGCCGGTTACCCGAAGGTGTAAGATATCTGTTTAGACCGCCGAGGCAATGCCATCTAATTTAGACTGAAACCCAGTGGAGACGATATCCACAGGGACCGACCCTCCTAACTTTGCTACCAACCGCTTTCAAACCCATATATTTAACGTGCTCGTACATGGGGACAGTTTAGGCAAAGCCGGAAATCGAACTACAATCGACTACAATGCCCGTGATTTAACCACTCGGTTATCTCACTTTAAAACTGCTGCTTGTAAGACAATAACTTACAAAACTTCCTTGAGGAAAGCATCAGTTAGGTGACTATAGTTGCTTCGATGGCGTTATAATTCCCCCTTTTTCAGGCCAAATTAACAGTATGCGCTCTTAACAACCACTACTGCCGTTCATTGGTCAATTCGTTCTTGGCGGTTGTTAAGGGCTCATACTGTTCTTTTGGCCTGAAGTAGGGGCTTAAAATGACCTCGAACCAATTGTAGTCACCTAACTGACATATGATTGCTTTTTTCAAAGCGGCCTTGTAAGTTGTTATATCTTTATCGACTTTGTTAATCTTTTATATAACTTTATCGGATTGTGCCCCCCCCCCCTGAAATTTTTAAAACCCGGCGCCCGTGCCTAGGCATTGTTATATAATACCTAGGCATTCTATGGAATGACAAATGCTATTTAGGCAAAATATGAAAAAAGGAATAAATCGGAGATGTATTTCATACTTTGCCGGTTTGTCATTTGGCATTCTATAGAATGCCTAGGAAATGTGTGAAATGTTAATCGTTTCATAGATTGCCGAACAGTTTTCGGTATTCTATAGAATGCCTAGGCATTCTATAGAATACCGGCTTTCATACATTGCCGGTAACATATACATATAATGTACTTAAGTATGTTGCTAATTTTGTTTAAGATGAGATGTGAGTGACCACCGTTGAGACCTGTATAGGCTCAGGGTAGTCCTCAAATGGGCTTGACCTCTAAAACCTTTTAGTGGGCTGGAACCAAGCAGGCTTCATTTTATACATTTCAAACAGGCCGGTTTGGGGCAGATTGAAATTTACAAACTTGATAATAATCTTCACACTATGTACCTCCTGTCTTCTACAATTTGAGTATTGATTATATTTACAACCCAATAATTTAGATGATGTTGTGAAACTGATTTGTTTAATTTAATATGCTCTTCTGTTCTGTTTTCAAAATTAATAAAATTCCCACCGTCGTCCAACAAGCTACTCTAAACCTTCAGCTGAGCCGGATGTTCTGGGTTATAAAAGTAAAAATGTTAAACAAGTCGAGCTTGTAGTAAAAGTTTTAAAATAATTAATTTTAATTTCCTTACGTTTACAAGATGTAAAATATTCTCTAATTAATTATATATAAATTCAAATACTAAAATCAAAAACATTCATTTCATACTTTTATATCTGGTGCTGTTTGTTCCACAAAAGTGTTTGACTTCTAGCAGTCTATTTAATACATTCTGACTGCTACATATATATTGTATTACATATATGCTGACATATATTCTGTTGCAAAAAAATATAACGTGTAATACTGGGATCTTTTCTTTTGATAACCAGACGAAGAAAACAACCATACAGGCATCTAGGGTTGCGTCTATGACGTGCATCTAAGGTTGCTAAATGAAGACCGTAGGAGGGTTGCCAGATTTGGCGATATATCGGCAATTTGGCTATATTTAGCGACTTTTCGAATATTCCAGAAAGACCTCGAAATAACCAATATTCTACGAGATATGAGAGATTTCCAGAAGTTTCTATAAAGAGTCTATAAAATGAATCACCACTCAGTTGGAAAGCAAATGAACTGTGATTTTTATCAATGTTTTGAGACTAGTAGCGGTTGTTTTGTGAAATTGGTGAAGCATTTAAGTATTGTTTTACTCTATGTTGTTCCTGTTTACGCTGTGTTTGTGAATAAACGTGTTAGTCATCCAGAAATTTGGACTCATTCTTGTATCTTGAGCGCACACCCACGATTTCAGAAGATACATCGTAACAAATTAGCGTCAGAAGTGGGATTTCTAGAAACTTGATAGGCGAGTATGGTAGTGACTAGAAAAGCGAGGGAGGAACAGTTGAAAGAGATGATAGCTTTGGTGAAAGGCGGACATGGCGAGATTAAAGAAGAGATTACAGCCGTAAAAGAGGATTTTAAGGAAGAAAAGAAAGTGCAACAAACCGAAATACAAGAAATCAAAGCTGCTCAAGCCAAAATGAAAACCGGACAAGAAGTATAACAAAACATTAAATCCTACCAAGAAGAGATGAAGCAAAGCATTACATCCGTACAAGCAGACATTACATTCTTACAAGAAGACATTACATTCTTACAAGCAGACAAGAAGATATGAAAAAGCTCGAAAAGAGATTACTGGCTGTTGAGTGAAAATCGCTTCTCGCGAATACGGATTTTTACATTCCGGCAAAGTAAAAGTACATAAGCGTGACGGACAAAGCATATGGACAAATTTCAGGGCGCAATTCGACATTATTGCAGAAGCGAACGGATGGAAAGAAAAAACAAAATTTGACTATTCCACAGCCTGCCAACTCGCTGCTTTCCATCGAGGTCCTTCGGCTGATATTTTACAAACGCTCTCGACCGAGAAATGACTGGACATCGTAGTCCTGGCGATTGCTCTGGAACCCCGCTATGGGGATAATAATTTGAAAAGTCTTGCAGACAGAAGTCTGGAGAGAGTCTACAGGAGCTGGCTTTGGATATTAAAAGACTTTCACAATTCTCCTTTGCGTGTTGTTGAAAAGATTCCTGGTCGATGACGCCGAAGTCCGTTTCAGTATTTGGACGATCGTACGAGGGAATTCATTTTAGTCCTGCGTACGGCTGGGTGGTCGTATCGGCGTATCACCGCTGAAACACGCATAAATGCGTCCACTGTGTAAAGGATTTGGAGAAGATGAATTGAAAAAGGGCATGTGAATCGTTCCAGTGATACAGGTCCATCCAGACGTACGTCAGCACCCGTCAATTGATGCATTTGAAGGCATGCGGTGGATCCCCCACAAACGGCGACTTTCGACATTCTGCAGAATTTGTAGGGTACATCGGATGTTCCAATATCAGCGAAAACAGTTTTTCGACGATTGGCCGAAAGCTGCTTGCACTCAAACCGTCCTTTACGATTGCCATTTGTGACAAGACATCAACGTGAGCGATTGCAATGGTGTCGGGTTCGAGCCTCTTGAACTACTGAATGGAACAGGGTAGTGTACAGCGACGAGTCTCGGTTCTGTTTGTTGAATGACAATCGCCATGTAAGAGTCTGGAGGCGACGTAGAAACAGATCCATTCCTGCTGGGCTCTTGAACACCATACTGCTCGATAACGCTGCATCATGGTTTGGGGTGTCATCGGCACAATGACTATATGTGGATGAGGTGCTGTGGCTGGTTACACTGTCCTACCTTCAGCCAGCAAGATACCACGCTACCGCACACGACAACCATCAACAGACAAGTCCTGCAAGGTATCCAAGTGCTTCCTTGGCTTCCGCTGTCTCCAGATCTCTCATCCATCGAGAATGTATGGGACGTGGTTGGCCGTCGTTTGACTGCCCTGCCTCCACCGCAAAACAGAGGGCGACCTGTGGAGGCTGATTGAAGGTATATAGTCATCCATCTCTCACGAAACTATCTGTACGCTCATTGCATCTGTTCCTCGAAGTGTTACTGCTTGTGACGCCAAAACAAATGGTTCTACTGCCTGCCTACAGATCACCCTGTTTATGCCAGTACTGTATTGCATTCTGGAATTAACATATATGCCATCTCTGTCTGTGTGTCCTTTATCTTCACACTCTATTCGATCTCTCATGGTTTTGCATTTTCTGTATCGGGTAGTGTATACAGTTTATGATAATCCAAAGAAATAAGAATTATATTGTAACACCTAGATAAGACCAAAAATCAAATATATAAGAAAGTAGCAAACAATATTAGATTGATATACTTACTAATGAGCATTGACAACAGAAAAGGAAAGTCTGGGCAGTAAGCACCATGATTTTTTAAGCAGTAAAAATAATTAAATAATTATTATATATATATATATATATATATATATATATATATATAATAGTTTGAAAGTCCAATGAAAGAAAAGTGAGAAGCTGCAACTCGAAAAACCTAACTTTCTAACAAGCTTACAAAATAAAATTATAAATCTGTATATATATATATATATATATAAAGATTAAAATGAAAGCAGATAAAAAACGGGAGTGACCATATGAATTACATAAAATGGTAGGGGTGGATTGCGACACCCCTTTCCCGTTTAAGGCAGCTTTTACAACCCGGGTAACTCTCACGGAACCAACATAATTCCATGGTTAGTCTCCCAAATGTGCGAAAACAAAAGCACCCGAACGCACTCAGAGTCAAAGATGAAAACGATGTAGAAAAAAAGAAAGCAATATCCTTCAACCTAACCCAGTGGAACAACTCCTTATAAGGGTAAAGACGCACATGCGCAGAGATATAACTTGATAACAGTTTCGCAGTTACGATTATAATACCTCACTTAACGTTAAGAATATTACGACTTTTTGAAAAATGAATTGTAATAATGCCGTATAAAATTGATAGAATAATTTTTCTTTATTGCCTCCTTTACAAATTTGTTATATTTTTGATGCAATCTTTCTTAGAAGTATTGTAATTATTGGTTTCTTTTAAAATAACCAATTATTATATTTCTGAACACATTCTTGGTTAGGTTTGAATTCCAGTCGATTATATGATTTATCTTGATACTGTATGATTCTCTTTTATCGTGTAGCTCTGTATAAATTCCATATTTCCGGTGTTTTTTGATTGTTAAATCTAAGAAATTCACCGATCCGTCTTCACTCACTGGATTTTCGATTAGATCTAATTCGCTTGGGTAGAAAGTGAAATTAAAATATGGGGTATTTTCATATCCCCCAATTAAAACATCATCGACGTAACGGAAGTAGGGCATTTCCGATAAGTTATGAGTACCTCTTTCGTATTTTGATAGATAGATATCCGCCAGTATTGCCGAACAACTTCCTCCCATAGGTATGCCCTTGATTTGCTTGTAAAAATTTCTTCCGTCATGAAGTGTTTTCTCTTAATACCAATTACACCAAATCCAAGTATCTTCTTTAGGTTATATGTTTTTCAAATCGTATTCTTCATGTAAATCTTTCAGAATTAATAACTGCGAAAATTCATAACTTCGAAACTGTTATCAAGTTATATCTCTGCGCATGTGCGACTTTACCCTTATAAGGAGATGTTCCACCAAGGTCCGTAGAATATCTTATATATAAGGTTGTCTCGTTCGGGGAAAAAGTTGTCCCGGGAAGGAAGGACGAGTGACGTCACTGCTAGACCCATTCTCTGTCAGAGGCGAGAACTATTGAGAAACGTTGATCGGAAACTATTTAAATATTTATCTAATAGTAACGGTGTGCAAGCAATATAGAATAAAATAAAACAGTACATGCATAGTAATGTGAAGTTTATGAAAATAAATTCCGTACATATGAAAAGAAATAGCAATTTTTTTATGAGAGTGGAAGCTATTAAAATTTTAACATAAGTGAAGTTTATACAAAGATTACTGAATGCTATGTTGAAAGATAATTGAATGAGCAAAGGTTAGGTATAAAAAAATAGTGAATGATCAGAGAAGAGCCAATAGGTGTTAGGTGTGTTATGTGAATCGGTTTGAGAAGGATATAAATATATATTTCTAATCTAAATGTGGCAAATCAGTCATCATTTAAATATTGACTGTATTCCGAAGTTTACAGGCATGAATAAAGCAGTATAAATTAGAATAAATATTATTTCCAAGCAATGAATGCATAGCTTTTGTCTAGTTCAAAAATTTTACATGTTTTAGAAAAAATATATCGTCTGGATTTGAGAGAAGGTCAGGAAACTTTCAAAATCATCTGAAGAAAAAACAGTAATTGATTTAAATTTGAAAACACATATTTTATCAAATCATTGCAATAATAATTATTAGTCACGTCAAATGTAGTTTGTTAAGATTTTTTTTGTTAGTAAATTTGTTAATAAAGTTTTTGCTAAGGCATTTATATCTTGATTCGTCAAATTGAAGGACTTCATCATGAGTAAGACGGAGTAGTTTCGATTCAATAAAAATGGTTTTTGTTCAAAAAAGGAATATTCATAAGTTAAAAGAAACAAGTGTAATTTTATAGATAATTTTGTAAAAACAAAATAAATTTATAGTCGCATTAAAATGATACATTTACCCCTATTTATTTTAAAGCAAACGGTGAATGGAATCTTTTTAGTTTGAAGCTCCTTCCCCATAAATATTGGACAAATTTCGGAGAAAAAAAATTCGTCGTCGAATAAAATGATAAAAATAGCCCTTGCTTCTTTTAGCATAAAATTCTGGATGATACTCCCTACCCCCCCCCCTTTTATTTTCCACGATTTTCTGTCGCATTTTAAAGTGCTGATTGACTGAATTCTACGGTAATATCTATACCATAAAGGAAATTAAATGAATTCACAAAAACTTCAGATAAACAAAATTAAACAGCAGATGTATATCATTAAATATATAGAAACGGGGTTTTCTTTAAGCATATAAAATGAAAATATTAATTACATGCATTGTGCATGCAATGATACAATCTAAATATTTTAAAATCAAATCGATGACATTTTTCAGAAAATTATAAAGTTCAAATATTTTTTGTATAGGAACTATTAGGAACGGAATGGTACGCTTACTCGATAGAATAAGTGTCATAGCATTTATATGCAGGAAATTTTAAATCATCCAATTTTTAAAGAAATAGAAATTTAATTGCAAATTGATAAAGATAATATGGAGAGTTTTATAGAAATAAATATTATTTAATTCTATTTTTACATATTTCTCATCAGTTGTATCCTATTCCAAACCTTTAATAGAAAATACAGACAGTAAAGTGCACAGTCTCTATTTAATGAATTTGAACGGGATATTTCGTTTAAAATCTTTAATGTGTTGTAAAAGTAATTGTTAAAAAATACTATATTAAAATCCATATTCATGCAATATATTTGTGAGTAAAAATATTAATAAAGATTATCAATTTACACATGAAATATGTAAATTTTGTGTAAAAAAGAAGATGAATGTATTTGTTATACGAAATCACCCGGAAAATCATATCCTTGTCTTAATATATAATTTGTCAAACGGCTGTTTTTGACTTCTTCATCCGTTAATTACAACAATTTAGTTCGTTTTGAATTCAAATTTGAGTTCATTTGTCATATTTCAGTATTAGCACATTATTTTAGGAAACATTTCATGTATCTCGTTGATGTTTAAAGCAAGGCATTTTTAAACAAAACCGTGCTGTTTTCCAACGTTTTTCAACGAAGCCCCGCTTGTCAACAGAACGGAAGGTCTAGCAGTGACGTCACAGCTCGCCCAGAAATGGTACCATGGGGGGAATAGCGAACGAGACAAGCTGTTAATTCTATTAACCTTGATGTTCCACTGGGTTAGGTTGAAGGATATTTCTTTCTTTTTTCTACATCGTTTTCATCTTTGACTGAGTCCGTGCTGGTGCTTTAGTTTTCGCACATTTGGGAGACTGACCATGGAATTATGTTGGTGCCGTGAGCGTTACCCGGGTTGTAAAAGCTGCTTTAAACGGGAAAGAGGTGTCGCAATCCACCCCTACCATTTTATGTAACGAAGTAGTGGATCGAGATGTTGTTATCATGCTTCTATTGGAAAATTCCTTGTCTTTCACTTTTTATGATAGTATATATATATATATATATATATATATATATATATATATATATATATATGATCTGATTTGCTTAGTACATACAGAAAATTATCTCATAGATATAGATTACTATCCAGACAATTTGGAATTAATTCCTAATGAAGCTACTATTAGTAAAAATGTTAATTTTTTGGATTTAAATCTTTTTATTGATCCTTCTAATAGAATTGTTACAAATTTATATGATAAAAAAGACTTTTATAATTTTAATATTAATAAAATCTTACCTTTTAATTCCTGTAACTCGATTCAATTGTTTAGAAATATTATACTCAATCAGCTTTTTAGAATTTATAGATTATCTGATAAAAAATTTCATGCTATGCATATCAATAATCTCAAAATTACTAGTAATTTATATAAATATCCCTCTTATTTAGTAAATAGTATTGTTAAAAAATTTAAAATAGCTGGATTTTTATAATTCTTTTCATAGTATCATATAATTCTATTCATAGTATCTTATATTAGCCAGACATTTACATTCTCTTGTGTTTTTTTTTTTTTTTTTTTTTTTTTTTTTTTCATTCACTTCCCACTTCAGCATTACTATTATTTGGCCCTCTTTTTAGTAGCACTTTTTGTATATTAATACTTTTTCTTAACATTTCGCTTCACAGTTTTTCAATTCTTATGAATGGCAACAGTAAATGTTTTTTTATTTTTTTCTTTACGAATGGCAACACTGGTCTCTTCTATCAGTGTACCCTGTATTGAATCGATTGTACATACGCTGTGCTTTTTCCAGGTATTCATTTTTTCTTTTTTATTCCTTCTTTATGTATGTCGTCCAAGTAGAAATCCTCGGCGTCCAAGTAGAAATAGTTTATAGATTTAATCTATCTATTTCTTCAGAAACATACATTTTTGTGTTTGCTTCTACAAAAAACTTGGACATGATTAGATTTTTGTAGAGGTTAACAATTCATGATTTAGGCTTAGAGCCTCGTCCACGTGTAATGCGTTTGTGCTTGATTTCGTTTGTTATACTTATTTCGATTCCATACCTTTATATTTTTCATTGACTTGTTGATTCGATATTTATTTTATTTATTTTTTTCCCATTTGCTTGAGGATTAGTTGATTTTTACTTTTGTTTTGTAAGCCTGTTAGATAGTTGAATTTAGCTTAAGTTTTTCTTTTTTTGTTTCCATACCTTTTAATTTGGTTGATTTTCTGTAACTTGATAGCTTGTGTTTTGTATTTTTTAACCATTTGATTGATGATTTGCTGTATTATATTTTATTCTGTGGGTGTTTTTAAAAAAGTTAGGTTTATCGTGTTACATCTTCTTACTTTTCGTTCATTGGATTTTCAAACTTCTATTATTATATATATATATATATATATATATATATATATAGGGTGATTCAGAACTTATGGGACTTGGGGGTGGTAGAGCACACTACAACAAACATTTTTTGTACAGGAATAGTGCAAGTGACGCGTTGAGGCACAAACACAAGAAATATACATGAAAGGAAACATAAATTGTTTACTTACAGCATCGTTGACAAGTGCTTCTTTACAGCAATGTTTACATTAATTGCTCAAAATTGAGTCCACCAACAGCAATACATGCTTGACAGCGTCGATGGAGTGATTGGCGTATACTGTTGCAGGTAGAGGACAGAAGGTGGCTTGCCGAACACGCCATTTGCGTGAGTCTGTGTTGTTGCTCATGATGGGAGACTTTGCGAATGCCGAGAAGGCAGGCATGCATTTAATGTACGGGGCTGCAAATGGTAATGGCAGAGCAGCGCTACGGATATATCAAGAACGCTTTCTGAATAGATGACTGCTGGACCAAAAAATTTTTGAGCAATATACACCACCAACTTTGTAACAGGAGTCAGCATTTTGACAGGAATCAGCATGGGATGTCACTTTGGAAATTCACGGAAGTCGTATTCGGTCATATTATAGATCAGTTCGTTGGGGATCCTAGCGACGTTATCATAGAAATTGTTTGAGTTTTTTTGCAGTTTTGAAATCGCGATGTATTACAAAGTTTTTCAAGTATCTCGGAGCTTTTCTGGTAGAACGTAGGACTTTGTGCTGAATAATTTGGACTTTTTTATGTTAGATTTCGCAGCGTAGCCCCAAATTGGACAGGCATAGAGAATGATGGGGCGGATAACTGATTTGTAAAGTAGGATTTTGTTTTCAATGCTGACATCATTCGAATACAGGAGGGAGCTCAGTTCTGCTTTTACAAAGTTTATTTTATCTTTAAGTTTTGCAATGTGGGAGTCTGCTGTCAAGAGTGACACCGAGATATTTACATGTCCTCTCAAAGCAAACTGGCTGGTCGTTAATTATGATTGATTGGAGCAGGAAACGTTGATGTGAGAAAAATACAGTTTGACATTTGTTAGGGTTTATTTTGATGCGGTATTTCTCTAATAAAAGTTCGAAAGTGTCGATGTGATGTTGTAAGTATCGGTGTAGGTAGTTGGTGTTGCGGTGCGTGGCAATAATGGCAGTGTCGTACGCATATAAACAAAGAATGGTCTTGTTTGGTCTAGGGATGTCATTTATGTAAATGTTAAAATGAATGGGACCAAGTTTACTGCCCTGGGGGACTCCAGACAGGATATGTTTGGTGTGTGAGTGTGTCTTGTTGAGACGGACATGAAAGATTTTGTCGCTGAGGAAGGAGTATAAAATATGGGTGAGAGAGTGTAGCATACGGAGCTGAATGAGTTTATACATGAGACCGATGCACCACACCCTATCGAAGGCCTTAGCGACGTCAATAAATATACCTCCAACTGATGACCGGTTTTGGAGTCCATAAAGAGATGTACTCCACCACGCAGAGCAGTTGGTGTGTTGTAGAGTGGAGCGGTCTAAAACCAAATTGCTCTGGAATGAGAATGTTGTTATTAGCAAGGAAATTGTTGATTTGGATGGCGATGAAATGTTCAGCCAGTTTGCCAGTTCAGCCAGTAGAGCATGGGCACGAATGTAAATAAACAACCTGCGTGGTAGAATGCGCAGGATTGTAAGGGCAAAAGGGCACTTTCTTTCCCATTGAGTTCTATGCAAATTTTCTACGATGTCCATATAATTGCTTCGTACTGTAAAAACTATTGCATATAAAAATATGAAATTTGGTACACTTGTAGACAAGGCTTTGGGGAATACGCTGAAATAAACCGTTTTTTGATATATATTGTAGTTTAAGAAATATTTAATATCAAAATCAAAGACAAAATATTTGAGCTGCGAGTTCGCGTCTTGGATAGACTAACAATAGCAAGACCACAAATTTTTGCAGGCAGGTACCTACATGGGTGAATTTTTGCAGGACGGAGTCCCTTTTTGTAATTTCGCTGTAGTTTTTAAGATATTTTACTTCTTATGCACTTCTGAAGTGAACTTTTTTTTTCGTAATCGACCAAATTTAGAAAGTTGATGTACAAAACAGTATAACTTTTGCTTGAATGTCTTTTACTAGTTTTGGGGAGATTGGTTACATCTTTTTAACAAATCCCCCCCCCCCCCCTCCCCCCCAAAAAATATTATACTTAAATGTACTTTAAGATTCAATTAATCAAATGTTATTACTATGATGTCAATCAAAACTATGTACATGAATGAATCTTTACATATATTATTTAAACTTAATTATTTAAAATTATATTACTTTTAAAAATGCAAACAATTATCATGTTATGGTTTTATAAAAATATAATTCAATTTGGACAGCTGATATTTATATTCACTTTATTACTCACATATTGTAATTTGTTGTATCATATTAATACAAGAAACAGGTTAATAAGCCTTAAATATGCACCATTAAATAAATAGAAGAATGAAATGTAATAATTTTCACAATAATATTTAACCAATATATGTCAAATGAGAAGTTTTCTTAAACCAGCAAGTGAAAAATGAAAATCCTATTACACTTAAAAGATTTTTATAAGCAACGATTTACCTTTTTAGATACAATTTATCAATTTTAATTACTAAATTGCCAATCAAAACTATGCACATGAAAAAAATTAACCTATAAATAATAATGGACTCAATTAGTTAACATTCAATATCTATTTTTTTTTTAATTTAAACAATTTGGTGTTTTTAAAAGAGTATAAAAATATTGAAATTAGGAAAGTGGTCATTTAAATCTGCTGTGTCTTCCCTGTAACATTGAGATGGCCATTTAAATTTATGGTATCGCATCAAAGCAAGAAATAGGCAGGGCCCTCGCTAAGGGGGGGGACAGGGGGGGAGTCTCCCCCCCGAATGTTGAGAAATCCCTGTACAGTTGGCAAAATCAAGATCCAAGTTGGCAGACTTGGTACATTTTAGATAAAATGATGGATGATATTTTATCATGATATACACTCCAAAGATCCATATAAATGGAATATGGATAAAAAAAAAGGCTTTATTGTGTTTAACTTATTTTACATAGACACGTATTCGTCTTTGCTTCAGGCAAGACCACCTTTCTACAGCATCTTCCAAGTTGATTTCGTTTCCAAAGTCTGCTTCGCACTTCGAAAGCATGAAGCAGTTAAGCCTCATGTTTGTCATTGTTGTTCTCAAGGAACATTTCACAATATTTAGCTAACTGAAGGCTCTTTCATTTGTGCTGACTCCATAACCGGCTGTTAAAGTCAATTGGCACATTTTGAAAGCCAGCTTTAAAGCATTTTTGAATTGAACCATTACGTTCTTCAATGTTTCCATTGATAGTATATGTATGTTCCTCCTTGCATATGTTAACGAAGACTTCTAACTCACTTTGTAGAGCATGCATATGAGACCTAGTAGCTGGAGGGAACATCGTAACAGCCTCTTCAATTGCTTCGATTGTCAGATTATCCTTGTTCAAGGGAAAGATGAAAATTGAATGTAGTGGAGAAATAGTTGTCTTCATAGCAACCACGTTGTCTTTAAGGCCTCTTCATAGTGTATCAAGGACAGTCTTGAACTCTTTTCTATAGCATTGTTTTAGGTCTATGTTTACTTCATTTTCAGCATACTCTTCAATCCTTCTCGGTCTCATTCGTCTTCTATGGTGCAGTTGAAAGTCATGTTCAGGATCAACTTTAATGTTTCCAACACATGTTTCCGCACTTGTGATCAAGTTGTCCATTTCTGTGGTGTTAATATTAATCTCCTCCAAAATTATTACGGTGTTTTCGACTGTTCAACTGTAATACAATCAATCAAATTCAGATCAGGGCTTTTCAAAGTTTCTGTCAAATTCTTCATTTTATACATAATGTTTTTCATAAAAAACAAGATAAAAATGAAATCAAATGATTTCATCTTTTTGCATAACCCATGCGCTTTTGCTTTTGTAGCACAATCTAATTCCTGTTGTGTGGAAATTTCTTCTAATACAGATAGGCTAGGTGCAAATGATGTGTTTACAGATTTTATAGTCTCTGCTCTGGCTGTCCACCTAGTACTAGATATATTTCTCAAAAGAAGGGCATACTTCACTTCTTTGATCTTATTCCTCAACTGTCGGAAACGGTTAGTACTTGAATTGAAGAAAACATACAATGCTTCAAGTGCGTAGAATAAGTCTCTAATAATAATGCTGATACTGCAGCTGTGTTCTACGTCTGTGATCTTGGCATGGAATGTATGGTATATGATGTCCTATGATTTCTGAGAGTTCCTTTTGGACTCCATTAAACTGTCCTGACATTGAACTTGCAAAATCATATGACTGAAAAGCCAGTGAGGGTGTGTCAATATCTTTCTTTCTTAAAGTCTCATAAATTTACTTTGCCATTCCAATACCTGTTTTTCAGCACATTCAGAAACGTCTAACAAGCGTTCTCTTGGTTTGCAGTTTTCATCGACAGTACGGACAACAATCGAAAGCATATCCTTTTGTGAACTGTCAGGTGTGGTATCAGCCATCACTGAGAAAAAATCACAGCTCTTAATCTCCTTAACAATTTTTTTTTCTATTTCTTCAGCAACGAGCTCATTTTGTAACTCAGGACTCATGTAACTCACGTGGTACCGCCATAATTCTCTTTCATTAAACCATGTTTTCAAGATGTGGTTATATCTTGAGATCAGCGATATTATTTGTACAAAATTACCATCATTTGATCCTGATCCTTGAAATGCTATCCCTTGACGTCCTAGTGTCCTGCATGTGTCGAGCAAGATTCTCACTACTTCTCTGTTTTGAAACTGTACTCTTTCATTTTCTATCAAAGTTAATCTCTTGGTTTGATCAAGAAGCACATCAATGTGCCGCTCCTTTATTAAAAAGTTACAATAGTTGTGGAGTGCTGATCTTTGTGCAATAGATGCAAAGTGAGTTTGTAACTTTCCCAGCTTTTGCTTCTCATTTCCCCCCCAATTTCTTACTCCAATCTTCGACCATGCATCTTCACTCTTCTCTTGACCTACTCCATGAGGAAACAGAAAGCACACAAAGCAGTATGCACAATCTTTAATTGTACTGTATTCTAAGTACTGAAATTCTTTATACCAATGGGGATTGAATCTGTCTTTACCATCACTTGGAAAGGATGCCAAAATTGGTTGATAAGGCCCTAATTTGATCAAATAGTTTTTCTGATTATCTGTCAAATCTGAGGATCAAATTAGGGTTACAGTAAATTTTTTTCTCTTTTGGCAATTTTATGATACAGAATTATGCAAAAAAAACCCTTTAAGATATTTGAGTATTGAGAGACATTATGAATACATTAATCATACTGATATATCGATGAATGAAATATCGATATAAAATGTGTTATCGGTGCAAAAAAAAAAAAAAAAAAAAATTACCTCCCTAGACTTTACTTAAGTTGGTAAAAATCATTACTTGACTTGGCAATTTTATCGGCTCTCCCCCCCCAATGATAAGTCTTAGCGAGGGTCCTGGAAATAGGTTAATGAACTTAAAATATGCAGCATAAAAGAACGAATGAAATGGGATAATTTACACTATACTTGACCAGTAATAGATGTCAAATAATGAATAATTTTATTAAAAAAGCAAGTATAAAGCAGGTCTGAAATCTACAGGTTCACAAAGGAGAATCCGAATGTTTTGCCCTTACAAATTTCGTGCATGCCTGTTGAGTTTACATGTGACGTCATGCGACCATGCTCTGTTGTCGAGGCTTCTCTCTAGGGTTCTGGACCTGCTTTGTTTGTAAACTCCATGGGTGACTGTTAGAAATAATTTTAAATTTCTTGCATTATAGAAATGGCAACTTCCGGATCCTAATCCTGTTTGACAACAATGTTAGCGTGTTTAAGCGTGAGTCAATGTCAATGTATTTTTTCATTTAAATGTCAATAAAAATCGGAAATTATAGATTTTAACAAACACTAATTAATTATTTGACCATTATGTTTATTGTTTGTGTGATTTTATACAAGTATTGGACTTTTTTTAAACTGCACTCACCGCTGTCACTCGCATCACTTACTTCAAGTTATTTCTGAATCACTGAACTATACTCTAGTGGTGGCATAAAATACATAATTTTATGTCGTAAACTTTGAAGTAATGGAGCTATGGGGGCTTGTCTGAGTCTTGATGAAGAAGAAAGGAGAGCTCAATTGCGTAGTGAAGAGATTGACAGACAACTAGCTGAGTTCGCCAAACAAGAAAGGAATGTCATAAAAATACTGCTTTTAGGTATACTAGTTTGTGAAATAATTTTCATTTTAATATTAATTTATTCTGCATTTAATGTAATGCTATCTACTGGCGATTCCAAAATTTTTAAACAGCGGGTGGGGTGGGGGGGAATTAGAAATTTTGCCATCGTTAAATATGTTGGAAAGTGGCTACCATGTTTTGAGACCATACTTCACACTTCCTTTAATATTCCCTATATATGCTTATTAGCAGATTTAAAATATTAGTAAATTTTACTCAGGACTAATAATAGATCAAGTAAAAGATAGGGTAAGTGCTCTAATTTTGGCCACATTGTAACAATTTCGCAAATAATTAACAATTGAATGTGTTATTTAACCAATAAATTTGTTCTTGCATTTCGTGAACATTGTTTTGATTATATGTACCATCATTGGTTAATTACCTATATAATGGGACTCACTGGAGAAATAAATCTGTGAATGTGTTCTCTTCTCTCATAGATCTTAAGGTTTTCACTAAGCAGCGAGATTTTGAAATTTTTATTCTTCTATTGTTTTAAATCACCAATTTCACAAAACTTTTTGATAGCAATTAAAAGGTAAGATTTGTTCCTTAATTATTTCTATAAGAAATATTTTGAAGCTTTATTCGAAAGGTGGTCAAAACTGGCACAGTAAATTCCACATACTTGCCAGTTTTAGCCATGAAGGTGGTCAAAAGTGGAATAACATTTGCCCCAGTTTTGGCCATGTACATTAAGCACTTTTATTTGGCAATTTAAATAGTGTTACAATGTATCATTACATAGACAATGTAATTAGTAGTTTTCTTGGTTTAACACTGAATTTGCATATGGCGAGACAAAGTGGGCTTACATATAAAACTAAAAAGGCTGTGCTGTTCTTCTTAAGTGGAAAGTGCTATAAAAGCAATTAAAAATGGTATGCTAACAAAACATTCGGTGTGCCTCGTTCTACAATAAGGCAGATTATGAATGTTCTCCTTATACACCTGTAGCCACGTAAGTCCTCAAGCTGTTCTTGGAGATGAGGTTGGAAAACTCTTAAAGGATTTGATATTGGGAATTGTAAAAATGAAATTTCTTATTAGTAAGGAATAATTGCTTGATTCTTTACAGGAAATATTAGAATTTGGAAATTCCATTACTAAACAACAGACTAGGCCAAAAGTGGTTTGAGTCTTTTACGAAATAGCATTCACATCAGTCAGAAGAAATTGGAATATCTAAGCTAAATGAGTGCCAAGGTGGACAAAAACAAAATTAGAGGCTGGTTTTCAAAGTGAAAGATTTTCTGATAACAAATTCAGTATTCTAGAAAAACTTCAATCTGTTTATAGCACCGATTAAATATATTTCTTACATGTTCTTATCTCTAAAACGTAGTCTTTGTTCCAAAAAATGAAGTACATATAATGTGGCTACAAGTTCATATAAAGAAAACATCACACCTTTACTAAATGCTAATACTCAATGTTGTTGTTGAAACCCAGACCATCCCCGACCTACCAGAAAGGTGCTAATACTCTGTGAAATAGCTCCTTCATTAGCAGTTTTTAGATTTTCAGATTGCCAAAGCAAATTACACAATCAGCACCTGGTAATTAGGAAGTTGATACTAACAGATTGGATGGATAACTGGAAAGACATTTTACGAGTATACTGCTAATATTTTTTATTCCTATTTAGTTGAAAAGCAGGCATCATTTCCAGTAATAATATTCTTAGATGAGCATAAATCCTACATTACTTTACATATTAGCAATTTTTGCAGAGAAAAAAACATAATCTTAGTTGCATTGTTACCTAATGCAACTCTCATTCTTTAACCTTTGCTAAACTCAGATGATGATTGTTTTTCTGTGCATGAATTAGGCCAATCTAAATGAAGATTTTGATGCCTATAGTGAAAAATGTGATTAATACATAGTAAATTTATAACACATTTTGTTAGTCCTAAATATGTATTATATTTACCTCATGGAATGTCTTCCATATCAATTTTGTGATTAATATGTTTGTAATTTTTTAATTTAATTATTTTACAACTATGCAAAATAGGCCTACAGTTTTTAAATACCCACTATGGGCTTCAGAATCTTCATATATCTACATTTTTATAGATGTAAATAACATTTGTCATGGCTAAAACAAACTGGTATAAAGTTGAAACTTTTGTTTATTTCTCAAAATTCCAAGGAAAACAGAAATTTTGTAAAATGTTGTTATTGCCTGGAAGTAAATTAAATTTACTATTAAATGTCATGTGTATCAATTCATGGTATTTATTCAATTAAGCAGGGTAAATTTTTAAACTTATACTTTTTCTAAATGTGGCCATAACTGGAACACTCACCCTATACCTATTTATCATCCTGGTAAATTTACACTTATAACATTTTATATTTGTTCTTTTTTAATGAAATATTTACAATAATTTGGGCAAAAGATAAAAGTTGTGAATTTTAAATACATTTAAATTTCTATATTTGGGCCATTCCGTATTTGTACTTCATAAAGAAATATCTACTGGCTACTGGCAGAGTTATGGAATTTAAAAATCTATATTATAATAATATTTTAAATTTCTATATAAGATAATCCTCTTATTGAAAAGAACTGTGTGAATTCACTTATTTAGGAAATATTTATTATCTGAAGTTCAATATAACAATGAGAAATGTACTTTCTCGAAAATTTTTTTACTCTCCATGAATATCTCAAAGTTTCAGTATATTGATAATAGGTAACAGTGCAGTCACCATCGTCAGCTTAGTAAATTCATTTTAGACAGCCATATAGTTTTTTCAGTGAAGAAGGAAACAGGAATTTTAGTTTCGGAGAAATTTTTTATTGTTTGATACTTGGTTAATAGATTGTCCTACATGGTTCTCTCATCCATAAACTATTTAAAGGGAAAATAATATATGTTTATAATATATTAATTATGCCAAAACTTTGTGTCATATGAACAGTTAAAAACAGTAGTAACGTATTGGTTTTATATTCTCAAAATGTACACTACCCATCTATAATAATAATAGATATTGCTCTGCTTGTTGGTCACATAGCAAAAAATCTGAGCAACCTACAGCCACAAAATTTGGTACAGTGATACTGTATCAAATTCTGTGCAGTATCGCTCTACCCCCGAAGACAGCTCATCAAATTTTTTTTCAAATATGAATTAGTTTTTTAGTTATTAAATGAGGCCATTTTTAGCAATTGTTGCACAAGCCAGTTCCTTAGTGATCCAAAATATTGCAGATTCCATTATCAGAGATCAAATAGCAACCTTTACAATGATCTTTAAACCGAATCCATAGGATAATTCCTTAATATTTAAAAAATAAATATGAAAATGTATATCATATTGTTGTATACAAAAATTGAAGAATTGCACAATTCCAATTTTCGGCATAAATCTTGTCTGATATCTTTGCATTCTAATAAAAAATGTTTTTTTTTTATTACATTGTTCCAGGGTTGACCAGTTTAAACGACAGTGGTTTGAACCAATGAGATATTATAATATGGAGGGAGCATAGTCCTATCTCCCTGCATATTATGTTTCATGTTTGACTACATGCTAGCAGTGTAGTCAAACATGAAACACCTGATGTAAGTCAAGGAGGAGAGCTGCATTTATGATTTGGAAATTTATCATCAAAACTATGTAGTGGACCCTCTGGTTTTATTTTAACTTCTTAGATAATGTTAATTAGAAACTTGTTACACTTTTAAGATTTTAAAGTTATGTTAGCAGTGTCTAAATTTTCTTTGAGGTATAATGCTACTAAGTTATTTTTTACATTTAACTTATTTTAATATATTATATGCATACTGCCAAATATAAAACAATGTCATTTCTACAATAATAAAATTTAGACCATAATTTGTTTCTATTTGTATATAAAATTGCATTTCAAAATAGAAATTTAAAATAAAAATTACAAAATTGTCTCAATTCATCAATGTAGGTGTCTAAATTCATGAATTTTAGAAGGGGGAATGGGTTACACACAAAAGGCAAGGTTTTTAGCATAAACATATACAAGGTAGAATCAAAAAGTTTGGAGACTGTGCTGATTTCTCCAACCTTGATTGGAGGAGAGGGGAACTATTTTACCGTAGCGTAGAAGCACATGTGATGCGAGATGCGAAAAGGAAGAAGCAGGTCTGCAGTACAGGGTTTTTCCAGACAATGCATGCCAGTAAACTGTAGTCATTCGCAATCATCAAAAATGGATATGACATTTGAAGAACAACATCAAATATCAAATTCTGCCAGCGTTTAGGGAAATCACCGACAGAAACATTGTGCATGTTGCAGCAGGTGTAAGGTGAGAGTGCAATGTTTCATGCAAAGGCATTTTCATGGCACTCCCAATTCACGGATGGCTGTGAATTCGTAGAAGACAATCCGCAGGCTGGGCGGCCATCAACATCAATTACAGAGGACAACATTTGAAAGTTGGTGGAAATTGTGCATAACGACTGACTTCAAACCATCAACGCCATTGCTGAAAAAGCAGAAATTTCGTACTGGAGCTGCCAAGCTATCCTGACGGACAAACTGAGCATGCATCATGTGTGTCACCATATTATACCAAAAATGCTAACTGAAGATCAGTGTGATGAGTGCATGCGGATCTGTTGTTGAGACCCAGACCATCTGACGCACCAGAAAGGTGTAAGGTAACCGTTTGGAATGCCGAGAAGTGCCACCCAATTTAGACCGGAGCACAGTGGGGTAGGCATCCACAGGAACCGTACCCTCCTTCCCCTACCACCAACGTCTCGGAAGGACTTACGGACGCACATGTTTAATGTGATCGTACTCTGCATGAACACGGCGGCAATTGTGGCAGCTTGCAAATCTAGCACGCAAACCACCGGGCTACTGCGCTCGAAATGTGCCAGCAGCACGCAGTGTTCCCAGGTGGTCACCCACACAAGTACTAACCGCACCCGATGCTGCTTGACTTCAGTGATCTAATGAGAACCAGTGTTTTCAGCACAGTAGGGTCGTTAGCTCGCATGCGGATCTGTGGAGAACTGTTTGACATTGCTGACAAAGATCTGACATTCCTTTAAAAAATTATCACCGGTGATGAGACATGGTGTTTCTTGTACCACCCACAAATGAAACAGCAATCCTCACAGTAGAAGTCACCATCATCGCCGAAGTCAAAAAAGTTCTGTTTGGACCGTTTAAAGGAGAAGGTAATGCTGGAGGTTATTTTTGACCAGAAGGGCTTGGTGCATTACAAGTTCATACCGAAAGGGACAACAGTGAACAAGGAGAGGTACACACAGATCCTGGCTCATCTCCATGATGTTGTTTACAGGAAATGCCCAGAACTGTGGAAAAGCAAGGATTAGGTGCTGCAACATGACAGAGCCTCTGCTCATCGGTCTTTCATGGTGCAGTATGTACTGGCCAAACATGGAACATCAACTCATCCACACGCTCCCTATTCTCCGACCACTCAAACTGCTGTTCATGCCTCAGGGGGAGGCGAGTGGTCTGGGTTTTCGGCCCTCTCTATTCACCCAATCTCTCCCCATGTGATTTTTACCTGTTCCCCTGTCTCAAAAGTGAACTCAAAGGACGCCTTTTCAAGAGTGCATCTGAGGTTGAGGAAACTGCAACGACCGCACTGAAAACCATCTCGTCCAAAGGCTTCCAGGAATGTTTTCAGCAACTTTACTCACGCTGGCAGAAGTGCATAGCTGCAGAGGGGGAGTACTTTGAAGGTGGTTGTGTGTAACACATGATAACAATAAATCATATCCATCAAGTAAGCCAGTCTCCGAATTTTTTTATCCTACCTTGTAGTAGTCTTTTATGTCTATGGTATTTAGAGGGAGGGGTAGAATTTTCAGTTATTCTGCTGTTTTAAAGTCAAACTTGTGGATTTTTAGTCGAAATGTAAAAGTAAGATTGCTAACTGTGTATCGGAAAGAGAAATGATGGAAACTTTTAGGTTATAAATACATGCAGCAAAATCGGCTGTGAGAACAATTACAGAGGGTGTTCACACATTTTTGTAACGATTTTGAAAAAAATATATATAAACAAAGCTAAGAATGTTATTTTCTATAGAAAATATATTAATATGTTCAATCTGATAGCCCTTTCGTTGAACTATCATATTACATCTTGATTTCCAAGATAAAAGAGCTTTTCTTAAAATATCAAGGTTGATTTTGTTCCACTCCTCCACCACAATCTTCCAGAGTCCATCCAATGTTTTGGGATGTCGCTTATAAAGAGCTTGTTTTAAAAGTCCAAATGCACAGTAATCCATAGGAGACAGGTCGGGGGACTTGGGTGGAATGCATTTAAATAGAATAGGCTCAATTCCGATTTCATTTCTCATTTTTTCAAAAAAATATAACAGTAGATTTAGAGATATGGCTGGTAGCCTTATCCTGATGGAACTTAGCACAGTGAAGATTATTTGGGTAAAGTGATGGAATGTCTTTTTGAAAACAGGTGTTAAAGCATATTTCTGATAGTAATCAGAGTTAATTTTGACATTTTTTTCTACTTTCCTTATTTTAAGCTTTCTGCTATAAGAGGATCCAGCAATAACTATAAAATCTTTGGCAAAACTTTCCTTGTTTTTCTTTTAAAAAACCTTTGTTGGGTATGCATTTTTTACCTTTTTCTCAGTCAAATGTAAACTTTGACGTTTCTTTCCTTTTTTATTAATTATGTCACTTAATTTATGTGTAGAAATATTAAAACCATATTTTTCACACCTTTTTTTAATAATCGAATAAGAGTATTATAATTTAATAAGCGTGTTTCTCTTCAGAAAGCACAAAACTATAGCCTTCGATCCATTGTTTATTTTCTAGCGACATTTTAAAGCAAGGAATATTTTTAATGATGCAGACGATAATTAAACCCTTTTCCGAATTGATGCCAGTCAGTTTTTTTAATTTAATTCCTGGAGAAAGTCAAAATTGTTACAATAATGCGTGAACAACCCTCTGTAATTGTCGCAGTGCATGGCATTTGCTATGATTGGCGTGACTTATTTCAAGCGCTGCCCCCAGGCAATGTCATTTGGAACCCATTGAAGTTTGGAGAAATGTGATAACATATTTGGTTCTCCCTGTCTCCTTTGAATTTTTCTCTGGCGATGCTGCTGCCACTAAGTTGACAGAAACCTGGTTGAAAGAAAGCATAAGTAAACTAAAGTTAAATCGATCCCGGTGCAATGTTAAAATTATGAAACATAGCATAAAAATATATCACAATTTTTTCAATTAATGACTCAAAAACTTTCATCCGGAAAGTCTCTGTCTAAAAAAGGATGTATCTTTATTCATTCTTGTATATATTTTATCACTCTGCGATGGTAAGAGTTAGAAGTTACAGGTAGGTGTCACTTGCTGAACTAGAAATTAAAATGCTAAAATCTCAAATTGCAAGTTTTACAAATGGAAATTTGATTTTTGTTAAATATAAGATTGTAATGTTATTTTAAGCATTCCCTGAGAAAATAATGGTGTTTCAATAAAAACCTCGACTTTCACAGCTATTCTACATATTACTCAGCATTAAAATTCCATGCATTCTGTCTGTAATTGTCTATTACAGGAATTATCATTTGTTACTGTTTCTCTTGATGGAGGGGGATGACATGGTACAAGTGGGATGGGGATAGGGCGGTCAAAATAAGGGGCTATGGCTGTGAGAGATGGAGGCCTTTAAAAATCTTCTATTTTTAAAAGTTCATTGCTAAACGACACGACACTGCTCTGATTTTGATTCAATTTTTACATTCTATTTTCTACTTTGCAATGGACCCACTCAACTTGCTCATGCTAAACTTGGACTTAATTTTGTTGCTTTATGACTCTTGAGCCCACGCAAGAAGGACGATGATAAGAAGAGAGTGGGGCGGCCAAATGAAGGGGGTTTGAGAGAGGGGGGCTTTTATGCCCTCTATGCCAGTGTAGAACTTGCTAAAAAACTGATTGCTACGAAACTGGTTGCTATATTTAATGACTGCTAGCGGGAAAAGTCTACTAGTGATAAATAGAATCTGGTAACCCTTACCCCATGATTTTAGACCTGGTTTAAAATTGACCCACTATAGTTGAAAGATTGTGCATTCCTATATATTGAGATTTAATATTGACATTTTACAAAAGCACAGATGTTTTAATGAGTTAAGTGTGTTTAAAGCAATGATTATTTTGTTCTTTTTATTGGTTCTTTTTATAGGTGCAGGGGAAAGTGGGAAAAGTACTCTTGTTAAGCAAATGAAAATTATTCATAGTGATGGCTTTACACAGGATGAGCTTAAAAGTTTTAAAGTAAGTATCTTTTATGTTCTCATATTTGAATAAAATAGTGAATCACTAGTTATATTGATAAATAATCTACAGGCATGTCTGATACTATAAGTCTGCCTCTAGTATATATGACACAGTATATATTTTATTGTATCACTATTCCTTATAAAATATGTTTAATTTAGTAATGAAAATTGGAAAAATGTAATGCAGAAAAGTTACAGGCAGAATATTTTTCAAATCAGACTGCCTAATGTCATAAAATAAAAAATCTGATGTGGGCAACACATGACTTTCCTTATATAATGCAATGAATTTACAACTTTTACAGTTAAAAAAAAATGTTACTCTTATAGTAGATACTTATATTCTTTCCAAGATATTGAATTTTCTTCAATTAGTCACCATTTTCATTGATTTAGCGCCATTTTTATCTATTTGGCAAGATTTTCGTTAATTTGGCAACATTTAAAAAATCGCCAAGTTGGCGACATTCCGCCACATTTGTCGCCAAAATCTCGCCAAGCGTTATGGATGGAGAAATAAGATATTCTTATACCAGATAAATGACTATTGGCGTTCAAATACAAAAGTGTTACTTAAAGTATCTTTTCTCATGAATGGAATGAGCTAGATCCATGAGAATGATGTCACCCAATTTATCGCAGGATATTACATATGAAAAGTGAACATGTTTCTGAACAGTTTATATATTTTTTTAATTTATGGGATTTTTTGATAAATTTATTTGAAAAATGTGCAATATCTCGAGAACAGATCTTGCTAGCATTCTAAAGTTTATGTCAATCGTTTTCTAAAGGAAAATTTCATAAGAAATGTCTATTTGTGTAACTTTATTAAAGGTTTTGATTTTTTGATGATTTTTTCAAAATTTCACTCAAAAATTTAGGGGGGTTCTGAACATTCGATTGCGTTTAAAAACAATAGGCTTCCAGTATTCACGGATTGTGATTTTTGTACCAAATTTCATTCGAATCGCTCCATTCGTTCATGAGATATCGTCTCCACAGACGCACTGACACCCACACACACACACACACACAGACATCACCTCAAAAATGTTTGATTCATGATCAGGGATGCTTGAAGCTTGCTTTCCCGTCGAAAACTCGAATTCAAATTTTCGACTCCGTCACAATACTTTCCTTATACATTATGTATATAAGGAAAGTAAAAATATGCATAATGCCATCAAGGCAAAAGACTGGTCCTATGCAACTTTACATTAGAAAGCCAATAAAACCCTTGCAAAGGATCTAGCATGATAGCCCCTTGATATATAACATATTTTTCTTTTAGTTGGCATAAAAAATCATTTTTGTCAATTAACCTTTACAAAGTAAACCCATAAATGAGACTTGAAGGGATCATTTGTCCAATTATCATAATATCATTGTTGCTGTAACTTTCTATCCATTTAAAATTTGCCAAACTGTTGCAACCATCATTTTTACTTTCCTTATATACATAATGTATAAGAAAAGTATTGTGACGGGGTCGAAAATTCGAATTCGAGTTTTTGAAGGGAGAGCATGTTTCAAGCATCCCTGATCACGAATCAAACGTTTTTGAAGTGATGTCTGTGTGTGTGTGTGTGTGTGTCAGTGGGTCTGTGGAGACGATAACTGACGAACGAATGGACCGATTCGAACCAAATTTGGTACAAAAATCACAATCTGTAAACACTGGAAGCCTATTGTTTTTATACGCAATCGAATGTTCAGAACCCCCCTAAATTTTCGAATGAAATTTTGAAAAAATCGTCAAAAAATCAAAACCAATAATAAAGTTACGCAAATAGACATTTCTTATGTAATTTTTCATTAGAAAATGATTGACCTAAATTTTAGAACGCTAACATGAACCGTTCTAGAGATATTGCACATTTTTCAAAAAAATTATCAAAAAGTCATATAAAATAGAAAAAAAAAATTTCCTATTGAGAAACATGTTCACTTTTCATATATAATATCATGCGATAAATTGGGTGACATCATTCTCGTGGATCTAGCTCGTTCCATTCATGAAAAAAGATACTTTGAGTAATACTTTTGCATTTGAACGCCAGTTTATCTGCCGTAAGAATAACTTATTTCTTCGTCCATAATGCTTGGCGAGATTTTGGCAACGAAAATGGCAAAATGTCGCCAACTTGGCGACTTTTTGAAAAAGTGAAATGTTGCCAAATTAACGAAAATCTCGCCAAATGGATAAAAATGACGTTAAATCAATGAAAATGACGGCTAATTGTGGAAAATTCAATATCTAATAAGTTATATAATATTTAAATATATAATAATAGTTATATAATTTATGTCGAAAATTCAATATCTAATAAGTTATATATATATATATATATCCTTCTTCGTCCATAACGCTTGGCGAGATTTTGGCGACGAAATTGGCGGAATGTCGCCAACTTGGGGACTTTTTGAAATGTTGCCAAATTAACGAAAATCTCGCCAAATGGATAAAAAATGACGCTAAATCAATGAAAATGACGACTAATTGTCGAAAATTCAATATCTTTGAAAGGATATTAGTATCTACTAGAAGAAAAACCTATTTATTTTACTTTAAAGTAGTAAATTCATTTCATTATATAAGGAAAGTCATGTGTTGCCCACATCAGATTTTTTTATATTTGTCTTTAAGTTCATAAGTTCATTACCAGCTGTGTGATATAGCTAACTTTGTTGGTACTCACAACAGAGATTCACAAAATTCTGATGCATAGCAAGTTTTCTTGCTGCCAGTTCAATTAATAACTATGTATTTTCAATTTTGTTTATCTCTTGTACCAGAAGGTATATATATATATATATATATATATATAAAAATAAATTATTAAATCCAAAGTTAGAATGTATGTAGTAACTCATAATACACTATTCCAAAATTTTCTACAAATACAAAGAAATTAAGACAAAAAGAGGAAATAATAAAGCATAATGCAAGTCATAAGGACAAAGACAATCAACAAATTTCAAAAATGAGGAATGCAAATAAGAAAACAAAAAAATCAAGCAAAAAAGCTTGCACATGGAGGAGATTTAGGCTTACGAGATTAGGCTTACGAAAAGTTCATTTCGAAAAAATTCTCATCGGGTCCATATATCTTTTCGAAATGAACACAAAAATGCTTGTTTCTGAAACACAAGATAGATTTTATCTATAAACTTGTGTTATATGGACGACAAGCATAAAGATTGGAACAATAAAGGAAACATAAATACCTCAAAACGCACCTCTTCAGCGCAACCATGACGAGCAAAATATGACTGGATCATCGTTGCCATATGCCAAAATGAAAAGATGTGATTTGCTGTTGCCAAAGAGAGTAATAAAAACAGTACTGCGCAAAAGCAATAAAATGAGTTATTCAACTGTTAAAGCTTCGAGATAAAAAGATGAAAATATAATTGCAGGAGAATGAAGAAGTACGGCTAAAATAAGATAATAAGGGGAGAATATGAGAATTTTATACTAATCGAAACTTATTAACTATACTATTGACTAAATATGCAGGATATTGATACATTTTACTGGTAATTTTGAGGTTATTAATGTGCAAAGCATGAAATTTTTTATCTGATAATCTATAAATTCTAAAAAGTTGATTAAGTATAATATTTCTAAACAATTGAATCGAGTTGCAGGAATTAAAAGGTAATAATTTATTAATATTAAATTTAAAAAAATCTTTTTTATCATATAATTTAGTAACTATCCCATGAGCAGGTTCTATAATTAGATTTAAATCCAAATAATAAACATTATTACTAATAGAAGTTTCATTAGGTATTAATTCCAAATTATCCGGATAGAAATCTATATCTATGACATAGTTATCAGTAAATACAAGACAAATCAGATCATCTACATATCTATAAATTTTATAATCAGTTGAAGTAAAGAATTTTTCATAATGATATAGGTATAAATTAGCTAACATACTGCTACTACAGCCACCTTGTGGAACACCTGAGACTTGTAAGTATAATTTATTACCTTGAAAGATATAATTATTGAAAAGAACAAAATGGAGAAGCTTAGGAAAATTGGTAAATTTTGTAAGATTAGAATGTTTAGTAATATAAGCATTATATAAAGCTAAAATGACATCATATAGATCAGTGATCTTAATATTATTAAATAGATCTTTAAAATCAAAAGTTTGAAATCCTATTATTTTACCATGCGTTTTTAATTTATTTTTTAATTTAATTTTTTAATTTAATTTATATATATATATATATATATATGTATATATTTAAATAACAGTTTATTGCAAACAATATCTTTATATACAATATTAAAACAATATTTTTGATTTTTAATCAGTGCCAAGTATGTTAATAAGCCTCCTGTATAAGGGCTACATTAAGGCTTAATTTATTTTAAAAATATATATATATTTATCCATCACATTTGTAGAATTACTGAGTCTGCACTAAATGTAAATTGAAATGATAGATAAATAAGATCGAAATAGTAGATCAAATGTATATAAATAACTTCTTGTAACCACAACCCATGGAATGATTGATTTTTCATGTGTGTCCTCAAAGTGTGATGGAAAGACATCTTTCTGACTGCGAAACGTGCAGTTCTCTTGCCTCCGTTAGAAACCTGAGTGTGATCAGATTGCACTCAGATTGATTTGCAGGGGAATATTTAATGCCATGCTGTAGACCCAGCTAAAAAAATGTTTTATTCGTGATTGCTATTCTGTTTCCATTTCATTTTTTGCTTTTAAGTCAGAAACCAAGAAACCATTCATTTGTATTGCTTTTTTTTCTTCTCAAATGAGTGTGTAAGAGAGGATAATATCTCTTGGGCACAAATAAATGGAACAGGTATTGCCATTATGTAATTTTTTTTATATTGTTGTGTTAAAGGTGTAGTTGAAGCGAAGTAAGTTATGGGCTTAACTTCCTTAACACAAACTCAAATCTGATTGTGTTGAAGACCCAGACCGTCCGACTCGTCCAGAGGACTAAGAGCAGCTATTTGGACGGCCGGATAAATCTGATTGTGTGCAAAAGTTTCATTGCCACAGTATAACTCAACTAATTTGAATAAAGTTTTGTGTATAGCTGAAACTAATCATGTTTAGGTCATGACAGAGGCCAAATTTTTTAATTTTAATCCATGTATCTGAGGTCAAAAGTCAGATAATGTTATGTCTTAAGAAAAAAATTAATTTTAAAAAAATTGCATTTCAAACAGAATTTTCTATTTGTTTGGTATAACTTGTACAGTTACACAAGTTACTAGTCTATTTTGTACATTAATTATTTCATATTTAAGTGTTTTAGTACTTTCATGAAATAAAAGTATCAGTTATTAAATATCTAGCTAGATACCCTACTTTGTTTTGACTTTCAAAAGACATCTAGTTAGTTTAAAATACAGTTCATTAGCTTGGCAGCACAACCACATTCCCAAATGATGAGCTGCTACTGCTAGGAAGAGACACCTCATTGCTCTAGAGCAGTGTTCTTCAACCTTTGTCATCTCGCGGAACCCTTTTTCTGAGATATTTTTTTTATGGAACCCTTCGTTCAGTAGCACACCCAGATTTGATTTTAGGGGGGATGTGTCATATTACGTATTACATGTTGTGAACAAGGTGCGTATCTGCCTTTGTTATAAAAACTTTATATAAGATATAAATTTGCATTAATTCAAACAAGAAGATAAATATTTCATGTAAAGTATTTGTATTATACATATATATGTCATATGAAATTGAAAACAAAGAAAAACAAAATAAAAACAACGAATTGTAGTATCGACTCGTGGAACCCCTAAAGCGTTTGAGTGGAACCCTAGGGTTCCGCAGAACACAGGTTGAAGAACACTGCTCTAGAGCAATTGTTAGAAACAATTGACTAATCAAATTCCAAATTCTGCTTAATGGGGGATAGGAGCTAAAAATGATTGAATTTACACAAACAATCTTGTTTAAAAAAATCAAATTTATTATAAAATGTAAAAGAGAATGAATTTTATTTATGTAGTCTGGGCATTCCTATGTGATATATTCATGCTAGTACCTGGTTGACGCCTTGTAGCCCACTGGCGGACAGTCCACAGACCTCACTTAAAAAAAACTGGTTTAGCAGTTATTTTCAAACTTAACATAACCACCATGAGTATTTGTGGTCCACTTTGGTGATACAAACAGTCTCCTTCACCAGCTGTAAAATATTCCAAACAACTTTCAGTAGTATTACAAAATCTCTGTAATCTCTCAAAAATGGAAAAAGATAAAGAAAAAACTATGCCTTATAAAATCTTTGTGATAATCTCCGTTGCAGTGTATGCAATTTATACATGTACAATATGAAAAGAATGTAAATGTGGCTTTGTGTGCTTATGGATTATCCACATGTCAAATAGTTATTTTCATCTGCACTTGAAATTTGGTGAGAATTTTACATGAGTTTAAATAGGCCATTCTGTTTTGGCCAATACAGTTGCCATAAGCTTCAAATTATGATGACTCTATCATGCGTCTAACTTTTGTTGATGAAATGATTTAGTTTTAAGCTAATTAAGCATGCTTGCTCTGTCATCTTGCACAATGTTTCTGCAATAAAATGGTTTGATGATTATGACATTGGATACTAAGTTTGTATATATATATATTGTTCTTTCCATTTATTTTGAAAGTTATGTTAAAATTCTTTATTTAAAATACATTTTAATTTAAAAACATATACACCAGTTGAGTTTCTTGAGTTCACTGACTTTAGTTCCAGATTAAATGTGTACTTTTCTATGCTGAATTTATGCAAATACAAGCCATTCTTTGATTGTACAGCTATTTGTAAGCTAGACAAGAAATTCGTTTAAAAATTAGTCTATGAGAGGTGAAAATTTTAAAATCAAATTTAAACATTTATTTCCCTTTCTTTTTATAAATTCACTAAAAATCAGGAAATTGTATTACAAATTCCTTTTAGGCCTCATTTTAAAAATTCTTCGTGCTTTATTGTGGTGTTAAGATTGAAATTGTACAATAATTTTTCCAATTGCTACAAACAGATTGGTGTGAAACCATTCAAAAATTCTCTTCAATGTTAAATAACTAAAATAATTTGAATTAAAAAAAAAAATCTACAAGTTATATCAGGCCCTAAATTTTGTGGTTATTCATCCTTTTGATTTTCCACTATATTGTGTGCAGATAGACACACCACACATTATTTACCTTTCATTATTTAAGATACTGTAACCTGAGAATGTTTGTTGCAAATGAAATCTTTTAGTAAAAATTTGATTTTGCATAAAATCTCTTTTGGTGAGAATAACATCTATGTTTGGGGTATCTTGGGCTGAAATTGGAGTGCTACGAATAATGCAAACACTTTAAACGTCTATATCTCCAAATCTAGTAATGGAAATATTTTCGTAATTTATCCTTAAAAAGGAAAAAGTTTCTTTCTGAGCGAGTTTTTGCCTCACTTTACTTGCTTTCACCCAAAATATCTTCTATATTATATAGATATAAACATTAAGTGACAAAAATGTTTAGTTCCAATTTCTAAATTAATAATTTGCTTTTACAAGGCTGTTATAATTTTTGAGGAATCATCTTGTCAATTAGTCTTGTTAAAACTTGTAAAAACGAAAATTTTTCTGTTTTTTAAGCTTGTAATGTTTATATCATGGAAACTACCATGTTAACTATAAACTAAGAAATAATTTGTAGCCCTTTGAAGCTCTACAAGGATATAATATTGGATTTTAGATTGGGTTTTTAGTTTTCGAAATGTAGTGCTTATAATTTTGATATTTTGAACTATTTTGAAAAGGTGTTTCTAATTTCAATATTTTGAACTGTTTTAAAAATGTCTAAAGAAGACAAACAACCCACCAAAAATGCTGTTATTAATGCAAAACCACCTCGACTCCATTGAGCCACTGCCAATTTTTTTCCCAATATTTCAATGTATGTATTATATTTTTTCATTAGAAGATAAATTATTATACTGTAGCTTTTCAAACTGTTGTTATCTTTAGCCTACTGTATTGGATAATCTATTAAGTTCAATGAAGTATGTCCTTACTGGTATGGGGATTTTACGTATCAACTTAGAAAATGCTAAAAATAAGGTACATTTTATACTACTTTTTTGTTAGTTGATTATTTAATGAATTCAATATTGATTATTTGATTTTTTTATATATATTTTGTATGTATACATATAATAAATAACTGATTGTGACAAAATAGTAATACCTCCAAGCTTACTATACCTTGGGACCCACATGGGTCCTTTGGCAGTTATTGTAGACTCTGTAAAAAATGATGGCAAATATATAATTTTTAATTATAATTTTAGTTGCAAATATATTAAATTCTAATTTGTATTCTTCAAATGTGTTTCTAATGAGCCTTAGTCATTCTAAATATCTAAATAATTACTAATAATGTTTTAATAGAGTAAATTTTTAAATATACTTTTACTTCATTATATGTTTAAAAGATAATGTTGAATATTATTTTAGGAACTCCTATATAAAATGCAAAATCAATATAAAAATATGAACTCTTCAATTATTTTTCAATAATTTAAACTTTAAGAATCTTGTTTATTCTTTATGATTTAAATTTATTTTTAAATCCTTAGTTTATTTTTAATATTTAAAATAGTTAAACAAACTTTTGCTCACATTTCTGCAATTTTAATCTTGAAAACTTTTGTCTGCTTTACAGATGGAATGCGTAGCTTGTTTTTGTTTACTTTTTGAGACTTTAAATTTAAAAAGCTCTTGGTTACTGTTCAATATTTAAAATGTTCAATATTTGCTTTTATTCAATAAGGCATGATCACTTTACTATAGATAGGTCTAATGTGTATACTGAGACCTTTCCTTACAAAATTATTGGGACGCTTAAAAACTTTTCTAGGAATCTTGTATAAATATGTCATTCATTTATCTTTTTGTTTGTTCTGAGTTGCGAAATATGTCAAATTTGAATTCATTTGGTTCTAATACCTTGCTTGTTAACATCTGCAATCTTATTTCAATAATTACCAATAAGTTAAGCAGTAGATGTGTATGTCTTTCTAAAATTTATCTATTGCTTTTTATTTTGAGAACAAAATATAAAGTATGATGCATATATAAAATTACTGCAATCAAGTATAATACTAGTATCATGCATAAAAAAAGTATTGTGATTGGTCGTAAATTTTAATTTGATGTATTTACAGGTTTTTTTTGTATATTCCTAAACTTGAATTGAATGATTTAAAATAGGAGATATGTGTGTATGCATATGCAATGTATTTGAAACTAGAACAATTTAATTTTGTTCTTTATGATGCTGATTGTTACAAACTATTACTATTAAATTTGTGAAAATTTAACCTTCTATTCAGATGGGCTACAAATCTATATCTTTACATATCTTCAATACATAACCCCTTCTTTTCAACACCAAATCTCTTTTTAACACTTTACAACATAGTTGAAAAGTGTTTATGACTTTGTTCATTCTGTCTGTCTGTCAGCACGATAACTACCATGAAAATGGCTTTTTAAAAATGAAATTTTAGTATGTTGTTCAGACGGTCTGTAGGACCTATGGGAATATAAATGAATAATATCACCCAATTAATTTTGGATTGAACCCGGGTTGAAAAAATGAAATACATTGAACCCTATGGGACCTAATTTTTCAAACATTTTTTAAGCGAATTTAAAATTCACAAATTGCTTCGAAAGTTTTAGGAAATATTCAAATTATCCCATAAAATATATAAAAAAAATTTCAGTAAAATATGTTAGGTAGTTTTTTAAATAAAAATTGTTTAATATAGGGAGAAAAACAAATTCAATTAAATTCTGACTCTTGTTATATTCTCCAGAAAGGAAAAAGAGATATATTTTATAATAAATATCTTTCCAAGAGTTTAATTATTTTTTTTTATCATGCCCATGAGGAAATTATTTTCAAAAATCATAACCAAGTAGGTCATATAGTACGAAAGATAGAATCAATACCATTATAAGTAGAAATGAGTAAATACCACTTTTCTCGAATTCGAGGATTCTAATCAGGCTGTGTAGAGTTAGTGAGTTTGTCGCCAATGTTAATTTGATGCAAATGAGCGCTATTTTGTAAAAATGTTAAGATATTACATAAAATAGTTCTTCACTTCTGCTGGACTGTCAAATTGTGGGCTGCAATCAGAAATAATTTTGCCATCCGCAAACCCAGCAAGCTTTTAATATAACGAGAAATTTATATATTTTCATTTTTTACAATTTCTGAATGAAATTCTAGCACAAATTAAAAATGTTTATGTTTAAGTGTGATTTTTGACAAGGGAAGGCGTGTTGGCATGTATTTAATTAGTGTTCTTATTTTTCAAATGTTTGTAAAATGTATTTAAACTTTAAATGTTATTAAATTTATTTTTGCTTAAATTCTGTGCATCTACATACTGAAAGAATGCAATTATAATATATTTGAGTTTAAATGATTATCCAACTTTGATTATTTCTACAACGAAGCCTAATTTTCACTTATGAAGAATGTAAATACCAAAAGATGTAGAATGAGTTGTATAAGAATTGCTGCATTTCTTTAATGCAAGATTATTTAGCTCATGGGGTCTGCAGTATAGCTGATATAAATGAAACATTCATTGATTTTACACAGAGAAGAAAACGATTTTTTCGATGAAGTTTTAAGCATAGAGTTAAATTACTTGTATACCTCCATGGTTTTAAGTTTTTAAATAAAATGAAGTATTATAGTATTGTGATGAATGAAAGGAATGGAAAAAGTTTATGAATGAAATGCTGCTTTTATAGAGAGAGCTAGGCAATTTATATTTCGATGACGTCATTTGAATAAAGTTCATTTGTTTTCGATGAAGTTTTCAAATATAATAAATTATTGTAGTATTATGATAATTTTAAAAATATTACCGAGGAATGTATCACATTTTAGAGATGTTTAAGCCAGGCAATTTATATTTCAATGCCGTCATTTGAATGAAGTTCATTTTTTTCGATGAAGTTTTAAGTTTTCAAATATAATACATTAATGTAGTATTGTGATAATTTTAAAAATTTTACCTAGAAATGTATCGCATTTTAGAGATGTTTAAATAAAATTGCATTGAAGTTGGAAAGTGTTTCATAATCAATGCTTTATGCATGATTGATCTTTCTTGTTCTTTAAAAAGACAGACTTTTCCTACAATAATCTGAAAAATAAAATAAAATTTTCTAGAAGTTATGTTAGCATTGCATTTGTTTTGTGCAATTAATAAAATATTTAAAGTCGTCTTGTATGAAATGCATGAGATGGCTTTTTGCAAGTAGCTTTTTGGATTTTTTAATCACAGGGTGTATGCATCATAGTATGTAGAGAAAGTCACATGCGTTACTCATATCAGATTTTTATACTGTATCACATCCTAATTTTCTACTATTTCTGTATAGGCTCATGCTCAAACTATTTTATCCTGCCAATGTTGCTTTGATGAGAATTTTATTATGCTTCCATTTATCTGCAACTCCTTGCACAACTTGTGGAATGACAAGGGAGTGAGGCTGGCTGTTGCTCGAGGCTATGAATATGAACTCAATGATTCTGCTCTCTAGTATGTATGAATTTGATAGTTCTTATACTAGATTTTATGTGTTAAACATAAGTTTAAGAGATCTCTCCAGAAGAAATTTAGATCTGTTTCTCCAACCCTTCTCAAAATTTTATGATTTGTAAATTTACCTTTCTCAAAATTGTATGTTCAAAAAGAAACACAAAATTTTCTTCACAAAAATCCATATACACTATATTCTCAAAAGTACAAGGCCACACATTCAGTGTTTCTTTCAGGCATACATCTGGAGGAGGAGGTAGTAATATATATATAATTACTATAAGTAATTACTTCTATATATGTAAATATAGTAGTTAAAATCATATTGTGAAACTTACCCTTCTAAGGTTTCATCCCCCCCCCCCCCAGCCAAAAATTCCTGAAAAAAATATTGAGCGCATTGTAGACTCAGAAATGTCTCATTTCAGCACCATAACACTTCAACCATTGATTTTTGAACTAATGAGTGCCAGTATTACTAGTTACTATTGTCTTTTCCAGCTCTGCAATGCTCCTGACAAACCTTCTTGATTGTGTGAATAAATGTGGTTTATAGAGACAGATAGAAATGTCAGGCAACACTGTTTGAAGTCCACTGTCAGCACATTAACCTAATAAAAGACTCTGGAACAAATTGCAACTTGGATAATCTTCTTAGAATCTCTAACAGATGCTGTGGAAGATTATCTAGTTTGAGAATAAAATTAGCACTAAATTTTATCCAGAGGTTCTATGGTATTCAGATATGACTTTTGAGTAAGTTTGTCTATCATTACCACATTTTCATTATACACACCATGAAGGTTAAAGAAGCTCTGCTGAACTAAACAAAGATCCATTTTAAAAAAATGGTACAATGTTAAAAACTCAGAAATGTTTAGAATATTAGAAAATTCACCAAATTCCAGGCTGCAAGCTCAATGCACCTAGTCCCATGTAATTGGAACAAGACATTTTTGAATCCACAAGATATAAATTCAATGGGGTATCCAAATACTTCTTTTGATATTTATATTTGTATAAGAAGCAATTTCTGTATGTTTAAGAATAAGCACCTCCTGAGGTAAAAGAACTAAAATTATTTTACTTTCCCCAAGTATATAAGGAAAGTACTGTGATGAGATCAAAAATTCTTTTGGTGAACTTGTATGTTTTGAGTATTCTTAAAGTGTAATCAAACATTTTTGAAATAATGTCTGTGTATGCTATCTGTGAATCTGTGTATGCTATTTGGTGAACCATATTTTGAAAATTTATATAAGTCAGGGTATCAACACAACTAATTTTCAATTAATGTCTATCTGTATTCTAAGAACACATGCTTGGTGAAATAGAAATGTCGCCAGGATTTTTGCCGGAATCATACTTTACAAAAACTAGATTTGTTTTGAAATAAGCATTCAGAAGTTTTTTGGGTCTCTGATCTCTGAAAGCTTTTGAAATCTTATGTTTTAATGATAGGTAATGTTTAGCCACAGCATATTCTTTAACCAATATTTGGCTTTAAAGATAGTGTTAAGTATGAGGGTCATTCTAAAAATAAAGAACGTTTGTTTGTCTAGATATTTTTATTTAAGATAATGAAACGAAACTTATTTTACAACACATATGATACCTTAGCTATTTTTCTACGTAGTCGCCATACAAATTTAAACATTTGTCATAGCGTATCACCAGTTTTTCTATGCCTTCTGCATACTCAGTTACTGCCAAGTTGTTGAACCAGTCATTAACATCCTCTTTCAGTTCATTGTCACTTCCATAGTGTTACCCGGCCAAAACATCCTTCAATTTGGAGAAAAGATGGTAGTCACTTGGAGCCAAGTCCAGGCAATAAGGAGGATGTTCAAAAACTTCCCACTTAAACTTCTGAAGCAAGTTGTTCGTCAATGCAGCATTATCCTGTTGAATTTTTTCCTCAATCCTTGATTTGAGTTCGTCAGTCACAACTGAAGGTCGGTCCGAGCTTTCTTCATCATGAACATTCGTTCGCCCTCCATGAAACATGATGCACCATTTTCAAACTGAAGCTTCATTCATCACATTACCATAAATCTTGGTTATCTGTCTGTAAATTTCGATAGGGCGGACATTTTTCGCATTCGAAAAGCGTAATGCACTACGAACTTCACACTTAAAGGGATCTTTAATTTTGTCACACATTTCAAAGTCACACTATAAACAGTAAACGACCATTGCGGCTCACTGTTAGCGTCAGACTGGCACGAAGGAATGGGAAGGTCCATGATGCGGGAGTGGGAGGAGGATTGCATGGCTCATGAGATAAAAACGTTCTTTACTTTTAGAATGCCCCTCGTATATAGTAATACTCGTATGTTCATTTGGTGTGAAAAACTTATCACATATTGAAAACTGTAATAGAGGAATTGCAAATATATTTATATTTTATTTAAATTCTGATATAAGCTGAGTGCCATTACAAGTTTTTACATACCTTTGCCAGTTTCTCATATTACTAACAAATGCTATACTTATATGTCTTGATGCTTTCAAACATATTTTTATAAAATTAAAAGATGAAATCAGGAAAATTTCCCTTCCAAAATAGGACTAACAATGAAGTAGATTTCTACGCATAAAGAAATTTTTTGTATATGAATTTGTGTTCTATATTTACATATTCAAAATTAAGATTTGAGAATAATTTATGATGGATAATTTGTATTGTTAACCAATTTTTTTTTCAGTTAAATATTTTCCATGCAGCTTTGAATTTTTATCGATAGAAATATTTGCTTCATTTTTTAGTAAAATATAAACAAAAACTGATTTGCATTTTGTATTTTTCAAGCTTGTTTGAAAGTATGGATCGCATTTGCTCAGAAAAATATGTGCCAACTGCCACAGATGTTTTAAGAGCCAGAGTACGCACAACTGGAATTATTGAGACTCATTTTAAGATCAATGACTTTGTGATAAGGTATGTTCAGTTATTTTTAATAGAGAATTTCATTGTATAAACAAACTAGTTGAATTACTTATGATACAAATGAAAGCACTTTCCATATATCTTTTCTCTATATATCTTTAAGTTAGAATGTATATTTGTATATAAATATGTACAATATTTTTTTAAATATATAATTTTTTTTTAATTTTCTAAAGATACCAAGGTGTGCGGCAAAGTACTGGCCAAGGTTCTGTCAGATGTGCACCTTTTATGCGAACCAACAATGTTTTCAGGCTAGTATTTCTTAACTTAAAAGTGCTAAAAGATTGTTTCTTAAATTTTCTTAAAAAAAAAACTACAGAGCTTAATAAGCTTAATTTTTACATAACCAATTTCTCTGATGAATCATGATTCAACTTGCTGCACCATGATGGTCGCATATGTGTTCATAGACATTGTAGTTAACGGCAGCATGCATTTTGCAGCATTATACCGGCTTAAGGGGGAGTCGAAAGCCCAGCCATCCGACTCATCCTAAGACATAGAGCAAGGCTTAAGGGGGAGTGTTATAGTTTTTGGTAACATTATTTTCTATTCCCTATCTCATACTCCCTATCAAGGATGCCCCTCCATCAGAGTTGCCCTGCTGCTACAATCCAGTAGAACAATGCTTACCCATATGTGGCCAGGAATATCCAAAACCTGTTCCATGCATGGCAGATACTGCTTTTTCAGACATATTTGCCAGACACATCCATGATAGAATCTGAGGCATAGTAGTTAAGTAATTGACCAACCTGCTAAGCATTTCTGCCATCCACCACAAATGAACTCTGGATTTGCATAGAAACAACATGATAGGCTATTCCCCAAGGCTTTATAAAAAACCCTTCCATTCATTGTTATGTTGTATCGAAGCTGTTGTGGTCAAAGTGCATTTATGTGATCCTGAATTTTGGAGCACAAAAATCTGATATAGCTCTGCAAATGTAACCAATTATCTACTGTTATATGAGTAATTTGTGAGATAAATTTCATTTGATTATTGTGGTTCTTTCTTGGTGTTGCAATTTTCACAAAAAGTAGTATGTCTTTAATCTCAATTTGTTCTAGATTGGGTCGATAATTTGGGGCTAGTTTGTAGGTAGAAACCTTTAGTTTAAAAATAAAATCGTGAAAATAGATCAAGTACTTCTGAGATGTTAGGGATAAATAGATTCAATAAATAGTCATTATTCAAATTTGAATTTGTTCTTTAGACAAAAGTTTAGGGCTGCTGTACAGGTCAAGACCTTTCATTCACATATATAATCATGGAAATTGGCCAAGTAGACTTTCTGGGGACAGGAACATTGTCAGAATTTAAGTATATAGATTTTAACTTTAAATATAAGTTTTATTTATTTGCTCCCTTTGGAATCAACATTGATACATACTGAATTGTTTTCCTTTATTAAAAATTGTAATAAACAAGTGTAATATTTTATATTTACTATGCAGAATGTTTGATGTTGGTGGCCAAAGATCTGAACGGCGTAAATGGATTCAGTGCTTTGATGATGTTGGGGCCCTCTTGTTTGTTGTTGCTTTAAGTGGATATGATATGGTACTCCAAGAGGATATATCCGTGGTGAGTTAACAAAATTTTGCAAAGAAAAATCATATTTTTATAAAATAGTTTTATGTGAAAAACAGGCTTTAACCCTTTCCGGCAGTCTTGAAAACACGTTATCAATTGACGTGTGGGCACGTTGACTTTCCGGAAAGGATTAATAGATTTCGGTTCCTATAGCATTCTTTGGAACAAATTTAATTTAATGAACATTTTAGTGCCATTAATTGTTACCTTGTAAAGTGTTTGTTATAAAAATATTTAGCATAAAAAATAAAATAAAAAAAATTATGTGATTGATATATTCTTTTAGTTTGTCAGTTTAATTTTGTATGTGTTCATACTAGCTAACTTGTATGAAATACCAGTACAGTGTACAAATTAAGACTATTGTACAGTTAGTATTCTGAAAACATTGGATATTTTAAAATGTTCCAGTTTTTCAGAAACTTTGGTTTTTTTATTACTTATATCTGCTTATTAGTGATGTAATTCGAAGTGTAAAAAAATTATACTAGCCTCTCTAAATGTCTGTTTATTAAAAAGTGTCAAATATAGTATGAATACAATACTTGATATCATTTACTAGCTCTTACAATCTATGCAATGTTTTTATGATCATTCTAAGTCTTAATTTTTATATGCATTTAGAAAATGTTTTCTTCTCCATGAACTACCTGTAAAATATGTATTATCTGAATTTGAAAATGTGCCTTTTCTAAATATTTTTAATAGCAACTTCTTTGGAACTTGCTAAGAATATGCTCAAGGAAAATGATACTTAATACAGAAATTTTGTACAGTCTCAAACATTTGTTTAAGAATTACCTGACATTCCTGTCCAAGTCGGAATTTGCTTAGTGTAGAAATGTAAGAGAATTTTTTGACCAGACAACATGAAATGATCATTTAAGTTGAAAACTTTTTTGTATATCTAGAAACTTGGAGAAATGTTTTATGAAAGTAAAGAAATAAAAGATTTCAATATGAAATGACTTTTTATAAATTGTGGGAAGATTTATTCTCATTCAACAGAAGTGCAATAAGGTATATCTTAATTTATATCTAATCTCTTATATAATTTTATATATATATATATAATTTCTGAAAATCAGAACATAAATGCACTTTAACATAAGAACAATTTTTCCTTTAAACTTTTTCAAATGAGAAATTTTAATGCATTAAAACAGCTTTATAGGGAAAAAAAATGAATTTTATTTTATATAAGAATGTGAAAATAATTTTAAGACAATTTCGTATATACAGGGTGCCTCGAAATAAGCAACGGCATAAACTCATTAATGCATTTCAAAATTTATTAGCAGTTTTAGAGAAACATTATATTTTCTAAATAGGTTAGGGACAGGTAATCGAATTTCTATTCTCTCTTCTATGACACCACAGATATAGTATTATCAGATATAATCTTCTCAGAAAAGCCCCTGCAGCAACACTCACTATATGATCCAAAATTTCATTCTATATCTTCAGGTAGAAATTTTATGAATTTTTCTGCTGACATAGGTTTTAGATTTTGCAACTTACTATCCATATAATCCCATATGCAAAAATCTAGGACACCAGGTAACAACCTTTCAGAACCTGCAGGCTGCATTTAGCTCCCTGAATATAAAGCAAGGGCCCCAAGTATAAAATAGTTAAGACAGTGTAACTGCCCATAAAGGTAATAGCAGTATTGATGTTCATAGTCATGTGATTCAACAATAGTAGGTGTTTCAAATTTTGGAATTATGCTCCTGATGCAATGATCAGAATCAATAAACCAGTCTCATGCTTTTTAGTGCTCTTCAACACCTTATAACCGAATAGGTGCTGCAGAGTGCTAAAATGTCAACAATTCGTATATCTATAGTTTCATAGGATTCACAGCTAATTTAAAAATATTATTAGAATTTCTATATGGGTCTACTATATAGTTTGTTCATGGATTGATAAAACTATAATGCCTTGAAGGTATCTAAAGAAGTTAATAAAAAAAATTCAAAAACTTTGTATAGTGATAGAAACAATATAGTAAAATACATCAATATTAAACCGGTTTTGGCAGATGTATGCTAAAAAAATTGAAAATGAAAATGCATGAAAAAAAAAAAAAATTGAAATAAAAAAAATAAATAAATGTATCCTTCACCGAAATAAATAAAAGTATCCTTAAATAACAGATAATTTTTTTTGTGTGTGTGTGTGTCGCATAAAAGCAAATTTGAGTGAATAATCGCAGGCTGCATAAAACTTTGTCAGGGGCTGCATATAGCCCATAAGCCACCTGTTGCCGAATCCTGATTTAGGAGATTGAGATCAGGGCTTATACTGGCCATTCGTCTGCAGATATGAAATCGGGACACCTTGTGCACAGGTGCCAAGTCTTGTTGAAAACTAAATATATCACTCTGGAACAACATTTTGGCTTGTTTGATCATGTGAGCTTTAAAAACATTTTCTAAATAGGATTTATGTTCGATTTTGACTTCTTTTTCAATGAAGTAAAAAGGCAGTTTGCCTCTTTGGATAATACCTCCCCATACCATTACAGAAAGAAGTTTTTGGAATCTTTGAATAGCTCCTTCTTTAAATAATTTTGCTTAAATCCTATCATTTTGATTGTTATGAGATACTTATAGAAAAAATAGTTTTACATCTGAAAATAAAAAAAAACAATATCCTTGGCAGAATGTCTCTTCAGTTGTAATTTTCACTTTCTTACTCTTTTCATTTTGTTTCTCTCAATTAATCAGTAAACTACCTTTTTATTATAAGTTTTTAATTTTTAATCTTCTTTAATAATAATTCCAGTAATATTTTTTGAAGATTTCAACTCCCATAATATTTTTCATGAATATTATAAAGAATTTCAGCACATTCTTTCCCGTTCAGTTTTATTCTTAGTTTAAACACTCAGGTTTCTTCTGCTATTACGCCCTATTTCAAGACTACCTATTTCTTTGAACCTTTTAATGTCATTTAAATTTAATCTCTTTGGCACACCTATATGTTTTAAATCTCCCAAAATTTCACAGTTTTTCTTGCTTTTCAGGACACCCATGTCTCATCTCCTGTAACAGTATGACTCAAAAGTCATCACTTTCCTCATTGTAGAGGGTCAAAAATGTTAGAGCACTTGCCAATCTTTTCTTTTTATGTTCCTCACTCAGCAGTTTAGGAACCCATCGACAGCACAATTTCTTGAACTCTAAGTTCTTGGACACAATTTTAAACAAAACTGACCTTGAAATTTGTGGGAATTCTGATGACAACTTGGAAATTGTGAATCTCCTGTTTGCGTGAATTTTGACATCAACTGCCTGCACCAAAACGTCAGTGATTACAGATGGCTGATCAGAGCGCGATTCGTCATGGACGTTTCTCCGACCTTCTTTGAACAATCTCACCTATTTTCGCACTTTATTGTCACTCATTGCATTGTCACCGTAAACTTCACATATCTGACAATGAATATCCACAGATGTCATGTTTCTTGCTATTAAGAATTGGATGACAGACTGTATTTCACAGTTGATGGGGCACTCGATTTTCTTAAACATTTTAACGAAGTGTACGAAGCGAACAGACTGACACCATGAATGCAAATGGCTTCGGATTCTGCTCAAAGAATGCCAGGAGTCTGTGTATGCACTCATTTTCGTGTGCATGAGGAATTTCAAATGGTATTCACAAATGGACCTTACTTAAAAAATAACCCTCATGTGTATATATATGTATATATATATATATATACATACATATATATATACATACAGTAAAATCTCCCAACTTGGACACCTCTATATCCTTTTGTAAAGTATCCTAACATAGATACTTTACAAAAGAATGGAAATGAACAATTTGAATTGTTTTAGTAGAGTTAGGGACAGTGTCTTCCATAAGTTGGACACCTCCTTATGTTGGATATATTTTAGTGTAACCAGAAATATCCAACTTAAAGATATATATGTGTGTATTTTTTTTTAAAAAAACATATATTTCTCATTAATTATTTATCTATATTTCAGTTCAACATCACTTGTATGCATATCTGTATTTTATAATGAAATAATAAATTTTTATATATATTTTAGAATCGTCTTCAAGAGAGTTTGCAACTATTTTCTTCTATCTGCAACAATCGTTTCTTCATAAATACTTCTATGGTAAATTTCATGTTTAAGCTTTGTTACAGCAGTTCTTTAATGCCCTTCAATATATCGTTGCAATTGAAATGTAAATATGGTGAAATGTTAAAAATGGCAAAAACAAGTTTTCAGTGCTTGAACAAAATTCTGCTGGGATGTTACAACTTACATCCTATGTCATATTGCTATGAAGGTTTAAACTACTTTCAAACAGAAATGACCATCAACTTTTATCATGTTGTACCTGGTAGTTAATTTATATCAGTTGCTTTCAAACTTTTTGGTCTGGCTACCTTCATAAACTCATCCACTTTTTAACTCCATAGACTCATCCAGTGTTTCTTTCAGGACATTTTGGCCGGGGGGGGGGGGGGGAGGTAAGTTTTCTATTTGCCCTATATAAATATATGTAAATGCTGTCATATAAATAGAAACTAAGCTAACATAAAATGTTTCTGGGGTGAATAATTGTCTCTGGGGGGGGGGGGTCTCCCCCCCCCTGGATGTATGCCTGAAAGAAACGGTGAACTAACTCATTCTCAATGCCTCTACCCTATGAAACGAATTTGAAAACCTACTAAGGAAGGTAATTATAAAGTTCAAAAAGGAAGTAATTGTTCTCCCTGCAACTTGTTTGTTGCTTTGACCTTAAAAAGAAGTCTTAAAATCTATGTGCTAGCGTATTTTAAATATTTTTATCTTTATATTGGTGTGGCAATAGCATGATTTATTTTAACTATAATTCTTTTTTGTTCTATGTATAAATTATGATTTTATGTATGGAAAATAGTTATTACACAATATCATTAACAGTTATATAAAAAATGAAATTCTAAAATTTTCCCAAATGTTTGAAAATAAATAAATAAATAAATAAATATAAATAATAATAATAAAAAAGAAAACTCCTTGATTTTATCCTTAATTTTTTACAGATCTTCTATGCTTTCTATGCTAGCCTATTTTAAATATTTTTTATCTTTATTTTGATGTGGCAATAGCTTGATTTATTTTAACTATGGTCAAAATTTGTTCTATGTATAAATTATGTTTTTTACGCAAATAGGGTTATTACATAGTACACAATTAATAATAAAAAATTAGATCCTAAAATTTTCCTAAATGTTTATAAAATAACTCCTTGATTTCCCCCTAAAATTTATATATATATATATATATATATATATATATAAACTTATTATGACCTCTGTGCTAATTTTTTTTAATCAATGTTATGTTTTTTATCTTTGTATTGATGTAACAGTCCCGATCTATTTTCAGATCCATACTTGTTTGGAATTGTTTAAACATTTATTTCATTTGGAGAAACATTCAGAAATGATTGTTAATTTAAATCCCAACTAGTATATTCAGCAAGGCCAGTATATCAAACCTTTGACTCAAACTCTGACCTATCTTTTTTTTGTACTGACTTTTTTTTTTCTACTATCTGACTGATTCCTTCATAAATAGCAAATATTTTAATTCTGCAGGATTTTCAGTTTTTACAATTCATTAGCCAAAAGCACTTTGCATACTCAGGAAATGCTGTGCTATCAATGTTATTGCCGTTAAATATCAAAATTCTTACAAAATTTTCTACATTGGCAACGTAAAAATATCTGAAATTGACATATTTTTTATGTGATTATGGCAAAATGTTACCTTGTTGTGGTATTAAAGAGTGATTTCATGGAGTCCCATACAGTATTATGAATTCAGAAGCTATTCATATTTAATTTCATGCAAGCATAACTTTTTTACTTTCCTTATATACATAATGTATAAGGAAAGTATTGTGACGGGGTCGAAAATTCGAATTCGAGTTTTAGACGGGAGAGCACGTTTCAAGCATCCCTGATCACGAATCAAACATTTTTGAAGTGATGTCTGTGTGTATGTGTGTGTCAGTGAGTCTGTGGAGACGATAACTGACGAACGAATGGTCCGATTCAAGCCAAATTTGGTACAAAAATTACAATCCGTAAACACTGGAAGCCTATTGTTTTTATACACATTTGAATGCTCAGAACCCCCCCCCCCCCTAAATTTTCGAATGAAATTTTGAAAAAATCGTCAAAAAATCAAAACCATTAATAAAGTTATGCAAATAGACATTTCTTATGTAATTTTTCATTAGAAAACGATTGACATAAATTTTAGAACGCTAGCATGAACCGTTCTCGAGATATTGTACATTTTTCAAAAAAGTTATCAAAAAGTCATATAAAATAAAAAAAAAAATATTTCCTATTGAGGAACATGTTCACTTTTCATATGTAATACCATGCGATAAATTGAGTGATATCATTCTCGTGGATCTAGCTCTTTCCATTCATGAAAAAAGATACTTTGAATAATACTTTTGTATTTGAATGCCAATAGTCATTTATCTGCTGTAAGAATAACTTATTTCTTAGTCCATAACGCTTGGCGAGATTTTGGCGACGAATTTGGCGGAATGTCGCCAACTTGGCGACTTTTTTGAAATGTTGCCAAATTAACGAAAATCTCGCCAAATGGATAAAAATGACGCTATATCAATGAAAATGACGACTCATTGTCGACAATTCAATATCTTGGAAAGAATATTAGTATCTGCTATAAGAAAAACCTATTTTTTTTACAATAAAAGTAGTAAATTAATCACATTATATAAGGAAAGTCATGTGTTGCCCACATCAGATTATTTTTCTTCAAAATGTCTTTCTGTGGTAATCCATATGTTACTAAAATATAAATTTTTCATATCTTTAGTTTTTTAATTGATAATTATTTGATGGTTTTGCCTAAATTCTTTTTAGATAATATCAAAAAAATAAATATACCAAATAACATTATTTTTAAATAATGTTAACTTGGAGTCTATATTTTTACCCAACTCGGACTCCACCAAAACTGCTTCTGACTCCAACTCCACAGTCCTTACGTTAAGTCCATCAAATAACAGGCTTAGAATTATCAGATAAGTCACTTTTATTACTAAAAGTATATAATTAAAAACAGCCAAATTAAGAAAAATACAATTTAAAATTAGGGGGGGGGGGTCGATAGACGAATTAATGCCATTGCTTAGGGCCCAGTTAAAGAGTACAAAGTTATGTTTTATTTGTACCAGCTTATTCAGAATAGGTAATTTATTATACTGTCTGCTATCTTTTATTTTGATTTTGTTATTGTTTTTCATTTTTGAATTTTTATTATATTAATTTGCATGCTTATTTTTGTTTTAGATTTTATTTCTGAACAAATTAGATTTATTTCGAGAAAAAATTTTGTATTCTGGAAGGCATCTTCGGTACTATATGGTTGACTATGATGGTATGTTAATATAATGACATAATACTTTATAAGCCCAGTTCTACATATATCATGTATGTCAGCATGTAAACTTTTATGTGACATTTAAAACATAAAAAAAATTAGGATACGCCAGTATTAAAGTTTATATAATTGAAATCATAAGCACAATTGAGGGGGAGGAGATATTTAGGGCTGTTTTTAGACTTCTTTTAGGTGAATATTTTAAGATATATTCTCTTAAAATTATATATCTAAAAAATAAATCTCTTTTTCAATTTCCTAATTTAAAAAGGTGGATTCTGCACTAAATAAGTAACCTTTAAAGGGGGCTGCTTCACAAATTTTTTTTCAAAAGAAACTCTAAAAACTTCTTTAGGACAAACAAGAAGCATGACTTCACTTACTCAAGTCAAATCATCAACTGAAGTATAATAGCACACATGGCTGAAAGTAGGAGAAAAAAATGTTTCTATTGCCGCAGGAAGAAATCATGGAGGAATGAAAGGATTTTTAATTAAAGGAAATTTAATTAGAAATATTTAGGTTCACCATATGCTAAGGACATTGCAACACTTTTAAAAATGTGGAGACCAAAAATTGCCATTGAAAAGAATGATTTTTACCCTCTAATATTATCATTAAGGTTGATATAATAATTTGTATTTTAAGTGCTCCATCCCAAATTTTCATTATCAATTGATATTTTAGGGATGTTGTCCACTGAGATGTTCGATTGACTGAATAAATAAGAAATGCCCTCTTTTCTTGAAATTTATAACATGGGTAAACAGTTCAATAAGACCTATTAAAAAAAATCATATTCTTTAAAATTCATTTTATTTCAAGTTTTCTTATTTTAAAAATAATTTTCAACAGATATTCAATGATATATGTTAATTTCCAAATGTCAGTCTGTCTGCCCATTACACTTTTTTTAAACACTTGCCAAATAGAAAGAAAAGGTGTATTTTGCCTCTACATGTAGAGTAGATTAGTGGGTGGAGACACATCGCCACTGCTGCCTCCCTTTGATAGAATCCCTGCGAGATGCACAATCATAAATGTTATGCTCGCAAAATTTCATGAATGTGGATGCTATAGAAGTTACCTAAAGTGTACCAAAGCAGGAAAAAAACACATTTTGGGAAAACCGTCTTTGAATGGCATTTAAAATAGGCATTTATATTGTTTAAAATTTTACTTTTTATGAAATGAAAGATACATAAACTATATATTTTTGTAATCAATAGAATTGTTTTTATTGTTTGAGCTACAAAAAAAAAAAAAAAAAACAATATTTTGAATGTTTACCATGTCTTGGTCCCCTAAATAGTACTATTTGTAATTTCATTTTTATTTTGCATCAAGGGTACCAGTTTACTTATTTTCTTTAGGTCCTGACTATGACGTTGATAGTGGGGCACTTTTTGCTCAACACAAATTCCAAGCTCAAAACAAACATTCTGGAAAAGTGATCTATCCCCATTTCACCACAGCCACTGACACTAGCAATGTTCAAGTTGTTTTCCAAGTTGTCATGGATACGATTGTTAGAGAGAATTTAAAAACAGCCACATTGTTGTGAAGTACCCATTTCACATTTCACAGAAGTGCCATGTTAACATTGTAAATACGTTGAATCATTTTTATACAAATATATATGTTGGAAGTATATTTTTGGAAATCCAAAATTTGTTTACTATTTTTCTTTATACCTTTTTGTTCATTTTTGTAGGATGTACAATAAAGTGCTCTCCATATTAATGTTTCCTTTTTTGGTGGATACACATGTTATATTATTATACGGAAAAATGTTTTATTATATTAATATAAAATTATGATAATATATATATATATATATATATATATAATCAATAATTCTAGTAGTAGTTACTTGTTAGTAGACTCCAGCTAATCATGGCCTATTATACTTGTCGGCAAATAATTGTCTAATGTCTTTTCACACCCTCCAGAAGTTAACTCCCCTCAAATTATTTTAAAAATTCACATTGTTCAGGGTTTTCTTATTGTGAGATCCTTGATTTTCAATGGATATTAGGCTAGTGCTTTGTACTAATTTTGGAATGCTCTAAAACTTTGTAATTGACTTTTATCCTTATCTCTAATAGGAAGTGAGATAGCCCCAGTACCCTCAAAAGAAGGGGGCAGCCCCCTGAAAGTTGTCTCATTGGTTAGTACTATTGGGATTTCCTATATATCTGCATTAAAAATATATAACCTTTAATACTTCTCAATTTATTTGCCTGATGCCTGACTTTCCTTGACACATACGAGAACATTACAGAGAAAATTTTTTATCTTCACAAAACTGTAAAAGAGAAAAGAAAAAAGCAAACAAAAACAAGTTTAATAAAATAAAATATATTTCATTGAAATGGTTAACAATAACAATCACTCATTACTTTTTGAGTGGAAATGACATATATTTGTTCATTCCTTATGACAAAATTGCTAAAAACATGCTAAGTGTCCTCCCATTCATGGTTGACAGTTCACGAAAATATCAAGAGAGAAAATGGCTATCTCAAAATAACTCAACTCGCTGTAAACACAATGCTCTTTCCTCTAACAGTTACAGAATATTTTTAACTAAGCAGATTAAAAGTCTTGGATGCCGAATCAAAAATTAACTTTTAAGAGATGCAATTTTTAAGTCATAATATATTCACACAATCTGTTTAATATCTCATTGAAATTATTGCAGTGGCTTGTAGCCAGTGTGGCTACAGAACCTGGAAATCGGAAATCGGGGAATATCAAGATTCTGGAAAAAATTAGGGAAATATCAGGTCTAAAAAAAAAAAAAAAAACATGTAAAATCAGGGAAATTTAAAATTTTAAGGTAATTGCTGCTTTCTTCCAACTTGCAACAATACAAATGTATAGAATTCCTTATTCACATTTCATGTGATGGGAGACAGCCTATTGGACGCCTCAATAAAAAGAAGATAGATTTAAAATTTAAACATTTCTCAGTGATCCCTCTCATTTTAATTGTTTTGAAAGTTGTCAAGTTATTTCATGACAGAAAAAGCAGATTAAAAGAATACTATTTATGTTTATACATAATTTTATTGCAATAAGTGGTATTTACTATATGAATGGATTTTAACACTTCTGAGTTTATAGCTTATCTAGAATTTTAATGCTTGAAAGATTAATATTCTCGTAATAATACTGTTCTTATATAACTCTTGCATAAATACTATAACTTTGATTATTATACTTTTCAATGCTGAAGGTAATTAATTTTCATTATTTATTCTTAATTATAACTTTTAATTTTATTAATTGACTTTTTATGCTTGTTGAACTGATATTCAGTAAAAGTAGATAGCGATACATATCAGAGAATTTTTGAAGATATTATCTGGAAATCCGGGAAATAGCAGGAAATTTTTTATCCGAGATCCTGTAGTCACCTTATTAGAGTAAAATGTTCTATACCTTTCAATGACATTGCACACAAGAGAATACAATTGTTGATTGTCCATGTTGAATGGTAAGACTTTATATGTCCTTTTTAACCTTGAGAAAAAAGCTCTTGGAGATCTAATCAAATTGCAAATATTTCAAACAGAAAAACTATTATTTTTAATACTATTCATAAAACATTATTAGATTGCTGATCCAGACTGTTCTCTCTAACACCTAGAAGTTATTGGGGTTTACAGGCTTCTTACTCTTAATATATAAGTAATATCCAGATGCTAAAAGAAACTAAAAACAATGTCAAAATTGAGTCTTAGTGATGCATTTCTGAGGTCATTTTGGGCTAAATAGATAACAAGATAAGTATAAGCAAAATCAGTGGGAAAAATAGTAGTAGAATTGGTAACAAATATTTATAAATTAAAATATTGCAATATGTAATTCATTAAAATGACAATCATACAAAACAAATAAAAATATCCCATATTTTATAACTTGATAGAACAAAAAGAAAAAAGAAAAAAAAAATGTAACATTGTAACTTATTAGCTTTGCATTGTTGATAGAATCAATTATAAATTTCAGGAAATGTTTACTTTAGAGAATTCATCAGTGGAATAAATTTTTGTGCAAAATTGAAATAGATTTATGATATTACAATAATCAGCACTGTTAAACAGATATAATTCTTTTCAGTCAAGATGGGCCCACCTTACAAAAACACTAGGTTGAATCTATTTTGATATCCTATGTAAATCCTATATGGATACTTATATATATATTTTTTTCAAATCCTTGTTAAAAATTTTGTATATTTTTAAATATTCAGACAATATTAAACTATTGCAAATTATCTGCAATTAATAGAATATAAAATGTAAAAAGGAACTTTCAAATTTTTTTTTAGTTTTATCTACTACACCAAGCTGATTGTATAATTTCTTTCGTATCAGTTTTAATAAATACAAAATACTATCATACAATTGAAAAGCAGAGGAAGACTATCTGTAATTTGAACAATCACAATAAAATCTATACAGTGAAGTATCTTATAAACAGAATGGTAACAAATGAAATTATTAAAATTTACATGAAATACCATTTTTACATCTGTCAGATTTAGCTCTTGTGCAGAATAATAAAATTATATCTATTTCCAAGCTATAATTATAGGATATTTTGTATCTAATTATCTGTCATCAAAACACAGTTCTCTTATTCAAAACAATCACTAAAAGCCATCACACTTCTTTTATTCCAAGATCACAATTCAAAACAATCACTGAAAGCCATAACCTTTTAAAAAAAGAATTGCACATTATAAGTCTTAACTTTTTTTTTAAATGTCCACTTTATTTTTAAAAAAAGTTTTTAGTATGAAGCATAATAGGGTTGGTTCTTTGTATATGCATCCAAAACCGATGTTATTGGAAAAATCCTGCTTGTTTGCTTATTTTCACCTTGGTATAACTTTTTACTCATACCATCCAATCTACCCAAAAGTTTAAGGTATCTATTTGAACAGCTTGAAAGGTGCCATCCAATTTAGACCAGAACCACAGGAACCGAAACCATCCTTCCACGAACCTATGATCTTTCGGATGGACTTTTAGATCTACAAATTTATTGTGCTCATACTCCACATAGACATGGACCTTAGTATATTTAAATTTGCAAGGCTCTTTAAATGAAAACAGGTGTAAATTGAAAATAGAGATCAGAGAAAAAAAAAAAGCCTTTCAACAATCTGGTTGTGATGTAGTTCCCATAGACTTGTACATACTACATTCTTGGGTTAACACAAGGTAATGTTCTTCTGCATTATTAGGCATTAAGAGAAAATGGATGTAGCCAACAAGATCGCTTTTAGACAACAGTCAATTTTGCATCTGCATTGTAATGTCTGAAAAGAGACTTTGGATCATAGACACACACTAACTTCCCAAGATTTCCCCCCCTTCTCTACTTGAGGACCTTCAATAAATGTTTTAAACAGGATTGGTAAAAAATAGCCTAATTAGTCTAACATAGGATTTATATAGTGAATTATAATAATTCTGGGAAAAAACATCTTAAAATATTTTTGGGGAGGGAAAAAAAGGGCTACTCATCTGGGTTTGGCTTTTTCAAACTCTGCTTTTTACACCGTAACATGATAGGCTATCACACAATAGCATCATTATCATTCATAATATAACATGACCTAGAAGTACTAAATATTCAGAGAAAATATTTAATATTCTACCAAATTCATTTATAAAATTAATTTATAAATTAAATGCTAATTTTAAATAAAACAATAAAACATTGGATTTGTCGTTGAAAACATATGATAAATATTAAGTACTTGATTGCATCTATTCTATTTAAAAAAATGTATAAACATTGTCTTGGTTTTAAGAAATAACAAAAAGAGCTAAAAAGTGGGGAAGAGAAATACCTGATTTTGAAAATGACATTTGTTTACAGTTTTATGTTCAGCAAATGTTTTCCCACAAAATTTCCTTCATTATTTATACATAATGGAGTAGTAAAGAACAGGAAAGAAATACCAATGGCTGGTACAAAAATACTGTTCAAAATAATCAATAAAATATTTAACAAATACAAAATAAAATGGCAAAATAAATTCAACACTTTTTACTTTTTAAATGAGTAACTGAATAAACATATAATAATGGTAATAATAAATAAATAAAATAAACATGCTAAGTTTTTATCAGTGTATGCATTTTTTCAAAAATAATAAATCTGCTGCCACAGAATCAAATTCACTTTAATGGCAGCGTGGTAGAGTTTCATTTGATTTCTACATTATATAACAGTACATATGTGTAACTAATGTACTTTGAAATTTTCCCCTCCAAAAGTTGGACAACCTTAATATATCACAATTAAATCTCTTCATTTAAGCTACATTTTTAACATCTAAAATGAGTGGCATTTATTTTACCTGCATAAAACTGCCCCCCCCCCCCATCAATGTCAGTAGTATTTAAGAAATACTAATACAAGTAGAAATAAAAACATAAGCAACATTTGCAAAACAAATTAATATATGCAGGAAAATTGCTCACTGCTTTTATAACTTTTATTTTATACTACTGAATCTCATAAATATTTAGAATGAATTTCATGAATTTTTAAAGAATACTTTAAAAATTCATGGTTCTTTGTATGTGGGAATCAATTAATGCATGGCTGAATATCTAATTTGTGAATTTTGTGTCCCTTGAGCTTAAAAGTAAATAAATATATTCTGCAGTACTTCTATAATATATCTATATTTTGCAGTATTTCTTTAGAAGAGATATATATTGCAGTATTTCTGTTCTACATATTTTTCAACAAAATAGTATTTTTTAATAATATTAAATGCAGTTTTGACTTCATAAAAAGGCAAAATTGGCATTTCTGTTACTATCCCCAAGTTATGAATTGAATGTGCATTTCTTAATTACATCAGTCAAGAACTTCACAAATTTATTTCCATTATTTAAGAAATTAAAAGAAAAATGTAAGAAAGCAACATTAACTTGAGGGAAAAAAGCTTTATAAGATTTTTAACAATATTATTCTGCAAAATTACTGATAAGCATTTGTCCCTTCGTGACATTACAATGTTGACCAAAAAATATATTTTCACCTATTAGATAGTGACAGCAGGGATTTTAATTTATTTGAAAATCACTATGTAAAGTTTTATTCCACATCTATTTGAAGTTTTGGAACTTTGGTATGAACAGGAAAGTGAAAAATGCAATTTTATTACTCATTTCTGATAAGCATATTTGTTACCTTTTCTGACACACATTTAGTTATTATTAATATTTAGTTGTCATTAATAAAAATTTTAAAATGTTGTGTCTTTTTACAATACATAATAGTGAGTTTTACATAGTGCATACTTTGTTTCCCAATGGTAGTCTTAATTTCTGTACAGAACAAAACAAACCAAAATATCATTCTTGTCACAGAAATGTAATGAATATGCATGAAAATTCCATTAATCATGTTAAACAGTTCTGCCACACATTAGAAATCTTTAAAAATATTGCTAAGTAAGTTTCCAGAAACTATAAAGTTAAGCTTTTTTTTTTTTCGGGGGGGAAGGGGGGTCTTGAAAATTAACAATTATTAGATATTCAGCCATACGGAATTGGCATATTATTTCATAAGTTAATTTTATTATTCAAATAATAATAGAAGAACCATTTAAAGAAAGCAATATACAACTAGCCACTCATTCTTTTATAATATATCACAAATAAAATGAGAATTATTGGATGATTTGAAATTAAGATATAAAAGGTATCTTAATTTTTGCTGAGTATATATATATCTTATAAACATTTATATAAAAATTAACAATTGATAAACTTTTGTTCTGTAAGTAACCGTACATATTTTAAGTAACCCATATGTTCATATACATTTTATAAAAAGTCATTCAAAGAAGGCCACAAAAAAGCAACATCCACACAAAATTCCGATTGATGTTGCCAGTCACCTGTGTTTTCCTTATAGGTATCGCCATCATCTGTATAGACTTCAGAGTCTTCAAAACCAGCAGAACTCTGATGAAGTACAAACTCCAAGAAAAAGATGAAAACTGGAAAAAAGTTCATTGACGAAATTTTATTTAAGAAGACAATCTGAATAATGTGCTTGAACTTAATGCACAATCAAATGTTAAATACACATACAGTTTACATAAAGAACAGATACAGCAAAAGTGCTTTTGAATGTAAATTTACGAGTTTTGTCAAATTTGACTGCACAGTAATTTCTCCAGCTATGCAAACTCATATGAGTATAGCGTGCTGCATGCCAGTGGTGAATCCTGGTCTAGACAGTAGGTCATGTGGAAATGCATATTATAACTCACCCCCTGCGCTATCAATCCAACCACAATACTCAAGGCAATAATAGTAATGATAATAATGGTACTACTATGATGTTATATCTTGTAACTAGGGGAGGGTTTTTGTCAAAAAATTTGGTGTGGCAGCGCTGCACCAAATGTTAAGGCAACATTTGCTACTGCTGTATGTTGTGTTCAGAGTCAGGAATTCCCAAATCTCATGAAAATAAATTTTACAACGTAAAACTTAAATTAAACTTTGCAAAAATACGAGGGACTATTATGCTTCTTAGTGATATATCATATAGGATAAGATTAAAAGTTACTTAACCAATAAATAAAATAATATTTTAAAAAAGAAAGGCAAGAACTAAAGTCCTGCATCAGGTCAGGTATCCACTTTGCGTGTCAAGTTTCCTTTATTTTTCAAGTTGCGAGTTGAATTTCCTTTACTTTTCAAGCTACGGATAAGGTTAAAGGTCTTTCTGCAAAATTTATTTTTAAAGGCTTATTGTATTTTTTTTATGAGAGTAACTGGATAAATTCATAAACGAGTGTTACAAACTTTGAACAGTGGAAAATTGTGTGCATGCATTAGAGATTTAAAATCTACTGAATAGAATTTTTAAATACAATTCCATTGTGGGTTATGTATTCGGGTCAAATGCTGTGGGTTCGGGTTGACAATTTTCTTTGTAGCAATTGTGGGTTGGGTTTGACCCAACCCGCACAAGTTTCTAGCAAGAACAAACACATCAAGGTTAAAAAAAAACAAGTTAAACATTAGATAGAGTTTATAACCTTAGACATTCAGTAAGAACATTTAAGAAATGCATCACAAAACCATCTGATAAAAGAATCATTACATGCTTTTTTAGATTTGCAAGAGCACTTAACTTACAGTTAGAACTCATATTTTAACTGAGATTTAAAGCACAGACAGATATCTGCCAAATTAATCAATAATATCATATATAATTTCTATACCATTAAGTTACTGAGATAAGAATATTTTCTTCTATAGTTAAAGTAAAATAGGCACTTTATGCCTTATGGTCAAGTAAGATACAAATTAAGCAAATTTATTTAATATAAATTTTGTAACACTATAAATTAAAAACTTTAAATATAGCATACACATAATTATGAACTGGTCTACTGATTTCAAAGGTACAAAACAGCCTTCTTCTTCAGGACTGACAAGAAGCATGACCTCACAAACTCAAGTCAAAACAGCAACTAAGGTAGAATAGCATGCATGAGTGAAGGTAGGAGAAAAGATGTTACCATCACCATGGGAATAAATGAAAAAGAAAAAAAAAACTCATTTGACAGGATACTGTGAATAGAAAAATTCATGAAGAAAAGAAATAAAAGCAGAAAATAAGGCAGTAAGAGAATGGATAGAGTGAATAGAACAACTGAATAGTGAGGAAACCTACTAAAACAGTAACGAAAGAAACTTGTTATGTTTAAACCAGATGTAAAAAATACATACAAGAAAAAATAAGAAAATACTAAAAACAATGGCAAACCAATTAAAAAACACAGGAAAAAATTAAATTCAAATATGAAGGAATCAACTGGTTTTGAAGGCTATAGAGCTTTAAATAAATCTTGTTTTTGAAAGCTATAGAGTTAACTTTGTCAAATAAACTGGTGGGAAAATATCTAACATCCAGGAAAAATTAGACAAATGATAAAAAAGTAAAAAGCAAACTGAAATGGAAAAAAATGATACCAGTTTTCCAAATGGAATGAAAGGAAGGACAATGATCCTTTACAAGGGAGTTTAATTGAGAAACAATAGAGAAACTTTTAAAATTTCTCTCCTGAAGAAGAAAGCTATTTTATGTCTTTGAAACTGGTAGACCATTTTATATTTGTAGATATACTGTATTTACAGAAGTTTTATTTTATCATATTGCAGTAGATTTTTCAGCATTTATTTGATTAATTTTGTAGCTGTAGCATTTCTAGCATGTTGCAGCAAATCTTAAGATATGTTGTGATGAAAATTAGCTTTATTCTTTCTTTTTCATATATTTGTAAATAAATAAATATAGTTACTACTTATCTTTCACTTCCAAGATTTATTTTTCTTTTAATGTAAATAAGTTAATTTTATTTTTCTCTTAATATAAGTTAATAAAGGTTTCTTTTTGTTGTATTAACATTCTTTGTTTCTAACTTATTCTAATGTTTCTTTTTCTAATCGCTTTTCCTACAGTTTGGCCTGTGCATATTTCTTCTTTGTTTACCTTTTATAATTATCATCAACAATCAACAAATTCTCTAAAACTTCACTTGCCTTTAACCCAGAATTAAATAGAGCACAGCCAACAAAGAAACTCAACTCATTTATGTTAAACTAAAACTTGCTTTATTAACAACACTTTCAAAAACAAACAAAAGTTACAAAATTTAAACACCTTCCAATTTGCTAAATTTAAAGTATCGTATAGTGGAAAATTAAAGTTAGTACATTGCGATTAACCCGAAAAGAACAATTAAAACCCTATTTAAATAACCCAGTTATCCATTTAAATCCCAGTTATTAATATAATTCCCAGGTTCAGATTCCACTCTGGTCTGAAGACCAGAGTTTAGTCTGCCTGAGCTGTCCACCACTAAAAATGCTTAATGAATATCTCATATTAATAAAAACAAACACAAATTGTGAATGATAAAATTACAAATGATTAAAATTCAGAATAATAAGAGCAAACTCTAAATGGTAAAATGTAAACTCCCAATTGGTACATGTATCAAAATTATTATTCTCAAAGGTACAAAAAAAGGAAAACGAAGCTGTCCGTATCAAAAGGAATTCACCACAGATAAAATGATTAAAATGCCGATCAGATTCTCAGTCGCAGCTCTTACTATAACAATAATTATCATTTGAGCAGCAAAGATTCTAGTTGGTGAATATAGATGGCAGCACCAAACCCAATAACAGTGTGCAAACAAGATGCATTTGTACAACACATTTAAAACCAAAGGAGACTGGTTGTATGGAAAAAGCACTCATGAAGGAGGCAAGGAAACACCTAGGTTCCAATCCCTTCAGGAACCTGAAGGCTGTACGTAAACACACCGATGAATTGTAGTCGGGCACATAGACGGCAGTCGAATACCACTTTTGATCAATGCTGGCAGTAGGACGGAATTTCACTTTTGATCAACGCTGGCAGTAGAACAGAATTTCACTTCTGTGCAAGAATTTTACTTTTGGTACAATAATATTTCTGAAAACCGAACACCATCTTTAATACCGGCAATATAACAGAATCGCCAGTTTGACGAAGATCACGGTTGGGAGGAAAAGGCCTGCCTTGAACAAGGCTACACTCTGATGAAAAATGAAGATATTCAAACTCAAAGGTAGCTGAATCTGCATCGACTTGGGCTTGGATAGTCACAACGTCATTATTGGAAGTATCCGTTTCATCCAAACATAACTTTTCTTATTCATTTACTACAAATTATAAAAATCATTCAACTGTAAATTATAAATATAATATCTATTTCTCATTTAAATGATTTCGACTAGATTTGCCGGTGACATGTGCAACTAGTAAGCAGCACAGAAGAAAAAAAATTTGAGTTTCATATCACTAACCATTCTATAAAATTTACGTTAAAGAACACATGTCCCACCATCACGCTCTAAATCCAAACAGGCTGGAATGCGCAGCTCCGAAATAAACGTAAAAGAATTCAAAATTTAGCAAATAGAACAAATAAGGTGAAGTACCCAACAAGCAAATAAATGAGGAAAATTAACTTTTAAAAGCTGAAGGATTCGAGCCAGCGAAATCCTAACAGAACTATTGTAGTGCTGTTGCAGTACACCTCCCTACATGAAACTATTAAAGGTCTCGAAAACAAAAATTTTACCGCTGGAAAAGATAAACAACAGTGGAACAGAAGTTCAATACAAATATGCATAAAGTAAGAAATCTTCCTGTGGAATATTTACTCCCCCCCCATAAAAATCTAAATTTCCTAACAAGTAGGACTACATGCAGATCTCTTTGGCTTTTAGATCATTTACACACAATAAAGTACACTCAAAACGACATTATGCATCGTTTAAAAATAATAATCGCGTCTTTGCTATACTCAGCATTCTCTTATCTCTCGTTGCAACCTTTTCTATTCATTACTCTCTATATCTCTTTGCAACCTTTATTATTCATATCTCTCTTTGCAACCTTTATTCCTTATCATCAATACAAAAGAAAAAAAAATCTGACAGTGGTTAAAGGGTCGTGAATCCTTTAATCTGACAGTGGTGGGCAAGTAATTTTCCCATAAAGGAAAAGGTGCATTCCCCACTGAACACCTTGAAATGTGGAGCATCAAAGCACCTAAGTGAAGTAGCAGCCATGGGCAGATGGAAATTTTTTGTTTACCACACTAAAAAGGTGAGAAGGGAATTTTTAGCTTTCGGCAAGGCCTCCCTAATGTACCTGAAATTCCCAGTCTCCCCATAACAAACAACTAACTTATCAGCCACCCATTTGAAAATCACTATGAGCCAATAGATCAAAAATTTGTAAACAAGGTCTCAGAGGAGAACCAAAAATTTAGTACTTAAATTCCCATTAAAATTTTTCCCAAACTAAACTGGGGCAAAACACCAAAAATCAATTAAAACATTCCACAAAAAAAAAGATTTAGCTCCTAACAAACCAAGTTATTCCATAACTAAACGAGAACTTTCTCAAAAGTATGTGATTCAGTTTAATAATTTTGTTACTACTCCAAATGAGTGTAAAAATTTGACCTGAACCCGAATTCTGAAAACAATCCCCCTAAATCATGATTACAACTTATCATAAAAAAAAATTTAAACCTTCAAAGTACCTAGCAAAGGGCAAGCCACAGTTGCATCCAATGTGGAAATTCCTTTACAGCTCAATGGAGCTGAGGGTAAATTTAGACTATTTCAGGTCAAGGCATACCTAATGCCTAAAATGATTTTCCCACTGAATACCCCCAATAACCATACCTTTACACAATACATTAATTTCACAAAAAAAAATACTAGATGTAACGGAAACTTAAAAAAATTTCAAATAATTTTTAACAAAAATCACTCTTAATAAAAAACAAATTACCTCTAAACAGCAGGTTGTTACTTTCACAACAAAAAAAAATCTAGATGAAACAGAAACCTTAAAATCTACTCTTATTAAAATAAATTACCTATGCATCAAGTAAAAAAATCAAGACACTTTTAATTTCACTTAAAAAAATACAAGATGAAAATAAAACATTAAATTTACTCATAATAAATAAAAATTTATCTCTACAGATTGTTACTTTCATACAAAAAAAATTACTAGGTGAAATAAAAACCTTAAAATTTCAAACAATTTTAACACTCCCCAAACAGAAAAAAAAATTTCTTAACCAAGTAAATTTTTCCAGATCATGTGCCAACCTCCACACTATCAATATAAAATACACAAAAACTTATCACATATAAAAGTAATAAAATGTAAATAAAAATTTTTTGTTAAAATTATGGGTGGACAGCCCATATAAAACTACCGTGGACAACTCAGACAGAACCAAAAAGGTGAACGGCACCAAATGTTGTGAAGAAGAAAAAAGAGCTTTTTCATAATTTTTCATATTTTAGATTTCATTTTCACTTCTAAAGTCTATATAAGTTAATTTATTTTTCTCTTTATATAATTTAATAAAGGTTTCTTTTTCTAATTAAGATAATAGAGGTTTCTTTTTACTATTACATTGCTCATTACACTTCAATATTAGAGAGTTTAACTTATTTTAATAATGTTTCTTTTTCTAATTGCTTTTCCTACAGTTTGGCCTGTGCATATTTCTTCTTTGTTTACCTTTTATAATTATCATCAACAATTAACAAATTCTCTAAAACTTCACTTACCTTTAACCCAGAATTAAATAGAGCACAGCCAACAAAGAAACTCAACTCATTTATGTTAAACTAAAACTTGCTTTATTAACAACACTTTCAAAAACAAACAAAAGTTACAAAATTTAAACACCTTCCAATTTGCTAAATTTAAAGTATCGTATAGTGGAAAATTAAAGTTAGTACATTGCGATTAACCCGAAAAGAACAATTAAAACCCTATTTAAATAACCCAGTTATCCATTTAAATCCCAGTTATTAATATAATTCCCAGGTTCAGATTCCACTCTGGTCTGAAGACCAGAGTTTGGTCTGCCTGAGCTGTCCACCACTAAAAATGCTTAATGAATATCTCATATTAATAAAAACAAACACAAATTGTGAATGATAAAATTACAAATGATTAAAATTCAGAATAATAAGAGCAAACTCTAAATGGTAAAATGTAAACTCCCAATTGGTACATGTATCAAAATTATTATTCTCAAAGGTACAAAAAAAGGAAAACGAAGCTGTCCGTATCAAAAGGAATTCACCACAGATAAAATGATTAAAATGCCGATCAGATTCTCAGTCGCAGCTCTTACTATAACAATAATTATCATTTGAGCAGCAAAGATTCTAGTTGGTGAATATAGATGGCAGCACCAAACCCAATAACAGTGTGCAAACAAGATGCATTTGTACAACACATTTAAAACCAAAGGAGACTGGTTGTATGGAAAAAGCACTCATGAAGGAGGCAAGGAAACACCTAGGTTCCAATCCCTTCAGGAACCTGAAGGCTGTACGTAAATACACCGATGAATTGTAGTCGGGCACATAGACGGCAGTCGAATACCACTTTTGATCAATGCTGGCAGTAGGACGGAATTTCACTTTTGATCAACGCTGGCAGTAGAACAGAATTTCACTTCTGTGCAAGAATTTTACTTTTGGTACAATAATATTTCTGAAAACCGAACACCATCTTTAATACCGGCAATATAACAGAATCGCCAGTTTGACGAAGATCACGGTTGGGAGGAAAAGGCCTGCCTTGAACAAGGCTACACTCTGATGAAAAATGAAGATATTCAAACTCAAAGGTAGCTGAATCTGCATCGACTTGGGCTTGGATAGTCACAACGTCATTATTGGAAGCTCATTTCAATATCTTAGTCAAAGTTCATTCCCATCGAAGATTTCCGTTGTATCGGAATTTATTCAAGCCATTCAAAGAAACTAAGCTTACGTGAGGATTGACCATGATCTCCAAAACACCCTTTCGGTGAGCGTCCCAGGAGCTCATCATGAGCCCTGGACGCGGGACTTAAAAATCCTTCAACCTCTCTGCTCCGCTGATCAGAATCGAACTCCTTGCCAACCAAATTTTCGCTTCCCAGGAGACGCTAATCTTGGCGAGTGAAAAACTTGCCCCGCACACAGAGCGCCTCACATACCCCGGGAAATTAAAAAAAGGAACACTTCGCAACGAACCGCGCGGCACGAAAATGCCGCCAAGCTAGCTACCACGTTTTCCCGCCAAAGTTCATTGCTCTGTTGCGCTAACCCTACGGAATTTTAGGCACCCCAAAACATCTGGAAAAAGCATCAACTCAGCCGATAAGCAATGAAATGGTCAAAAAGGAGCGTTATTTTTCGCTTTCAGAGGAATATAATTGCTGTTCGAAAGTGAAGGCGTAAGGCTGAAAAGGAAAATTACAGGGGCACAGGCGAATAAGTAAAGGATTCTATGAATACATTTAGCGTTTTTAGATACTTCGCGTGCGTAATTTGGAATATAAAAATGTATGAAAGGGATAATAAATAAACGCTAATACGAGATAAATCGCCGAAATATTCAATAACCATAAATTAATTTTGAATTTTGAAGGGAAGGGGGAAAATTATGAATTTTGAACCTTAAACACCTTAGATAATGAAAATCTCTGAATCTAAGCACAACAGATATAAAGATACAGCCATAGAATAAAAACAATTTATGCATACTTACTCAAATTTTCCATATTTAAATTTTTTGTTTCAAAGTAATTAGACTTAAAAGCAACAAGTATTTTTAAAGTTTATTGAGTGCCATTATAGTGATTTTTTAAATAAGTAATGAGTACTGACCTTCATTACATGAAAAATATCAGTAAATCTGTTAGTTTAAATTCGTTACTACACAACCACCTTTGGTTATTTTTGTCCATATTTCTCTATTTAAAATTCATTAGGTGAACATTCTTATTAGAAGTACAATTATATCTCCCTGTAGACATTCAGTTCTTAGCTCTCTCCATATTTCCAAAAATAAAAGTTTACAATAGAGTGATATATTTGGCGATTTAACCCTTTGTCATTACAAAATTGTAAACTCCAATCCAATGCTACAGATTGACAAATCCTGGAGCATTTCCTGGTCTAATGAATAAACTTAATAGAAATATGTTTTGTCTGTTGGAAAACATACATTGATGCCAGTGACCTGGATAGATGTTGTTGTAACAAAAGCTGCAGTACAGCTAAATCTTGACTTCTCCTTTAGTCTGAGCAATGAAGAATTATAGCACATTTTTCAGGCCTACTATCATCTTCCAGAACTTTTACCAAATATTATTGAAGGTGTCAATTTTGTTTCTCTCTCGCCTGCAAATATTAATATTCCACCAAGCAGAGAGTCACTCGGACGGCCCAGGTTCGATTCCCACCACTGAAAAAACTTCAGCCATGTTCATGCGGAGTACGATCACGTTAAACATGTGGGTCTGTAAGTCTTTTTAAGAGGTTGGTGGTAAGAGAAGGAGGGTACGGTCACTGTGTAAGCCTCCCCCACTGGGTTCCGGTCTAAATTGGGTGGCACTTCCTGGCCATCCAAACAGATGATACCTTATACCTTGCTGGTAGGTCGGACGGTCTGGGTTGAAGAAGAAGAAGCAGCAGCGAGTAGGGGTGGGATAGCCCTCAGAGGACCCAAGTTAGATTCCCATTGCTTTCTAAATTATCCCTGTGTCTATGTGGAGTACAGGCTCATAAAATGTGGGTCCAAAAGTTCTTCTGAAAGGTTGGTGGTAAAGGAAGGAAAGTATGGTCTCCGTAGACAGTAGCACTGTCTACGGAGCACCCTACTTGGGTTCCATCCTAAATTGGTTGGCACTATCCCGGCTGTCCAAACAGATACCTTACACCATTGGGTAAGTTGGACAGTCTGAGTCGAAAGAAAGCAGAGTTAATGCTTGACCCTTGAACCTAGCTCGAATACTCCTCTAATTTCCAAGCTTGCATGCTGATACCCATCTGATACAAAAATTCATTAGCTGATACCATTTCCTCCAGTACCATTCTCTACAGTGACAATCCTGAAAATTATCTTAGCCCTGAATGAGAAGTGCTACCAAACTTTAAAAATACTCACCTTCTTACTTTTAAGGTGCTATGCAACACTATGCCTTTTTTTTCTCTTAAGAATGTCAATTGATTGTTTGAAATTTCTGAGAGAGGATGTGAGCAACTGTGGGGGAAAAATGTATTTGGGGGACAGCATATAAGTACATGAGTACATGGATATTGTATATAAATGCCTCAATAAAAAAAAAACCTAATATTAAGCACAATTTTCATATGTTTCTGTTGCATAACCAATGTATGTTTAGTGGAATTTCTTTTAAGCCAGTTTTATGGAAGTAATAAATAACTAGTGAAAAAGCATTGAATTGGGCATGTTGTTGTTGAAACCCAGACCGTCCGACCTACCAGAAAGGATGAATTGGACATGTGTCAAATCTTTTCCGTTATTTAAAGCAGTCTCACAGAATAATTACAAAAGCTCTTCAATTTAATATGCCAGTAATTTAACAAATTATTTTTTCTAATTAGATAAATTTGTTATAGTGTAGTTAGATTTTGCCCTTTTTCTGTTCGCAAAATAGGGCAGAATTCTTTGTGCATGCAATATTGCAAAATATGCTTTCCTGTTTAATATGTCCTTTAAATGGTTCAAATAAAAAGAAAAATATTAAATACTTACAACTGCTGTATTGTTGATTTTGGAAAGGCCTGCTTGCTTTCTTCATAAATTAACTTTGGAAGTTGTTTTTCACACCTTAAAATAATTCAGAATTAAAGATAACATTACAACATAAAACAAAAACTGCAAACTATTTTTGAGAAATTATTTAACAACAAGTCAGTTTACGACATAAGAAATAAAAAGCACAAGAATATTTTATTTGTTAAATTACTGAATAATTTAATTAATAGTCTCATATCTCAAACAAATTATAACCAAAAATACCAAAGCAACTCTTTCATAAATAATATATAAAAGCAATATATTTTTGCTATAAAGTGCACATTATAATACAATAGAACCAGATTATAATGAGCTCACAATTAGAGATAGTCTGGATTTAACATGGAATTTTTAATTAGTGCAATATTAATTTAAGCTTGATTTGCTCATTATAATAAAACAAAAATTCTAATTTCATCAATTTAATGACAAATAAAATTGCAAAACTAAATAAAATATATATGTATAAAAAATAATAATAAAATGTAGATTAACAGGAGAAAAATCTTGATAATTGCATCAGACATGCTGGAGAAATGTTTTCCTCTCATAACTCGGAAATCAAATAAATACAGTTTCCAGTTATGGTAGCCAAACAGTTGTAAATAAAAATATTGGGTAAAGATTTTGTCAATAGTTTTAGTGAAAGGAAGTGGGAACTATGTTCCATTGGAGAAGAATATACCTCAAGAGAAAGATGAGATAACACGGACGAAAAGATGAGATGGGTATAAATACCAAGTCTCAAGTTATGGTGGCTGAAGAGTCTTAAATAAAAATATTGGGTAGAGTTCCTGTTAATGGTTTTAGCAAATGGGAACTATGTTCCTTAGGAAAGGAATATATCTGAAGGAAAAGATGAGATAAAATTGATAAAAAGATAACATGGGTATAAATATCAACTATCTATAAATATCAACTCTTATGGTAGCTGAAGAGTTGTAAATATAGATATCGGGTAGAATTCCTACTAATGGTTTTAGCAAAAGGAAATGGGAACTATGTTTCTTAGGAAAGAAATATACCTCAGGAAAAAGATGAGATAACATTTCTCTTAGAATCCAGTATTTGAACTATAACTCTGAATCCAAATTTTATCTTAAGGTTATGCCAAGGAGCTTCTGTGTTGCTTGCGGGTTGGCAAATGTATATATTGTGTCCATTATGCTATTTCACATTACTTTTATAGCCCTCAGAGATGTATGAAGCTCATATCCTAAACATTCTCATTGCAGATAACAGTTGTTATTTGCAATGGGAGTGTTTCCAAATTTTTGGAAATGCCTCCTATATTTGGGTTCTGTGACTATAAGCATAAATATATTTTAATGATAAATATATGTAAAAAATACTCTTTAGAAATAAAATATATTTGCATTTGTGGATAAAATCTCTATTTGTAAAACAACATTGCCAGTTTCAAAAGCAAAATGTCTTTGGAAAAAGAGAAACAGAATGATTACTCAAGAAAAGCAATAAAATATCTATAGACATGATTTCAATATTATTATTTTGAAAACAATTATTGCAGTTTAACAAAAATATAGGAAAACAATTTATAATATTACTCCTATTTTTTTTTTAAAAAGTTATTCCTTATTTTGGAAAAATACTCCTCTAACGTTAGGAAAGAAGTTAAAATACCCTTAAAAAATTTTTTTATGACAACTTCTGACAAGGGGACATTATTAGAAAAAATCCAAAAGTGTGCCAAAACACCATAACAATAAAATATAATTGATGCCATTGCACTGTGAATGTATGTTTAAAATTCTAGCCAAACAGCAGGACTTTCTTTCTTAAGGATTTCAAAATAATTAGCAAAACTGCCAACCAAAGTCAAAGTTGATTAATGATCATACTAGTTTGCATAACAATAGACTAATGAAGAACTTGAAGAAAAATAACACAAATAAAAATATACCTCCAAAAATAGTCAATTTTGAAGTGCGCTCACGAGTGAAGAATAGATATCTTGCACTCAATTTTTTTTTCTGGCCTGGTACTTCCTGTATATATTTATTTTCTACTAAAAAGTGTACCCAGCATTGCCCAAGATTTAAGATACAAATCTCTAATTAAAATCACACTGGAAGATATAGTAAATTTTCAAAAACCAAACAATGCTTTTACAATATGCTCACTTAGAATAAAAAATAAATGAGCATAATATGCCCTAAATAAGCATGCAGAGCACATGCAATCTAGGTACATGGCTTTTGTTAGCTTAAGCTAAAATGTCTAGCTATAATGTCACGCTGTGATTCAAAATTATCAAACTAATATATTTTATGTTGCTTACAGAAGACCTCAAATCAAGAAAACAATACAGCACAATGATTAATTCACAATAAAAAAAGTTCCTTTACCCGAGAAGTATAATTCCAAAATATTAAATGCTATTTGAGTGGTGAGTTTAAATGAGATTTATGTCATTTTCTAGCACAATATGCATTATGATAATACAATACAAAAGTAAAAAGATTAGAACAAAGTCTTTTAAATTAGCAAAGTTAGAAAAATGACAAATTAAATCTACTTCATTTCGCAACAGCATTTTTTGCATCTCAATAAAATGTCTGTCATTTTATCAAAATACTTGCTACTGTACTTTCTGCAATCAAAAATCCTCTGCTCCAATAAAAGTGATTTTGAAACAGATTATTATATAAGATGTGAGTGCTCTGTGTAAGTTCTCATTCTTTAGAAGATCAAAATTGACATAAGTGTTGTCATTATTTCCAACTGGTATTTTGATTTTCTACAAATACACTTTTGAATTTCACATTTGCTACAAATTTTACCGATTTATTCCCAAAAAGGCAATAATGATCTGCAAATTGTGATGCAATACCACAAACTGCTGGAAAGTAACCACATTTTACCCCAAACACTCAAGAATCAAAAATAAAGAAAAATAATTATTACATAAATATGAATTGAAATATTATTACTTTCCCTGCAATACATGATAATGTATAGGGAAAGTATTGGAATCATGCCGAAAATCGCAACTCGAGTTTGCGACGGATCTACACGTTTCGAGACCTCTAGAATACGAAAAAAACATTTTTAGCGTGACGTCTGTGTGTGTGTCTGTGCAGATTTTGTATCCACTCTAACTAAAAAACTAATGGACCGAATTTCACTAAATTTTGTAAGTCACTTGTGGGCGGGGCTGGTGCTGATTAGTTTTGGGTACGATTCGGAATAAAAGAACCCGCCTTTTTTTGCGAAATGGCCCGCAAAAGCTTGTATCCACTCTAGCTGAAAAACTAATGGACCGAATTTCACAAAATTCGGTAGATGAGTCACGTATAGGTCACCCTGGTGCTGATTAGATTTTGGAACGATTCAGAAAAAAATAACCTGCTTTTTTTTGCAGAATGGCCCGCAAAAATTGTCAAAATCTAAACTAAAAAGCTACGTATGCTCAAATATATCCATTAAATGCGTGTTTAATGCGTAATTTTTAACGAAGAAAAGAATAAAACCAACCCCATTACACTAGGACTAGCCGTTCTCGAGATATTTTAGTTTTTCGTACTTTCCCTACACCACCTTTGAAAATAAGCCCGATAACCGAATGAGAACGAAAATTGAATAAAAGTGAAATAAATTTAATTAAAATAAAGAGAACGTTAATATAAGTTTGCAGGGAAAGTCATGTCCTGCTCACATTAGATTTTTTAAATTCATTACATTAAATACGTAAAACATAAATGTAACAAATGCAAAAACATTATTGCTGCCGGAGAACATAGTTATAAAATTGGTAGATTTTTCAAAAATGATATTTTCTTCACTATTATGTAGTATTACTTTTCCATTTATGAAAGAAGTTCCCCAAGTTCATCAGAAAGTTTTCAAACTTTTTTCAACAAAATACAGAAATTTTGAACAAATGAACAATTCTGTTGACCACTTAAAACCACAATTTTTATTTACCTTTATATCATGCATATTTGGTAATTTTAAATATTTTTTTTTATTTTGCACCATTTTAAAATTTGATGTGGTCTAAAATCTTGGCAATTATTCAATAATTGAAGAAAGTTTTCCTGACTTTCTTGAAAATTTTTATGACCATTTTTAAATTACCTGAGTTTCTTAGATAATTTACAATATTATATGAAATTTTTTTTTTATACCTAATAACACAAATGGAAATAACTGAAAGCCATTTACTAAAATTTGATTTAGCTAAAATAAAACAACAATTGATCACAATGACATCACATAAAATTTTCAAATTTACAAAAATAAATAAATAAATAAATAATTCTAAACTTACTGATATGATACAGAATTTTTAAACTGTAATTCTGACTTTAGCATTTTAATTCTTTCAAGAAGTTTAATTTCTGGCTCGGCAGCATTATTAATATCTTTGCTACTAATGTCAGAATCCTCGTAAGAATGTTCACCATCCAAGCATATTTTACTCTGCAGTACAAAGAAAACAAATTACTAGAGTTATAATAGGCAATTCCTATAAAGTAGAATTATCCAATGTCAGACATACATATACCACACTTGTATAACAAAGATGTACAACATTTAATAAATTTTAACAAATGCACAACATTTATCTAATACTAATAAATAAAAGATTAAAAAAGTACTGTTAATCCTAATGCTTATTTGATCTAAAGCATAAAACATCGAAATATTAGGTTAGAGTTGTTAAAATAGACAAAAGTCTTCAGCATTTTAGCTAAAATTTCAGAAATTATTCTAACTTCTTTTAAAGTTTCTTTAGCTGAGTGTCCACCTTGATTTTTTAAAAATATCCTTACGAAATAAATATAAAATGTTCATCTAAAAACTACAAAAATATATTTAAACACGCTCTTATTGCAATAAACATTTTTTTACACTAATAATGAAAGAATCCTAGGAATGAACTTATATCTTGCTTTGTTCAATAATGAAGATAAAACTTCTTACTGAAAAAGTAAATTTTAAATAACCTTTTATCACACAATTAAAAACTGGAACTTAATTATTTTCTCAGAAGTATGAAAGTTTATTATAAAAATATATATTAATAGGTCAATTTTTTACTTTAAATTACAATATCAAAGTGGTCAATACAAAAAGAAATACAAACCATTTGTTTGTTCAAACTGCTCTGAATAAACTCATTTAAACTGTCATTCAGTAATAGATTTTCTTTCTTCTGCAGCATCAGCTTGCTTTTATACTCATTCTTTTCAACTATAAGCTTGCTGATGTCCTTTTTAGCCTCTTCATTTTTTAGGCGCAAACTTTTATTCATTTCTAACAACTCTTGAATTCTAGAGTTTAACTAGATACAAATATACAGAGATCACATACATGTAAAAAGTATACTGTATTAGTCAAAAAGTAATCAAATATACTCTGTGACTAAGTGTACTTGCTAGCAGACAATAATAAATATTAGTCAAATACATAATCTTAATATAAATAAAATATTATAAAGAAAATTTTAAGTTACACAATTTTACAGTAAAATGTATTGAAAATTAAAAAAAAAAAAAAAAAAATTTAGCTATCATAACATTTTTGGTCATAAGCAACCAAAAATAAAACAGTGGGGCACACATACAAGAATTGTATTTGGACATTAGCAGAATTTTAAGGAACAGCAGAACAACAGATAACAGAGAAATGACATATATGTTATTGTTGTTTCTTATCCCACTTGACCGACAGCAACATCAGATCAAGTCCATGAACCCGTGAGTCTTCAGAAGATGAAGAACTACTCCAGGACTGGAGTACAGCTGGCTCCTTTGGCATCCAATACATACCAAGGTATGGACAGTAGACGCCTGGGCCAAATTGAACTTCGGGCAAAGGGGATATACCTTAGAACCCAACACATGCCGAAGAGCATGAAGATGGCCGCTGCAGAGTCTAGCCAGAGCCGTCTGTTCACCCCTACTGCCCGCCCCAGTCAAAGCAGCACCAGGACGGCTACAATGACATATATGAAAATAATTATATTCAATTCATTTAAATTTTTCTTTGACACTTTTGATTTAACAATCCGTTATTCTTATATATGTCATTTCTGTCATCACTCCTATTATTCCTAAAAATTCTATTAATGTCCAAATACAAGTCTTTTGTGGGCGCCCCACAGTTTTATTTTTAGTCGCATATGACTAAAAATATTGTGATAGCTAAAAATTATTTTTTACTTTTCAGTGCATTTTACTGAAACCATGTAACTTAAAAAAAGTTTTTTTTGTGATATTTTATTTTATACTTGATAGTTTTATGCAATTTTGTAATCAATATTTCATTAGATATTCAATCAAACCTTTCTAAAATCTTTTATTGAATTTGCCATGACCAGTAGTTATCTGTCTGAATGTCTGTTTCAACTTCTTTAATGGCATTTTTAACATACTTTCCTACATTCTAAAGATCTGAAATTTGGTACACAGCTTAGTTCAGTAAAACATTTTAATTCAATTTTAGGAGGGAGTCACGTTGCTTACTTTGTGCTAAGCTGTTGTTATAATGGTTTTTCTCCCTTTTGAAATTATACTATTTACATGTTATGAAGGTTTTCCCTTTTTTTGAAATTCTACTTAATATACCTTAAGTATTCTTTCATTTTTGATTTACACACAAGTTTATTTATTTATATTTAATCATTACATTTTATTTAATATTATTATTATTTCACCTTTGATCGTATAGTATTTTGAAATCAATAAAGTTTACTTTTATAATTATCACTTGTTTAGTTTCTTTATTTACTTTGTTACTTACAGCTTGGTCTGTGCTCAACCATGTTACACATTTAAAAACATCTCAACATAAAACTTCTAGAAGTACCACTTACCTTTAAATGATTAAATAGCACAGCCAACACAAGTCAAGAATGACACTCAATATTAAATTTAAAAAATTAACTTTTATTTTTCAACAATTAAAATTTAGGTTCTTTAAACAAACTTTGACCCATAGTGGCCAAGGAAAAACAGATAGTACATTGCATTATTTTATTATTAACATCTATTAAATTTGGAATTCAAGAAAACCCTAGAACCAAGCCGGTCAGCAATCGAAATAGTCCGGCAACACGCTTGCCTTCCCAGGAGACGCCAAACTTGGCGAGCGAAACCCTGCGCTTCGCGCCGAGCGCTCATGCATACACTGCGGAAATAAAACGCTGTTATGCCAAGAATCAAAAAAGGATAACATCCGCCAAGCGGCAAGCCGCCGCGCAATGGCAACCCGCCAGCCCCACCGGATGTGCTGGCACCCTCATCTTGCAGGTGTCCAGTCGATAACGGCGTCAAGGCCAAACTTTCCCTTAAAAAGTGCCTTTTTTCTGCAAACTCATGAATGAAGTGAAAAGAAGTTAACAGCTGGAAACTAAGATTATGAGAATTAACAAAGGATTATTTAATGTTTAAAGGCACATTGCGCACAATTTTGAATAATAAAAACCTTAAAAAGATAACAAATTACGTTAAAGGGGAAATAAATCGCCGAAATATTAAAAACAACAAATAAATTTAGAATTTTGAAGGGAAAGGGGAAAATAACGAATTTTAAGCTATTACAAATTTTGAACTATTAATTAAGTTTAGAACTGTAGAATCTCGGCATAACATAATTCCTCTCGACCACCGGAAAAAAAATTTTAGAATAAAATTTTTCACAACAAAGAGCCGAAAATGACCAAAAGAGAACACCATCCTGGTGACAGAGAAATTGTAAACCTACGAGAACACTCGCTTCATGTAGCAACTCCTGGGATTACAAATCTGAAAAATGTTTACAATACATATTTTACGTACAGGGAAGGCACACTGATCATGGCAAAAAAATTTAAAACTTGCACTTCTCTCAGACTTTCATTAAAAAAAATTTCGTATCTCCCCTTTAAGAGAGGAGAAAAACCTCCAAAAAGAAAACATTCATTACAACTCAAAAATTTTAAAATTTTCAAAAACTCGAACTGAACGTAACGGAGAAAAAAAAATATCTGAATTCTCATCAAATTTAATAAAAAAAAATTTTGAAACTCAACAAGGGAAAAATACACTGCTCATAAAACAAAAAAAAAATCAAATCCCTCCCAATCAAAACAAAAGCCAAAGAACCCCAGTAGTGTGTAGCAATGCCTGGGCAATGTGACATAAAAATACACTGATCCTGGCCGGGGGGATTTTTCTCCAAAAAAATCCTCTTTTCTCATGGCGCCCCCAAGCATTCCTAGCTTTTGGGTCCGCCTCCCCTATATATAACATGAGTTTAGCTTCCTCATGCTTACACCACCCTCAGCTTAGCCTTGCACTACCTACTTAAAAGCAAATGATCACAAAAATTTTGAATTTAAACTGCACTGCACCCAGGTGAAAGAAAATCTCAAAACACTTAAAAAGTCTGTCTAACCATCGTTCCACACCCCTCCATTTTGCAAAAGTGATACAGAACCAAAACCTGCCAGACTTCCTCAATAAACAAAATTCCCAGTGACAAAACACAAAAAAAAATCAAGTGTTTCCAACAGGCGAGAGTACACGTCTGTACTCCCTCTAAAACTGAAATTTAATGAATAGTATCGACAATTTCAAAATTTTCACAATGAAAAAGTTGAATACACATTTAGAATAGAAATGATGTGAAATAACTGCCAGAGCTGTGTGCTTCCAAGACGGGTAAAAGAAGAAATTAACTTGAAGTCGAAGGAGTCGAACAATCGAAATCCCTCAAAAAAACTATTGTAGGCCCAATGTAGCACACAACCCTGAACGTCCCATTAAATTTCCTAAAGCAAATCCTGTCGAACGAGAAATTCTCCCCAAAAAAAAACATCTCCACAGCAGTGACTTTCATCAACAAGTGTACTTCTACTAGAATTTCACTAACTCAAAGGTCCCCAAAAATTAACAAATTCGAAGAACTCCCACAAATGGTAAAATTTTGAAAATCAAATCCCTGCCTAAAATCCGAAGTACAAATTTCAACAAAAAGGGAATCCCAAAAATGTAAATTTCAAGCAAACCAAGGTTTTAACTCAACCTCCCAGAGAATTCACATTCTAGCAAATAAAAAAAAATTTCCAAAACATAATTTTTAAACAAAAGCAAAATTTAATTCAACCTCCCAGTCCATCAATTCAATCTTAACACTCCCAATCATCCTAAGAAAAAAAAATTTTCAATTACCTACAAAAAAAATTTCAATCAAAAAAAAATTTTTTTTCAAAACAAAAAAAATCTGCTTTTGTAGAGTGCATCACCCAAGCAGTCGGAAAGAAGAAAAACAAAACAGAGTTCCCAATTACTTGTCATTACAATAAAAACAACAATTTTGATGAAGACTTTGGACCAGCCGAAGAATTTAAAGGGTCGAAACATAAAATTTTTGTGGATATCCAAGATGAACAACTAAACAACCGAAACTCAATTCCAAAATCCTCTCTCCCACATTCGAAGAAAATACACAATCACCCAGCAACAAACTTTTAAGGGCCAAAACATTTTTAAACAAACCAAAAAAAAATTTCACAAAACTAACTTGAATTAAAAAAAATTTTCTCAAGGAATATTTCTCAAAGAACAATCTCCATTCCCCCCAAAACAAACATTCTGAGACTGAACTTGCACAATTTAACCAAAAAATTTTACACTACCCCAAAGTCGATCGCTTGGCTGAAGGATCAATGACACAAGAAAAAAAACAATTTTTAGCGGGCAAGTAATTCTCCTAAAAGGAAAGGTGCATTCCCCAGCTGAGCACCTTAAAGGCGGCTTCAAAGCACCAAAGTGACAGTTAACATGGCCTACTAAAAAAAAAAATTTTTTTTTTTTTTCAAACACATTTCTGTGAAGAAGAATTTCAATGAAAACAAGGCTTCCCAGACCTCAAAATTCCTCCGGGTGACCATGAAAACTAACCCATTAGCCGTACCTTTAACTTCACCCAAAGCCAAGAGTTGTGACTAATTATTCAAAACAAAAACAAAAGAAAACTTTTGATCACTGTACTCCCTCTTTAATAAAATTTTTAAACCCAAAATTTGAACTGAAACTCAAATCCAAACTATATTCCAAAAGAGAAAAAAAAATTTCTATCATAAAAAAAAATTCCCAACATTTAAGACTTAACCCAGATCTTTGGCATATTTATCTACCTTTAAACACACATTAAATTCAATACACTTAAAACACAACTACTAATACACATACATTTTTCGCTATTCTTCTATTCTTATTTCCAATAACTCTCTATCTCAAATCTCATAAAAAACTGTTGCAACATTTCTCAAATCTCAAAAAAAATCTGACAGTGGGCAAGGGGTCGTGAATCCCTTCCCAAAAAAAAAACACAATACACAAATACATCATGGGCAAGTGATTTAATTCCCGAGGGAAAAAGGTGCATTCCCCAGTGAACACCTGAAAACTGTGTGGCATCAAAGCACTGAAGTAGCCATTATGGGCAGACTGAGAAAAAATTTTTACCCACTTAAAAAGTTGAGAAGGAATGGTTTAGCAAAGCAAGGCCTCCTTTGAACCTGAATCTCCCAGAATCCCCACAACAACCAACCACTTCTCCGCCGCACAATTGCACAATAAATAGCCAAAAGATCCTTAAAGGTGAAAAAAAAAAATCTCTCAAAGTCAAAAAAAATCCTACTCAAATTCCAAAATCACAGAGTCAAACTCCAAAGTTTTACTTTTAAATAAAAAAAATTCTACAAAACAAAAAAAAAATATCTTTAAAACAACAAGCTATGATTAGCTTACACAGGAGTGAAAAGAAAAGGAAAATTTCAACTAACAAAGCTTAATGAAAAAAAAAAAACTCCTAAATAAAAACAAAAACAGCACCAGGCAAGAGCATATATAAAAAAAATCCCAAAACTTGCCTACCCTAAACAACATTTTGAAATGAAACACAAAAAAAAAAATGAAAAAATTCTTACATTACCATCTTACTACTTACTTTGCTTCCTAAAAAATTAAAACATTACCTTACTCCCAAAAGAAATTAAATTTCAAGACACTGTGCACTTCCCTATACACATGGAAATTTATTACAATAAAAAAAAATTTCAATATTGTTACTGTATAGCAATTTATCATATGGGTGGACAGCCCATTTAAATTATTATATTTTATTCAGTGGACAGACAACTCAGGCAGAACCAAAAAGGTGAACGGCACCACATGTTATGATGCTTTTCTTTCCTTTGAATTTATCCATTAAACCGCTTTATTTACTAAATTATATAATTTACTATTTACATGTTATGAAGGTTTTCCCTTTTTTTGAAATTCTACTTAATATACCTTAAGTATTCTTTCATTTTTGATTTACACACAAGTTTATTTATTTATATTTAATCATTACATTTTATTTAATATTATTATTATTTCACCTTTGATCGTATAGTATTTTGAAATCAATAAAGTTTACTTTTATAATTATTACTTGTTTAGTTTCTTTATTTACTTTGTTACTTACAGCTTGGTCTGTGCTCAACCATGTTACACATTTAAAAACATCTCAACATAAAACTTCTAGAAGTACCACTTACCTTTAAATGATTAAATAGCACAGCCAACACAAGTCAAGAATGACACTCAATATTAAATTTAAAAAATTAACTTTTATTTTTCAACAATTAAAATTTAGGTTCTTTAAACAAACTTTGACCCATAGTGGCCAAGGAAAAACAGATAGTACATTGCATTATTTTATTATTAACATCTATTAAATTTGGAATTCAAGAAAACCCTAGAACCAATTAAAATTAACCCAGGAAACAGAATCCACTCTGGTCTGAAGATCAGAGCTTGGTCTGCCTGAGGAGCTGTCCACCCAAACTTGAATTTGAAAAACAAAAGGAAAATATTAAAAATCACATTTCTTTTCATCTACATTACAGCAATACAACTTTGTTAAAAATTGACAAGTAAACTCATTTTAAACATTTTTCTTTCTAGATACTAAATCTTTCTCGGTGCTGACACTTAAACATATTATTCCCTTTTTTTTTTTTTTCTTCAAATTTAATCACTTTAAAAATTAGATGACACTGCTTGCACGCACACCGATCTCTGAACACTTGCCCTGTTCACTCAGGGCCCCCAAAGGCTTGAACACTTGATGGTACCAAAATGGTAGATATCACTAAGGCAAGGTTTGCCTGCACCCGATCACTGAACAATCACAATCGATGGCACGAAAGTAGGTGATGACCCGTGATGAGTGATGACCACAGAGTGGTAATACTGAGGCTGATCGCAGCAGAGCAATTGATATTGCCAGCGCAATTAAGAGCGCTCACAAATGATGGCATGAAAATAGGTGATAACCTGAGTTGACCATAGTACGGTGGCAATGAGGTAGATGATAGAGCAATTGATACTGCCAGTGCAACTACGAGCGCTTCCCGAAGAAGGTAGTCCGTGGTTCACTGATCCAAACCACCTTTTCACTTCTTGTGTTGAAGTTGTCCAAATATGAGGCACGCCCCTGCGATGTCCGGCCATTCTGCGCAAATTTAAAACATACTCCCGGCGACCGCGGGATACGGGCGCCCAAGCATTGTGGCCCCGATCCACGGATCTTTTTCCGGCGAAAAAACACACCACCTACAACAGTGCCGGTCAGCAATCGAAATAGTCCGGCAACACGCTTGCCTTCCCAGGAGACGCCAAACTTGGCGAGCGAAACCCTGCGCTTCGCGCCGAGCGCTCATGCATACACTGCGGAAATAAAACGCTGTTATGCCAAGAATCAAAAAAGGATAACATCCGCCAAGCGGCAAGCCGCCGCGCAATGGCAACCCGCCAGCCCCACCGGATGTGCTGGCACCCTCATCTTGCAGGTGTCCAGTCGATAACGGCGTCAAGGCCAAACTTTCCCTTAAAAAGTGCCTTTTTTCTGCAAACTCATGAATGAAGTGAAAAGAAGTTAACAGCTGGAAACTAAGATTATGAGAATTAACAAAGGATTATTTAATGTTTAAAGGCACATTGCGCACAATTTTGAATAATAAAAACCTTAAAAAGATAACAAATTACGTTAAAGGGGAAATAAATCGCCGAAATATTAAAAACAACAAATAAATTTAGAATTTTGAAGGGAAAGGGGAAAATAACGAATTTTAAGCTATTGCAAATTTTGAACTATTAATTAAGTTTAGAACTGTAGAATCTCGGCATAACACTGTTAAGACCAAACAATGCTATTTATATATGCATGAAAAAAATCCCATATATGCAAAAACCATTTTTTTTTTACTGATTTTGGTGAGGGGGGGGGGGACAGACCTCCAAAACCTTGAATGTACCTTTAGCCACACAATTTTCCTCTATAGACTCAAACATGTTTTCTGCTATTTCATCATTTATTTTTATTGAAAAGAGATAATATGTGTTTTATCACGCAAAATAATATGTAGAATAAATACTTATAAAAATTATATAAAATTTTCCCAAATTTTAATAAATTTTATTTTTAAATTACACTATGTCTTCAGAATATCTGAATACAGGAACATCTGAAATTTCATTTTATGTGAAAAATTACACAGAAGATAAATATTTCATTAATATAAACAGTAGAAGCTTAATACAACACAGTCTGATACACTGTGGATCTGGATAGATATACCATGATTATGGTATAACACAGGAGTGAAGTATATCTCCCAACAACTATATTGAGCTTCTACACTGTATTAGATTAATTACTTATAAAGTAATTGTACTTTCTGTATTATCAAGAGAAACAACAGTTTCGGAAGCAGTTTTGTATTTAATCAACTATATAAGAGAAAATGATTTTAAATAACAGTATTTCATCTTTCTAGGAGGTAAAAAATATATGCTTAAAAAAAAATATGTTTTTTTTTATTAAAAAGTTTGAGATGAATGTTTTGTCATTACCAAATGTATTTAAATTCTTTTGACCAAAACAGTGCTTTAAAAAATAAAACAAAACAAAATTTGAATTACTATGTCTAGTGGGTACTTTTCTATTTCACCGTCGCAGACGATAAAGTCGTCAAAAATACTACAACTGACGCCAAACGGAATATCCCCGCTAGTAACCTATAAAAATGAAAATTCTTAGAACTAACATTTATTAACATTTTTTTATGTGTATACTGAGTGTTGTCGCCAATAAAGTCTGCTTGGCGAAATGGAAAAGTACCGTCTAGTGAATATGCAGGTTGAATAGAAAAAATTCTAATTCTTTTATGTGTATCCTGATTCTGACATATAATATCTGACATTATTTTGGTGAGAAATCTAATCAAATTTCAAAGTTCATAATGTACTTTTGCCATGGTATCATCAACACTATCACATCTTTTTCCCAGGGCAGAAACCAAGTTTATAAGAAACTAATGTCGCAAAACTATTAGTTGAACTATGATGTTCTTTCACTAAATTAGCATATACAGCAGACTTTTTGCTACCAATCACAAATCAATCCCAAAATGACTGATTTTATAGGTTATAAACAATCATGAGCAAAGAGTATATATTTTAATCACATTATTTTATATGAACAAATGGAAAAACATACACTTTTGAAACTCTATTAAGTTTACATAGGAATACCAATGTAATGTCTTCATTAAAGATATTGCACTTTTTAAAATCTGAGATAAAAGTTTTAGCAAGTTTTTTACTTGTTTCTTTCTCCCATATCAATAAATAAAACTTGTATATCCATGATTGAAACAAGATTTTCTATAGCAAAATATCAAGAGGCCATACTCACAATATTTATATTATGGCCACTGTCTTCTGCTTGCTTTTCCTTTCGTTTTAGAGCATGTCTAAGGCAGCGAATGATATTTTCTTGACCTTCAATGGCATTTTTAGATGCATCTTCTGAAATAATTTCATAGCTTCAAACATAATAAATAAATTTTTGCTTTTGTAGAAAAAATCAATACTATGAATAGAAAAAGAATATTTATTTTATTATATATGGAATAATTTATTTATTTTTTTTAGTTTTTGATTTATCAAAACTGTTAAGTAAGAAGTTGCACTAAAAATAATGTTGTGAACAGATAGATGATCGACAGACAACTGCTGGTGCCAAGTGATTTGTGCATTCATGTTTGGAAGGTATCATGTGACTTGTCCATAAAAAAGATCCTTTTTTCATTTTGTTTGTTTTAAAATTATTTTTATGGACATTGGTGAGCAACCAGTCAATACGACTAAAAATGTTTAATAATTAAGACTAAAAATGTTTTTTAATTCAAATTATGTTTTACATATGTCATAAGTTTATATGTTTTACAAATAAATTGGATAGTCTAAAATCTAGTAGTTTTCCCATAACTTTTATATTTTTGCTTCTGCTATTAATCTACTTGTCCAGCTTATTTCATAGTAGATAAAATCTAAGCAGTATGTGACAAACAACATATTTTAAAACTTTAAAAGAAGTAATATGGGGAAATAAACTTTAATAGATTGAACAAACCTGATTTTGCAGAACTTTCTTTTTTTAAAGAGAGTTGACTTTTCATAACCTCATTTTCAGATTTCAGAGAAGCTATATGTGTTTTTAAAGTTACAGCCTCTTGGAACCATGACTCCTCCATTTCTTCAAAAGTCTAGAAGATATGGAAAAGATAAAACCCTTAAATCAAAATAGTAGTAGTCTATGAAAAGAAATCGTAAATTTTAATTTCTTTCATATACACTTGCCAGGTTGAGAATTTACTTCTCAGAGATTCATTTCATTATTTTTAATTTGACAGTTTTAAACTCTGAATATATTTTGCTTTCAGAAAGGAAGGGGGGCAGTTAAGATCATTGAATCCAGGAAGTAAAAACCAATTCATGTTAGAAATGATTAAAGTTAAAGCATTTTTGAGAGATTCTTGAACTTAAAATGGCACTGTCTTATAACAACTATAACATATCTTGAAATGGCCTCTGTTTTTTCCAAATTTTCATAACTGAATTACTAGGATTTTATCTATACTTTTAGGCTTAGTATATCAAACTTTTTCATTTAATCTCATGCCTTGAAGATTTAGCTTTACTGTTTAACCCTCTAATGACACAGTAATATCAATGTTGCGGATGATTAGGCTGATAGTGTCTACAAGTGATCTGAAAACAGAAACCCCATATAATTCAGCTTTTTTTCCCAACAAGCTTACTACGTCAATGCAGGTATTTACAATTATTCCTAAATTTCTGTTTCTGATCACTTCAACACCATCAAACATATTCACTTTTAAGGTTAATTCAGTGTCATTTTCGGCACTACTAAATGAACCATTGGAATTTTCCCATTTGTACATCTGTATTTTTCCTTTATCACTCAGGTGGTTATTCTGCCATAATTTTGCATCTTAAATACTTTTCTGATAGCAATTTGCTATGTCATCACTGTCTTGATGTTTCCTTTTACCCAGATGTTTACCTGAACCCCAGACTTTTTCCAACACTAATCCTTGGGAACTACTTTTGACCAACCAACTACATTGCCTTGATCAAAAAGCTCAATTAAAATGTGTTTTTCCTCATAAATGAGACTTTCATTTGAATTTTGTCCAAATTTCATTGTTTTTCATGCATGTTTGCTTCAAAGATTGATAAAAATAATAATAACTAAATCTATCTAAAATTTAACTGGAAAATTCATTTAAAAAACATTGAGTGCCAAAATAAGCTTGGCATACAAAAAAATGAACAAGATTTGTGACCACACTAAATTTCGAGAATAAATCATACTTTTAAGGGAAACCAGACTATATTCACATTAAGATTTTACCACCAAAATACACAACCTAAGTACAAAAGCAGATAAGAAAAAATTAAATTTATTAAATACATTAATTTTCAATGGAAAGTATAACGTGAATAAAAATTGAACACAATTTATATCTCACAAATTATTAAATAATAAAATATTTACCTGCTTCAATTTTGACTTTTCATGATTACTTACAATTTTTTCACGAGACAAATATACGTTATTAGATTTAACTTCTTCCAGTTCACTTTTTATACGATCGATATTGTTTACACTTGATTCTAACATTTCAAGAGTGAAAATAACTTTGTCAATTAAATGTTTTACATTATCAATGCCATAAAGATGAACGATTTTGTCAAATTCTTGAGCAATATCGTACGCCAATTCGTATACATCATCCACAGAAATGTCAGATGCATCAATATGAGACATGTTAAATAGAAAATGATTAAATTCTACTACGTATTACACTCTAAATTTGTAGTTTTAACATTGTACTTGAAACTTTCTTCAGAAATATTTTAATACATTTCAAAAATCAATCGTTAATATAGAAGATATCTATCTATTACATAAAAGAAAACAATTTTCTAAGAAAACAAATCTACTTAACAAGGATAAACAAAACCAGTTATTCTTATTCATATTCATATTGAGATATGATGATAAAGAGTCGGATAAAGTGCAAATCCAGTCATGTGACTACCTCCTTGGTAGTGTATTTGTTGCCAATTTGCAGCGCCATCTAGAGGTCATTAGAGGCTGAGCAATATGAAATTTTTGTGTTTCCATGGTAACACTAATACAAAATGTGTACAGTTGATACCGATCAATTTATTTGGAGAGCTATAAGTAAAAACAAACCATAACCTATTACAAAGAAAAAATATCCATGCTTCTGTTGCTAAAAAATAATTGATTTATAAGTCTTGTAGAATAAAATTTGACAAGCGAGTGATTCATATAGGTACATATGTTGGTCAAAATACATTTTATTGATATGGATGAAAAATGTCTTATGTCATTTGAGTACTTGCAATTATAATCACACCCTTGTAAACTATTTATATACGACATATGTCACAAATGATTTAATATATGGTATGCGTATGAATGTAAGCAATTCGTCTTCCTCTTGAACTTAGGTGGATATTCTCAATTGATCCATGAAGATAAAGTATTGGACTCACCATTGCGCGATTATTTTTTGTTTCAATTTTATCATTGAAAAACAATTTTAATATGTTCTAAGATTTTGCATAATAATCTTTGGCGGACAATGATTATTGTGTGAAACTTTGGTGTATATAAAACTGGCTAAAATTAATAAAAACTAATTTATTTAAAATTTACACTATCTACCTGAATTTTTGTCGTCTTTCTAGTTGGGAAAGCAATAACTGGGTGTCAAGTTTCCAGAAATCTCATTTCTGACACCAATTTGTTACAACGTATCCTCTTGAATCGTGGGTCTACTATCAAGATACAAGAATGAGTTCAAATATCTGAATAACTAATACGTTTATTTACAAGCACAGCGTAAACAGGAATTATATGCAATAAATAGCTCGATAACTATCTCACCAGATCACTAAACTGTCAGGCACAGTAAAACAGCAATTAAATGCTCTACTTATTTGACAAAACAGTCGATATTATTCGCAAAATATTGATGCATCTCAAAATCCAATGTAGCTCGTATCACATCAACTGAGCGACGAATTTTTTATATATTCTCCGTCGAAACTTCTAAAAGGAGCTACTCTCTAAGAATGTTCATTGCTTAGGGAAAGTTCTCGTACCTTTGAAAAGTTGCCAAATATTCGATAAATCGCAAAATCTGGCAACCCTTTATTGACCTAATAGGAATGGATGCCCGTAAAGATGTTTCCCTTCTGGTTCATAAAAGAGTCTCCAGAGGGGGCATTTTACATGTTCGTAACAATGTTTTATTTTATACTTTTAGTCTTTAGCGATTTCGCAATCAGTTTTTCATCAGACATCAAGATAAATTTATAGTTTTTATATATTACAAGTAAATATAAAAACATTTTTGGGGTAAACGCTTTTATTCCTTATTCGCTATAAGCAGCTTCAATTGAGGCAACTCATACGGACATTTTCAGGACAGCGTTTTTACTTTCCCTGCAATACATGGTAATGTATAGGGAAAGTATTGGAATCATGCCGAAAATCGCAACTCGAGTTTTCGACGGATCTACACGTTTCGAGACCTCTAGAATACGAAAAAACCATTTTTAGCGTGACGTCTGTGTGTGTGTCTGTCTGTGCAGATTTTGTATCCACTCTAACTAAAAAACTAATGGACCGAATTTCACAAAATTTTGTAGGTAAGTCACTTGTGGGCGGGGCTGGTGCTGATTAGTTTTGGGTACGATTCGGAATAAAAGAACCCGCCTTTTTTTGTGAAATGGCCCGCAAAATCTTGTATCCACTGTAGCTGAAAAACTAATGGACCGAATTTCACAAAATTCGGTAGATGAATCACGTATAGGTCACCCTGGTGCTGATTAGATTTTGGTACGATTCAGAAAAAAATAACCTGCCTTTTTTTGCAGAATGGCGGCAAAAATCGTCCAAATCTAAACTAGAGAACTACGTATGCTCAAATATATCCATTAAATGCTTGTTTAATACGTAATTTTTAGCGAAGAAAAGAATAAGACCAACCCCATTACAGTAGGACTAGCCGTTCTCGAGATATTTCAGTTTTTCGTATTTTCTCTACGCCACCTTTGAAAATAAGTCCGGTTACCGAATGAGAACGAAAATTGAATTAAAAGTGAAATAAATTTAATTAAAATAAAGAGAACATGGATATAAGTCGGCAGGGAAAGTCATGTGCTGCCCACATCAGATTTTTTAATATTTATTTTGGAATTTCAAAATGCACATTTCATTTTTATTAAATTTGTTAGACCTTTCTTAGCTAAATTAGCATGATATTGGATGATTATTTTCGGAAATAATTTTCCAAACCCTGGAGCAAGTTATTCAACACCCTGAAGCAAGTTATTCCCGAAGCAAAATTATGATAGATATGTGCACTCATCAAGAAATAAGTTATTATTCCTGACTAAGTGATTATTTTCGAATTAAATTATAACAGATATATTTACAATTACATACAAAAGTTATTCCGAATTGCTTTTATTATTATTATTTAACATTTTCTTAAGGCTTCTTTAATTTAAAGAATTTGTGAAAAAGCCTAAAAAATGCCAAATACTGTTTCAACAGATTTATCTTAAAATTATGTAATTAAAATTAAAAGTTAGCGCATATTTTTTTTATAAACTTGTTAATTAATTTTAAATTTACATAAACATAAAACTCAATTAGATGAAAAATATATAAGAATAGTTTATAGTTCAATTTCAACTGTATATGGATCAATATCTGGTTCATTTGAAACCAGAAGCAGGGCATAGAATTGATGAAATATAGATGGTATCAAAGGCAATAAAGATAGCAGATCTTTCTTTTTTCAGCCATTATAGGCCAGACTTGTTTGTAATTGGTTTAATTGTGATCACGAGGAGCCTTTTTCTAGAAAATTTAAATGGCTCATTTATGTCAAGTGACAATTTGTTGTCTACAAAATAATCAAGAGTATTTCAGTCTATAGAGATACTATGGAACCTAGGGTCGCATTCCACGCTGAGTGTCAGAAAAGGGTAACTTCAAAACACGTCCAACAAACACAAGTCGCCACTTCGGACGACAAAGCTGTCGTGCCGGAGAAGTATCACATCTCCAGAACATCACCGTCACTTCTAGTCATCTGACACTTCTTGAATACCACATATCTCAGACGGTGAATTGGATGTAGTGGACCTGTGGCTTGGCCTCCACGCTCACCGGAACTCAACCCACTGGACTTCTGAGGGCACATATAATCATTGGTGTACGAGACGTCTGAGGCCTCAGTAGAAATTTCGTCGCGAGAATCGTTGTTGCAGCACACAGGATAAACACGACGCCAGGTGTCTTCGAAAGGGTGCGCCAGTCGTTCATTCGCCATTGTGAATTGTGCAACGGCACCCTTGACCGTCACTTTGAACATCTACTTTGAGTCTTTCTCTGGTGTGAATAAATAGGATCGTGCAACTTTTGATTACGTTAACTCTCCTTATTTTCACTGTTGAAAGTTCAACTTTAACTTTGCGCTTTTCTGACACTTAGAGTGGAATGCGACCCTAGGTTCCATTGTAAATATTGTTCGTTTTGATTGGTACTATCATCCCCTCTTATTTTGTCAAAACAGTTTATATACACCCTTTCTTTTCTCACCGGTCCTTTTCACAAAATTATAGAATTGTGGTAATTTTTGTTTTTTGGATGCGAAGACACACACATATATATATATATATATATATATATATACACATATATATATTAGATAAATGTAATAATAAAAATAATTAATTCAAGTAATCGTGAAATATTAACATCACCATAGAAGCAAATCCACGGCCATTGGTCATTTTGTTTTATCTCAAGTTGTTTATGAATTTTCCATGGTAACATCCTATTTTAATTATATATATATATATATATATAATTTGTTATTTTTCCACTTGATTTATACTTTTATTTTTTAAGCTTGTTAGAAAGTTAGATTTTACGAGCTACAGCTTCTCACTTTTCTTTCATTGGACTTTTAAACTATTATATATATATACACCAGTGACGGCCATTGGGGGGGGGGGCGCGTACGCGCGACACCATTGAGTAAACACCCCAAATTAATTTTTTAGTTATACAGATTTATTACAATTTCTATTGAAAAAATCTGAATTTTTGGTTCAATTAAATCGAGAATTATTAAAAATAAGTTATGAAAAAGTCACTAGATGGCAGCACTACACCTTTCTTCGGAGAAAGTCGACTCAAGAAAGTTGTATTGCACAGAATTTTCAACACATAGGGGAAAATACAGGGATATTTTTAAAGCCGCGTCCCTGCCGTCGGCATCTCCTGAGTGAAAGAATGGTATAGGCTCAATATTAGAAATTTGGCGTGAAAAAAAACCAGACATTGCAGATTTACTAGTAGATTGTGTCGCGGGACTGAGCGCGCCCCCAGCCAAAAAGAAACAGAAAAGTAGAAAAACACGAAGAGGGACTTCTCAAATTGGCTCAGTTTCGCTAATTTGGCTTCAATTTTCTACATTTAAGAATGTGTTTGTTCTTATTTTCGTCTTTGTTATAAATTTGGAAGTTTAAATTAACATTTGAACAAATGAGAGAATTAAGTGTACGTGTGTGGTGATGGGAAGGGGGGGGGTTATGATATTTTAGGGGTTTCTGGCTATCGTGAATAAAGTGCCTTGTTTAGGACACTCAGTTTGAGGGATCGCTTGACCCACCCAGCTGTCTTAATTTTTGAAGTTGTTTCGCATTTCGTCATTTCTGATGTAGTTTGTCTGTTCTTCCGGAAGGGATTTATTTCTATGCTCTGGTTGATCTGCTGGTGACGAATTGCAATATGTTTGACTTCAAAATAATTCTTTAAACGTCACGAGTTTCCAATTTTTGGCACACTGTGACATATAGGCTATTTTTAGTGACACTTTCATAAGTGTTGTTTCGGATATTTAGTTTGAGTTGACTTACCCAGCTGTCTTACTTTTCCAGCTATTTAACATTAAAAAATGCCTAAAAATTAAAGAAATTCTAAGTATTTGTTAAAAAACTTAAAAATTAAATTTTCAACATGATCCTTTTATCTGACGTCGTTTTTCTGGAAATTTTGGTCCGACCGCTGGCGACTATATTGGTAGCCCCCAAATTGGCTCTAGACTTATAATATTGGCCCTAGGTTTATATTTACATTGAGGTAGCCCCCAAATTTCTTATCTCGGCTTCTAATTCAGCGAGTTTGATTCTAATCATGGTTATAGTCTCTGCACCATCTGTACGTGGCGCCTGAATATATATTTTGTGCTAACCCCCTGGACGTAACTTTTAGCTTAGCTCCCTCAATTTTACATCTCGTTTCCTAACTGAGAGATTTTGGTTCTGCTAGTGGCTATAGCCTCTGCACCATTTGTACATGTCACCTGGATATGCATCGTTGTGAGAAATCCTTGAGATTAACTTTTACTTCAGTTACGCCCCCCCCTCCAATTTCCCATCTCACTTCTTAATTGAGCGATTTTGATTTTACTGATGGCTATAGTCTCTGCACCATCTGTATCACCTTGATATACATATTTGATGGGCATAATATACATACGTTTCTTGTGTCAACCCCTGGGCGTAACTTTTATCCACCACAGTTTCACATCGCTGTTCCTAATTGAGCGATTTTGGTTCTGCTAGTAGCTATAGTCTCATCAGCATTAGCACATGTCACCTGGATCTGCATCTTTATAGTGATAAATCTCTGAGCGTAACTTTTACTTCAAATAGCACCCCCCCCCCTTCACACACACACACTTATCCATCTCGACTCCCAATAAAGCGATTTTGATTCAGATGGTGGCTATAGTCTCTGACCCACATGTACGTATTAACTTGATATACATATTTGATGGATATAATATACATACGTTTTTTGCGTCAACCCCTGGGCTTAACTTTTAGTTTAACTAGTCCCCATAATTTTACATTTCAATTCCTAATTGAGCGATTTTGATTCAGATTGCTGTGTCTGAGCAACATTTGTACATTTCACTTGGATACACATATTTTTGTGTCAACTTCTGGGTATAACTTTTAGTTTAACTAGTCCCCAGAATTTTACATATCTGCTCCTAATTGAGCGATTTTGATTCGGCTTGTCGCTATAGTGAGTCTCTCTACCATTTGTACATGTCACCTGGATATGCAACTTTAATATAGCAAATCCCCGAGCGTAACTCTTACTTTCGTTACCCCCCCCCCCCCCCATTTTCTATCTCACCTCCTAATCCACCGATTTTGATTTTACGGGTGGCTATAGTGTCTGAACCATCAGTACGTATCGCCAGAATATGCATATTTTTAGTCAACTCCCTGGGCATAACTTTTAGTTTAACTAGCCCCTACAATTTTACTTTAATATAAATTAGGACTATGTAATGTTTTTCACTAGGAAAGATACGTTCCATGTGTCCAGGATTTTTATGAACGAGCGAGCAGGTGGGAGGTACGTTATTTTAATCAATACATCCGTCGTTTATATTTTTAATACTCCCGTTGCTATGCCCAAAATACGTATATGTATATACATATGCTTTATATATACATATATGTATATATATATATATTACTAACATATATATAGGCATAAATACATAGATGAGCGCCCCCCTCTACATGTCGCTCACGAGCCGCCACTGATATACATATATATATATATATGTATATATATTAGATAACCTAAAAATTGCAAATTTCGATGCATATTGAAAATAAATATTAAGGAATTGTCCTACAGATTTAGCTCGAACATCATTTTAAAGAACGTTTTTCGATCTTCGATTATATACATAGAAGCGAAGGGGTATTTTGCGGGCCTTCTCTTTTCCTTTTATCTGGTGGGAGTGAGGCAATCAAACTCAAATTTGATGAAATATTGTACTGACATCGCAAATACATATATGCGTAAAAATTTGAGAAAATCGGCAGGGTAGAAGTGGTTCAAAATGGAGAAAACAACCTAAATATACCCGTGTAAAAATACGGACGAAATCAAGAAACAAACCTGGGCCTTCTGGATTATGACCCGAAAAGTTACCAGCTACACCACTCTGACAATATGAGGAATTCACTCGAATTACTTTACATTCCGCCTTTGCAGTTGCTCAAGTCCTATGGATGAGTCGGACGGTCTGGGTCTTCAACATTCCGCCTTTGCGAAATAAGATCAAGAGAGACCCTCTCCCCCTATTTGTTCAATATAACACCATATATTGGCCCAGATGCAAATTATAGAGTTTTACTCATATTTTTACATCCGAAATCACATGAAGCCAGAATGGGATGGGGATCGAAACGGAGCTACCTGGACTGTAACCTAAAAAGCTACCAGCTAGACCACTCTGGCCATGTAAGTAATTCACTCGAATAACCTTACATTCTTCTTTAATAAAAAAAAGATCCAGTGGGATCAACCACCAAACCATTATGTTCAATATCACACTATATGTTAGCTTGGGTACCAATCATGGTTTTATCATTTTGCAATTCTCAAAAGAACATGCGGCCAGAACAGAGAATCGAACATAGGCCTCTATTATGTCCCAAAATACTACAAACTATACCACTCTAGCTATGCAAGAAATTCATTTGAATGATCTTATATCGTGCTTCTTTAAAAAAAAAAGAAGCTCGGGAGGATTTTTTTCAATTTTTCTTTAATTTTTCAAATACTCGCCTAAGATTTTATAGATGTTTGTCAAATGTCTCTACATCGTCTAAATAGATGAAGATTCACATGAGAGCCCTTTCAGCATTGTCTCTATTAGAAGTTCAAATATTGCGGGCGCATTACAAAGTCCAAAAGGCATAACTGTTCTTGTCCGGTGATAAACGCTGTCTTTTCTTGATCACCAGGAGGGATTTCTACTGGCCAGTAGCCACCCTTGAGATCTACAGTTGAAGACTACTTGCTTATTTGGCATTGGATGTTGTTTATACGACCTATGACGTGAAGTAGATTCTTTCTTCCTTACAATGATGAAATCTAGAAGGGGTATTTTCTTCATACGGCCACCTCCGCCCAGCAAGTTGACCGCTTAGTTATCCTAGAGGCATTGCACATATATTCTCTTAACTAGTTACTCTAAGTCCTCTGGACGAGTCGGACGGTCTGGGTCTTCCACATATATTCTCTTGCTCAAAGAAAAAAAAAAAGAAAAACCGTCAGGTGATAAGACAATTATTGGCTTTGGAATAAGGTGGACATATAAACAAATAAACACGGGGTTTTATGCGTTAATAGTAAGCCAACGGTTACTAAATATATATCAACCAGTTTTTATAGCAATTAGTTGTTAGTACGTTATGCGTCCGCTACGCGGGAGCAAAAGCAGCAAAGCAACAAAGTTTAGCGTGAGTAGGTCGAGTGCGTTCATTGCAGAGTAGAAAATGCAACGTGAACATTGCATTAAAATCGGAGCAAGTGTCTCTAAAATAGATGAAAACGAAGAAAGCCCCCCCCCCCCCGTCTTTTAAAAATCCCCCATCTTTCTCTTGCACGGGCGCAAAAGTCGTAAACAAAAGTGGGTCTAAATTTAACGGGAGCAGGTCAAGCGTGTCCATTGGATACGAATTATATCCAAATTTTAACAAAATTAGACCAATTGCACCATCTTCCGTAAACATAGCTTTTACATTTTCAATATTCTTTTGATCGTCGAATATAATACGCAAATTTCTATGAAGGATGCAATTTAAATCGAAACCCGTCACTTGATGAGACTTCGTGAGTAACAGGCTGTAATATTTACGTTCTAACAAGTAACGGTTGTGTAAACTCGCGCTGCTTGCGTCGAACTAATAGGTCTCTCTATCTCTATGGATTGAATATCAGCGCTCTAAATAATAAAAATATTTTTAATTGTTTAAATGATTTAAATATCTTTATTTCTTTTGAAATGGCAGCACCGTTTGCAACAATTAAATGTTAGATTTTCAAGATGAATGGTGAAAAAATAAAATTTTAACTTCAAGATTGTATAAAAAAAAAAAAAACCCTTGAAAATTCGTATATTTTCCCAAAATTTCGGCTCTAGAGGTCATTTAAAATTAGCTGTAGTTTGACAAAAAGATGGAGATTCTACCATGATTCTAAATTTTATGAGGAGATAAATTTTTCTAGATGGGTATCTATCTATTTATCTCTTCTTAAGACTTTTTCTCATCGATCCGGTATTAAAAACTCAGTAATAACGAAGCTATCGATTTTTTTTTTTAATTTTCGACACTTGAGTAACAAATCTAAAACTTTAAGCTTCAGTTAAAATAAAAATGGAGATTGCAGCCCTAAAATTGAGTGTTAGTTAGATTTCTAACATGGGTGTCCTTGGCGCCTTTTCCCCGTGATTTTTGGAATTTGTCTATCATTTAAAAATCTACGGTAGAAAAACTATAGGCTTTTTTAAAATTCTGGCTCTTCAATTCTCTTCGAAACACCTTTAGCTCACCTTTAAAAGAAAATGTCCGAGATCACAGATCGAAAATTAAGGATATACGTTTCTCGAAGAAGGACCCCCCCCCCCCCCCCACCAATTTTTTTAAAGGTTTTCCGAACATATTTAAATATCTATTGAATTTTTCAAATTTTGGAAAGTTTCTTGAAACTCCTTGGATCGTATGCTTCATTTTAGAAAAACCGCGAGGTACTAGGCCAATTATTGGCTTTGGAATAAGACAGACATACTGACAAACATGAGTCTTCCAAGTTTTAATAGTAAGACTAGCTGGCAAAGCCCGCTAGCGGTCACTAAATATAGAGCAACTAGTTTTTGTAACAATTAGTTTTAGCACGTTTTGCGCCCCTTCTTGCAAGGGCGCAAATGTTGTAAGCAGCAAAATTGAGTCCAAATTCAGTGTGAGCAGGTCGCGTGGGTCCATTGTGTCGAAAATACATTGTGAGAATTGCGTCAAAACTGAAGCAAGCGTTGCCGAACAAATAATTTAAAACGATGATTTTAAAATTCGCTCTAGTCTCCCTGAGATCGTTTTAATACAAATTTCTTTTTATTGATGTAGAATTATAATCTAAATTGCTAACTTTTGAAGTTAATATTGTAGAAGCTTGCTTTTATCAGGAAATGCTTATAATAATGTTACAATCTTATATTTTATGAACCAAATCTGTTAAATCTCTAAAATTAAATGTTTGCATATGAATCGCTTATTCAGCAGACGAGCGGAAAGTACCTCTCTAAACACTAGATCTTGTTTACCACTCACTCGTACTATCTGGTAAGTGGTGTCATGCGACTTCCACCACCCCTCGAAGAAACTCAAGTAAAAAGACAGTGATTTTCCGGGCGGCTACTAATCCTACTGCCCTAAACCTTCCAGTGAGTTGGGTGGTCCGAGTTTTCTACAGCGATTTCGCGGATGAATGTTATCAAATGATGAATTTAATTGTAAAAAATCTTATGTGGGCAACACATGACTTTCCTTATATAATGCAATGAATTTACTACTTTTACAGTAAAAAAATAGGTTTTTCTTATAGTAGATATATCCTTTCCAAGATATTGAATTTTCGACAATTAGTCGCCATTTTCATTGATTTAGCGTCATGGTTATCCATTTCGCGAGATTTTAGTTAATTTGGCAACAATTCAAAAAGTAGCCAAGATGGCGACATTTCGCCAAAATCTCGCCAAGCGTTATGGACGGAGAAATAAGTTATTCTTATAGCAGATAAATGACTATTGGCGTTCAAATACAAAAGTATTACTCAAAGTATCTTTTCTCATGAATGGAACGAGCTAGATCCACGAGAATGATGTCACCAAATTTATCGCATGATATTACATATGAAAAGTGAACAGGTTTCTCCACAGTTAATATGTTTTTTTAATTTATGGGATATTTTGATAAATTTATTTGAAAAATGTGCAATATCTCGAGAATGGTTCATGCTAGCGTTCTCAAGTTTATGTCAATTGTTTTCTAAGGTAAAATTACGTAAGAAATGTCTATTTGCGTAACTTTATTAAAGGTTTTGATTTTTTGATGATTTTTTCAAAATTTCACTCGAAAGTTTAGGGGGTTCTGGGCATTCGGTTACGTTTAAAAACAATAAGCTTTCAGTATTCACGTATTGTGATTTTTGTACCAAATTTCATTCGAATCGCTCCATTCGTTCGTGAGATATCGTCTCCACAGACTCACTGACACACACACACAGATATCACCTCAAAAATGTTTGATTCGGGATCAGGGATGCTTGAAACGTGCTCTCCCATTGAATACTCGAATTTTCGATGATTCACCCGACGATTTGGAGCAACAAGATGGAACGACCAGGAGAAAATTGTTTTTTTTTTTGTAAAATGTGGAAAAAAAAAAAGCTGCTTCATAAGGGATTCTGGTATGAGAAAGTAAGTTGAACCATACTCCAGATAATTAATCACTACTTTTACTATTAAATCTTACATAATAAAAGATGTCTGTGTGTCATCTGTAGCGGGAAATATAAACAGCATCATATGGTCACGAAATTTGATACACAGGCATTTCAGGATCCAGGACGATGTACCTTGGCGTGATTAGAAGTAACTTTTTAGTTATTTTATGTTTCAGCATGATTTTGAATGATTTTCACACAAATCGGTTCCTTAGTGATCGAAAATATAATCACAGAGTTTCAATTTTGACACAATCGGAAAATTGGAAGATTGTTCTTCCTAACAATGTTTGAACTGAATCTGTAGGACAATTCTCTCATATTTACTTTTTTTAATACATTAAAATTTGAATTTTTTAAGTTATTTGCTATTTATTTTGCTGCACCCTAAAAAGCAAGATTAGCACAATTTTATAGTTTGGGAAAAAGTTGCATGTATATAAAGGTATACAATGCAAAGGCATTCTAACAACACACACACAAACAATTAATATGTTATTTTATTTTCTATGATTTAAGCAAATACATAGAAATTTAGATTTTCGACTCTGCTCAGTCTGTGGTAGCAGTTGTTTTCTCCCTGGAACACTCTTTTGTGTATGCTTGCCTTGGAACTTGAGATTTAAGCCACACCTTCTCTCCTGGAGAAATGATAGTTTTTTTTTCTTTTGTCCACATTTGCTTTCTACTTTATTTCTATAGTAAATTTGGTATCATTTAGCTAAGTAACTTTGAAAATATTACAATAAAATGCAAAATTCCCATGCATTATCTGAGCATAACAAGTACAACACCCGATATTGTTAAAACTTACAAGTCAGCAAGAAACCTAACAATCACTATTATTGCCAATAAAAATGTGTTACCTTTTCAAAGAGAATGTGAAAAATGCAAATTAATGGAATGTATTGTCCAATTAAATTAATATTTGTAATTAAATTAGGCACCAAAATTAAAAAAATATTTCTTTGTAGTGGAATTAAAAAGATGGGATATCTACCAATTTTTCTAAAATGTGACTAACTATAATAATAAAATATTTATAGTGTATGAGAATAAGATAAATGCATGCAATTATTTTTAAACAGGTTATAGCTTGAACCATTTACTAAATAATGAGAAGTTTCTGTATTACTTGTTATAAACATAATGCCATAAAAATATAACCATAAGTGAGTATAAAGCTGAAAAAGAAATGCAGAAAAATAGGGCTGGGTGAAGGAATCAAGTTTTGGTTTTGGTAGAAAGTTTACTTTACTATTAATAATAAAATGTCAGTTGAGCATGCAATAGGAAAATATCTAAAAAGGTATTTATTGCTTCCATTTAATCATGTACTGATTAACATTAAAATTGCAAAATATATTTACTTATTTATTCTTACAAAACTTACCCAATTTATATGGCAACTATGATGTTAAATCAGTCAGTGGCATAACTAAGAACAAGGAGGGGGGAGACGTATGCATACCCTTTAAAATTTAGTTATTTTACCTAAAATATTATGTTTAAATATTTTTTATTTAAATTTTCAAAAACATTTTATGCATATTTGTATCACAAAAATTCCCATTTAATGCACTTCTAAATAAGTCTTAAGATGTATGTTTTTAACACTTTACAACAAAGTTGAAAAGTGTTTATGACTTTGTTCATTCTGTCTGTCTGTCTGTCTGTCCGTTAGCACAATAACTGCCGTAAAAATGACTTAATCAAAATGAAATTTTAGTATATTGTTCAGACGGTCTATAGGACCTATGGGAATATAAATGAATAATATCACCCAATTAGTTTTGGATTGAACCCGGGTTGAAAAAATGGAATACATTGAGCCCTATGGGACCTAATTTTTCAAGCATTTTTTAAGCAGATTTAAAATTCACAAATTGCTTCGAAAATTTTAGGCAATATTCAAATTGTTCCATAAAATATATAAAAAAAAAATTCAGCGAAATATATTCAGTAGTTTTTTAAATAAAAATTAAAATAATAATAACACCTCTTATATGAAGCGATCACGTGTCCATGATATGAAACGATCACATGACCCACTTCAAAATGATATATGGCATCCATCTTGTCTCAAAATCGTGATTTTTAAAGTTCTTTCTAATTCATATTGAGTGTTGTATCCATCCTAAAACTACTTTATTTTGGCCTAAATTCTGTGCATCTACATACTTTAACAACGCAATGACAATATATTTCAGTTTAAATGCTCATACAAATTTGATTATTTCTACTATTAAGCCTATTTTTCACCTATGTAAAATGTAAACAGCAAAATATGTAGAATGAGTTGTATTAGAATCGCTGTAATTCTTTAACACAAAATCATTTAGTCCATGGAGTCTGCATGGCTGATATGAATGAAATATTCATTGATTTTAGAAATAGAAGGACGATAATTTTCGATGAAGTTTTACGCATAGAGTTTTACTTACTTCTAACTCCATGGTCTTAATTTTTAAATAAAATAAATTATTATAGTATTGTGATGAATGACATGAATGGGGGAATTATTTATGAATGAAATGTTGCTTTTATAGAGAGAGCCAGGCGTGTTATTTTTTCTATGACGTCATTTGAATGGATTTCAGTTGTTTTCGATGAAGTTTTCAAATATAATAAATTATCGTAGTATTATGATAATTCTAAAATTATTACCGAGGAATGTATCACATTTTAGAGATGTTTAAACCAGGCAATTTATATTTTAATGCCGTCATTTGAATGAAGTTAATTTTTTTCGATGAAGGTTTAAGGTTTCAAATATAATAAATTAATGTAGTATTGTGATAAGTTTTAAAATATTACCGAGGAATGTATTGCATTTGTTGAATGTATTGCAGACATGTTTAAATAAAATTGCATTGAAGTTGGAAAGTGTTTCATAATCAATGCTTTAAGCATGATTGATCTTTCTTGTTTACAGAACTACTGGATAAAATATACTAAAATAATAGAAATTATAAAGAAGGATTTTCAGATGTTCCTTTCATGCAAATGTTTGAAAATAGCTAAGGGTACTATATGACCACACCTACTGGGATCAGAACGTTGCTGGTAGAAGGCTTTTTTGCAGATGCCAATAAGGAAGTAAAGATAGCTATTATATGTATATTATAGCTCTGTAGTGGCAAGGGCTATAAATAGAGTAGAGAATGACAGGCAAATTTGATTGCAAATTCAAAATTGCGAGAAATGATCGGCATCTTGTTCGGCACCCATTATCATAAAGGGGCATTGTATATTGGGAATGTTTTTATGTGAAGGTAATATTTCCCAAGGGTGTTGCTCTGTCAAGTTAGGAAGGTTAAGGCTATCCACCAATTTTGGGTTGTAGTGTCTCTTTTATAGGAGAAAAAAGCTATTATACATGGGAGACAGATTTGAGGCAGAATAGACAGTGGTGTGTAAGACAATGTGTGTAGTGCCCATTTCTTCCTTCTGGTGATGTTATAGTCAATTGGAGACATTGTCATCAATGATTAGGATATTTTTATGGCCCTTAAGAAATATGCCGACTTTTCTGATGCTAGCAAATTTATCAGAGTTGGAAATTCATGGAAAAAAGGGGGCCCAACTACTATTTTGCATGTACAATATTCAACTCGTTTCCAGCATCTTTATAGCAAGTGTAACAAAAGAACAAATCATTGAATTGATCTTATTAGCGACAACTAGCTAATAGAAAATATTCTGGAAAAGTACTTTTCTTATAGGTAAGATTGTCGACTACATTTTTACACACACACAATATAAAACTTAGTGTATTATTAAGAAAGAAATTGCTTTTTTGGTATATTTCTTCTTAAATTTTGCATTTCTGTACGAAATTGCTACAGATTTTTGGAATTTCTTGAATTCATTGTTTAGGGAAGGAATTCATGAAGAAATTATTTCAGGGTTAGATGAAAGTCATGTTATTTTCTTTTTGCTCTCTGTTTTAAATTATTAGACTAATTTCAATACTATCTGATAATTTTGTTGATATGGTCATCTGAATTGATGGAAGAATCAGGTTCAGATCTTTTAGAAGTAGACAAACTAAAAACTCTTGCCTACAAGCACATTATTATCTTGCTATTATACAAAGCCTTGTTATAGGGCATTGTAATATTGAGCACTTACAATTTTATTATGGGCGAAGCTAAAATAATGCTCTGCATCTTTATTGGATTCAGAGTAAATACTTTTGCCAGAAAAATTCTAAAATGATTGTTTAAAGGAGTTTTGTGCTGACTGATCATTTCATTGTCTGCCATGTGCTGATGAGCGCTAATGTCAGTGAAACTATCGTGCACAGGTGATGATGGATTTTCAGGTGGGCATTTTTTGCTATTACAGTATTATCTATTTGAAAATTCCTTTAAAATAAAAATAAAATGTTATATGTTTTATATTTTTCATATTAAGTAAAAGATACATATAAAAACATGAAATATTTCTTATTAGGCTATAAACACTTTAAAAGTGTTGCATCTTGTAGCCTAATATTTCTCTTTCTGTTATTCCATTTGAAAAATAAATAAATTTAGTAATTAAAAACCATAACGAAATTTAACTAATTTATTCTTTAAAAGCATTTTTTCCTGTTGGAAATTATGGGAAAACTCATGTACAGTACACAATGTTTTCCTTGTTTTTTGTCACCAAACAACAGTTAGAGCCCCATAATTACTACCAATATGCCTCATCCAAAGGTTTAACTTTTATCCACACCCTCCTTTCCCTCTTTTAAATATCCTGGCTATGCCACTGAAACCAGTTGATGCAGAAACACTGTCAGACGTTAGAAAAATTCTGGTATAAAAATGACATTGATGAACTGCCTTGTAAAAAGGTTTATTTTGACAGAGTTCCAATAAATTTCAAAATTCACATTAAGAAATCAGTAAACATCAATTCATACATATGCTACAAATGCATAATAAATACAATATGTATAATTTACATGCATTTTTTCAAAGTTCTACCTCCCAGGTTCAGGCATTCCAATATTAGACATAGTCCTTTCAAGATATGCCAGTGGACTTTGTAGTCTACCTGGTTGTTGTGCTGCAGCCATATGTTGCTGAGGGTGCACTTGGGAAGATTGCATGACTTTGCCACTTTGCATTGGTGAAGAAGATGACAGTAGTGCTCCCATATGCTGTTGCAACATGTGATGAGTATTAACAAATATATTACCACCTTGTTGTACCACTTGGGGTATTTGGGGTGATGCTCCTTGCATGGGAGGCATATTTTGAGGAGGCTGAGGCAGAACAGCAGTGGGAGGCGGACGTTGAGTGCCAGGTGCATCTTGTAAGATAGTTTGCCATACCTGGATCTTTTCATGATACTTGTTAAGGAGCTGCTCTTTTCGGACAAGTTCATTCTTCAATTCACTGACATTCTAATCATAAAACAGATAAAATGATGTATGAGTATCTTTAAACATGCATTTTTTATCACACACACACACATATATGTATCCGGCCGTCCAACTAGTTACTCTAAGTCCTCTGGACGAGTCGGACGGTCTGGGTCTTCAACACATATATGTATATATATATATACAGGGTGTCCAGTGCTATCAGTGTCCAATGGCTATTTCCTCAACCGTTAGTCACAGAGATACACTTCCAATTGCAAAAATGTTTTAAATTTTAAAATCTATTATCTTAAACAGTTTAAATCAATAAATGCATTTCTGAAAGAAATATGAAATATAAACTTTTATATGGTTCTCCAGTGCTACCAATTATATTTAGGAAAATCATCCTCATACAATTTTATGGGGGGGGGGAAAAAAAAATATATATATATATATATATATATATATATCACCCTTTTATGACCAAAATTGACCGACTTATAGTTGTTTAAAGTTGGAGTACTTTTTGTGCTGAAAAATGGTCAACACAGTCCCTGATTCGTTGGTTGCCTGGACAAATGGTCAATACAGTCCCTGATTGGTTGGTTGTCTGAAACGGGACATTTTAATGCGTGGAAAAGCTACTTAAGTTATAAAGTTTAATGCTTCATAACTCTGTGAATTTTGCTCATAAAAGGAAGATTTTTTTTAAATTTTGCATGAAATTGTATGAGGTTGATTTTCCTAAATATAATTAGTTGGACCGGGGGACCGTATAAAAATTTATATTTCCTATTTCTTTCAGAAATGTATTTATTGATTTAAACTGTTTCTAAGATAATAGATTATATATATATATATATATATATATATATATATATAGTACACAATTGAAATCTGTGTATTCTGTACATATAAGGTAGGATTCAAAAGTTCTGGGGACTGTGTCCACCTGTGTCAACACAAGCATCTAGTTAAAGTTACACTGCCTGAAATACATTCGGTCATCTCTGTACTCCATAATTAGAATGGTTTGGCCATAGAACTGTGTGCACAGAATTAAACTGTTGCACAGACATGTGCTGTAGATTCATCTTTATTCTACGATTTAAGAAACATGGATTTTCAAGAGCAATGTTGCACATTAAATGTTGTCAGCATTTGGGTAAACCAACTGCAGAGACTTTAGAAATGATAACAAAGGTGTACAGCCACGCTAAGATGGCAGAACTGAAGGTATATAAAAGGTAGAGATGTGGATTTTCCGGAAAATTTCTGCACTAGAAAATTTTGAATTTACCCTTAAATATGACATTTAAGCTAGAATAATATGTCTAGAAACTTTTAAAAGTATTTATTCTTACATTACAGCTACAGTCACGTATATATTTAATAATATGGTTAAAATAAAGGTTTAAATTTAGAAATATATAAAAATACTATATGCAAACTTTCTAGTATACTGCAGTTAGCAGCTGCAATTTAATAATTTCATTGAGTACCTGTGCTTTTGTAATGCTTTAAAAATTTTTTTTTTAATCTATAACAGAAAAAACACTTTATTAAAACACAAATTTAAAACAATACACAAAAGAAATAATTAAATGAAAAATAATTTAAATTGCTAAACCTATTCCTAATCACAAATAATTTATTGTTTATTACAGGTATAAAAATAAGTTATTAAATATATAAAAATATAAGAAAAATTAAAACTACTTATAATTTAAAAAGAAATAATTAAATATCATATTAAAGTATTTAAAAAATATCTGCTGACAAGGGATGAGTTATTTTTAAAAGGGAAAACCATGGTTTAAACAAAAAGAAAAATCATTGTTTAGACCAACAGAATTTAAATCAGCCAACTTTGCTGTTGATAATTGAAAGGGAAATCTGAAAGACTATAGCATAGACCCTAATATGTAAATTAATCCAATATTTTTAAAGAATTAGGTACTTATCATTGGACCGTAAAAATTTTCATGGCAAAAATAGTCATGTTTTAAAATTATGCTAAGGACATATTCTTTTTTAGCCATTATCAAAAGTGCGCAGAAAATTATGTAAATGTGCATTACAACAATTTTAAAACAGAATACGGTGCACATGATTTTTGACACTGGATTGACAATACAAATTTTTAATAGTTGGCACTACTTCTCTGACACACTAATAAAGTAATATTTGGTTTTTATTTCATCTATCTTTTTGAAATATATACAGAAATAAATAAATTGCGGGAAAGGCAGACTGCGGCTCTGAATAGGGTATGATGGAGACACATTACTTGAGAGGTCGATGCCTGCACAGGCTGTTGCACAGAAGAATAAATAAATAAAATAATAAATATAAATAAAAAAACTTTTGTAAAATTAAGTGTGCTGTTTTACATGGAATCCAGATTTTGCCTTATGAAACCCAATCTTATATTTCTGAGTTCTGGGACCTAGATTTTCCTACCCAGCATGGACACTAAATCTACTACTTTCTTAAATGACTACAACTACTATTAAAATAATAATAATATTAATAAAAGAAAAATTGTTCAGTTTATTATAGGTATAAGAATTTTCTTATACATAAAAATATTAAAAAATACTTAATATTTTTTTTTTTAAATAATGACTCTATATAATACTAAAAATTGTTTAGAAAATACCTGTTCTTAATTGAATGGGTGAGTATCATGAGATAAAAGAGACAATCTGGTGGACATTGAGCTAAGCATATATGTAGTGCTGTTAAAGCATTTTAATTCAGGAGAATCACTTGCAAAAGCATTTCATATTTATTATATTTTTATACATTTTACAGAATTTAATACTGAAAGAATAGATTTTTTAAAATTTTTACACATTTTATCAGAATGAGTAACATGTCACTTGTAACCGTCTAGTTTTTGTCTATCCTTTTTCTTCAAAATAAAGCATTACCCCCCTTTCCACCTCAAAATTAGAAAACTGAATAATCAAAGACTTCTTGTAAAGTTACTCGTTTTTCAAAAAATAGTGTGAAAAGAATATTACATTTCATTTTAAAATGAATTAAAAAGAAAAAAACTTTTGGAAAAAAAAACACCGGAAAAATTTTCCATTTACAGAAATTTTTCTAACCCACATATCTAATGAGTGGTATTGGAGTTTTAAAGAGGGCCAAGAATCCATCGCAAATAATGAGGATTCTGATCGACCTGCAACTGCATGGACTGAGGAGAATTTGGTGGTGCAGTGCGTATGTCAGGATCATTGCAAAATCCTTGAGGACATCACTAACACTACTCACTTATCAGACCAGCTACTAGCACACTTCGATAGAGGATCTTAACATGCATCGTGTGTGTCAGTATATTGTCCCTCGTCTTTTGACCTCTGAATAAAAGGAGGAATGGATGCAAATATCGAATAAGTTCATTGACAAAGCCAATAGTGATCCAACTTTTTTGGATAAGAATATTGCAGGTAATGAAACTTGGTGCTACTTGTTTGGTATTCAGCCAAAGCGTTTACAACATAGAAATTACAGTCTTCACCATGATAAACAAAATGCTGGCAGGATCGTAGTACAGGAAAAGTCATGCTGGAGGTATTTTTTAATTCTCACAGAATTGTGCAATCAGAAGTTATTCCCGAGGGCAGAACAGTGAATAAAGAGTATTATCTGGATGTTTTACATTATTTGCAGGACTGCATCCACTTTAAATGGCTGGAGATGTGGACATTGATACCTTCTCCATGACAACATGTCTGCACATGAGCCATTTAATGATCACAGTTTCTTGCCAGAAATGGTACTAATGGGCTTCTACATTCTGCTTATTTATTCGACATAGCCCTATGACTTTTACCTCTTTTCACTGATGAACCAAAATCTACAGGGATGTCATTTTGTGTCAACAAATGAGGTAAAAGCAACACCGCAGGAGGCATTGCATGTGGTTTCAAAAGATGGCTTACAACAATGCTTCTAGAAGCCGCAGGAGAGCTGGCAGAAGTATATCATCATCCAATGGGATTATTTTGAAGGTGGTAGCGGATCTGTGTTTTAAACTATTCAAGATAAGGAACTATAAGCCAAGTCCCCAAACTTTTGTATCCTACCTCGTATATTTTGATCGATATATTTCAAATTTTGTATGACAATTTTTTGCATTACTGCAAAGAATCATGTCCACATTTTGAGCTTCTAGTATTATCAAGATCTTAATAAAAACAGTTCCTTTCGAAGGCATTAATATTATGCATACTACTTTTTTTAATGTTCATTTGAAGAAAATAACATTATGCCACTTAGTAATGGAAATAATTTATTTTTACTCTGTACAAAATGTTTTAATAAACAGTCAAATAATGTGGCAGATGATGTTATTTAATTCCTCTAATCTGAATACAAAAAATGCTAGAGAAACGAATTTAGTAAATTCACAGTCTTTTTGGATTGAAGATACCATCACATTAATACATTATTGATTATGGATGCCAATTGAACTGACCATTCAACAGATTGGTTGTCTGTTTTATCCTAGGAAAAGGATGTATTTAAACTTCAGATATTTCCAACTGTGTTTAATGGAATGTCAAGGGAATAAAATAATATTGAAGAATTATTTTTTATAACTTATTTCAACTGTCTCCTTTTGACATATGACTAAACAAGGAAAGAAGAATATAATAATTTATTCTTTATATTTGTAGCTTGCATATGAAGTTAATTTTTAGAAAGAGCAGATTCTTATACTTAAAATCCTTGTCTTTTATTAGGCAAGAGAAAATTTTGAGCAATTATAGTATTAAAATGCTTTTAAATATTTATTAGATCTAGGAATTGTCATAACATTTCATCATATCATCACTGGTACTCGGCTAAGAGTCCTGGATTATGGCTCCAATATGATGGCCCTAGATCTATTCAGACATCTTTGGTAATGTTAAGGAGCGGCCATACTAAGGATATGAAGTTTGAACGAGGAGACAAGAAATTTTCTTCCTTGTACATGTTCTTCCTCCTTAGCTACTCCCTCTCATCTTCTCAACTGCATGGGAGCCTCTTTAAATCTTCTAGCAGAGGATTAGGAGAGGTAGCCTCATTGCTTTATGCCTTATGGGCTGCGTGATTTTTTGGACTTGACATAGCCTTTTCTAGATCAAGGGGGGGGGGGGGGGGCTTAGCAACAATAACAAAAGAAAAGTTTTTAGAATTCGTACACTTTTTAAATAACAAGCAATGTGTCTAGATCTGACAGTTTAAAATTTTATTTACAAATGAGACAGCAATGCTATTTTTAGGCATTTTTGTCTTCTTTATTTTTGCATGCACTAAATCTTGGAAACACTTTAACTGCTATCTAGCTTTAAGTTTTTATGAAACATACAATAATGCAGTATCAGATTTCAGATTGCAACTCTAAACTTTAGCAGCATCTTCATTAGTAATATTTAGAGATAATAACTGCACTAATTTCGAAATTGATGATTCAATAAGTTAATATAAAATATTTTATTGGCACACCTTTTGATAAGTTATCCAAAAATATATTCTTAACAATATACTTGTATGGAAATGTATAGCTAAGACTGCCCAATTGTTTTATGCGGAAATATGAAATGATCAAATGTAAAATTAACTTATATATAGACAATTAAATCTTAATCAAAATAGGATAATTTACTGTGCATGGCTATATAGTTAATATGGATGTCTTCCTAGGAATTTGAATTAAAAAAAAAAAAAATACTAGGCTACATCTATTTCAGATTCTAAGAAACAGGAAAACCCAGTATTTCAATCTGCTCTAGAACTGAATTCTAAGCCTGCTGATTTTCTGACCCAAAACTAGATACTACCCCTCATTTGATTATACATTTACAAATTAACCCATATTAGTCTTCATACCTATTACAATTTAAAACATAAATATATAAAAATGACTTGCATTTTTATGAAGTTCTATCTGTTAGGATCGGGCATCCCGATACTTGACATAGTTCTTTCAAGGAATGCCAAATGACCTTGTAATCCACCAGGTTGTTGTGCCGCAGCCATATGTTGCTGGGGATGCATTTGAGGAGTTTGCATGACCATACCACCTGGCATCGGTGCAGGAGATGATGTCATAGGTGCTCCCATATGAGGTTGCATCATGTGATGAGGATGGGCTGGTGCACCAGCTTGTTGCACCACTTGTGGAGGCATTTGAGGTGGTGGTCCTTGCATGGGAGGCATATTTTGAGGGGGCTGGGGTAGAACAGCAGTGGGAGGTGGACGAGGAGTACCAGGCACATCTTGTAAGAGATTCTGCCAAGTCTGTATTTTTTCATTGTATTTGTTAAGGAGTTGTTCTTTTCGTACAAGTTCATTTTTCAATTCACTGATATTCTAATTATAAAACAGATGAGAAAAACTAAATTATTTTTTAAGATTTCATATTTTAAAATATTACAATTTTCATCAGTGTCAGAGAATACCATAGGCATATAGCTATAGCCTCATGGTAGCCAAGTGACAACTACAAAACCAGAATTTAGGAAGTAATTTTATGATCTCAGCTGTCACTGAAAAACAGAGTACTTGAAATTTTTGACATTAATCTATTAAATATAAATTATTTTGTACTACCGTCAAAACTAGAATTTTTTTTGTTTGAAATATTCTAGTCAGTTTCGCAAAATACAAGAAAACTAAAAAACTTTTGACCCTCCTGTTTTAGTAATTATTTATATCATATGTGTAATTAGACAATGTAACTTTTGCGTTTACTGTAGTTAATTGAACATCAATGATTGTGCTTTTAGTTAACACTGATAAGATTATAAAAATATAGATCAACAAAATAAATGCCCAGCATTGCTTTTAAACATTAATAATAGTGATATTACAGATTTTCAGTAATCAAATGAAGATTGAAGTAGTTTCATAGTATCAGTGGAAGATGCTAGTTTTGTGTCTCTCTTACTTAATTTATTAAAACAATTTAGTTTCATAAAAGAAGCAATCTCAAATGTTAATTTTAACACAATATAAATAAAATGTGAAACTTGAAACAGGTAACAACCATTAAAACATAACAAAAACGAATAAATGGGATGAAATCATAAGACAGTAAAATATTATCCAAATGCAAAAAGTAGTATTAAATTTATGGGTTTCTAAAAGTTTCTGAGTGTACTAGAAAAACAATAAAATTATGAACTTTAAGAAGAATGAATATGTAAAAAGCTGCAATAAATGAGTAAATTCCTAGAAAATAATTCAAACACAAGAGGTGAGAAAGGAATTGCAGATCTGCAGTAGATACTCCAAATGAAAGAGAGAGATAAACATGCTGAAATTCCAAGAGCTGAATTGAAAGTCATGGATCAGTTGAAGATTGTCTAAACTTTGAAAACGGGAATAAAATTACTAATACAGTCAAACCTCATTAACATGAACTAAGTTAACACAAATTACTTTTACAAAGCTTTTAATTCCCCAACAAATTCTAAATTAACTAATTTAACATGAATAATTATTTTTTCCCTTTGGAGGTTCATGTTAACGAGGTTTGACTGTACAAAGGATTTACAAAATATGAGTCTCATTATTAGAAAAAGTTTTCTGACACAATGCTAAAAATGTCAGAAAACAACAAAATTTGTCATTTCTACATGCTGATAAAAAATACTGAAATTAGAAAAAATTATATGAAAAAAAAGTACTAAAATAATTAAAAAAGAAAGAAAATGTCAAGCATAATAGAAAAATAATATGAAATTGAATATATCTAAATATTTTGAGGATATTAAAAAGTATGTAAACTTTAAGAATTTGTAAAAAAGAAATTTTTTGAGTGGAGGGTGGATATAGAAATATTTTAAATATTTAAAAAATAAGTTTGTTAAAATTCCCTTATATAGCTAAGCCAAAGGCTATTCTGTTTTCTCTTTCTTCAGGTTTGGAGATAAGATTAAAAACGTTCTAAAACTGCTTTTCATATTAAATTCAATACTTTTAACGTACAATGATAGAGTAAAATTTCATATAAATTTTTTATTCATTGGTACATATGGTATTTTTTAAATGATGCCACCTTGGCGAATATTTTGTTAAAATGATAAAATAAATCTATAATAAAAGATATTTGTATGTGTGTTACGCATAGTGAAGAATGAAACTGACGGATAGCAATGAAATTCGGTATAAAATTACCTCAGCTTATTCATGAAACAATACACTTCGGTAAGATATTTGAGTTTCCGGCTAATCAGGAGAACAGGTCACCTTGGTTAAATCGGAGACTACGCCACGCAGCTTGCGAGCGCTTTATGTTGTAATCAGGTAGCCTCTTGTATGGGATGTTTTCGGCGGTAATTGTGTAACAACCAATAAGAACACGTTTCTGTTTTTGCTACAGTTTTCTGAAGTAAAAGAACATTTCTATCAATATTTGTTGCCATTGTTGTATGTACTTTCAATATTTTGATTTATTTTGCAAAAAACTTTTTAATAATTATTAACTTTAGTTTTAGTTTTGCGGATTTGCTTATTGCTCTATGTACTTTCATTTTATTTTGCAAATAATTTTTAATTTAATAATTATTAACTTTAGTTTTAGTTTTGCGGATTTGCTTTTGTTATCGATCATATTTCCCTTATGTCTTCTTGTAAGCGCGAGCAAATGGAAGGTGAATGTAGTTTTGTAAAACGTGGTAGAATGGATGTTGGTATGAATGAATCTAGAATAAAATTTTACTATAATTTGGAGAATAAAGGTTTGAAAGAAGTGATTAATTGGTGTGTTATGAAAGGGATTATGAGTGATAAGTATGTTTGTCCTAAGAGTGGAGATGAAATGAAGTTGTGTGAGATGGATCGAAGGATTGATGGATTTGAATGGAGGTGCCGAAAGAGGTCTGAAGTGAATCAGCATGATGTCAGTAGCAGCATAAGGAGGGGTACATGGTTTGAGAAGAGCAAGTTGAGTTTGATTGATATTTTAATTATGACGTTAATGTGGTTTAATGGTTGTGAGTGCAAGTTTATTATGAATCAGTTAAATGTTTCCGACAAAACTGTAACTGATTGGAAACAGTTTTGCCGGGACATTTGTGCGAGTGTTTTTTTGAATGAAAGGATTAAGATTGGTGGTAATGGTGTCATTGTTGAAATAGATGAAAGTAAGTTTGGTAAGAATAAGTATGGAAGAGGAAAGCCTGTGGTTGGACAGTGGGTGTTTGGAGGAATTGAAAGAGGGATGAATAAATGTTTTTTTGTTAAGGTGCCTAATAGATCGAGTGAATGTTTGCTGGAAGTGATTGAAAAGTATATCGAGAAGGGGACCTTAATAATTTCGGACTGTTGGAAGGCATATGATTGCCTTAAACATAAAGGTTTATGAATACACAGTTATGAATTTAAGGATCCCGAGACAGGCGCACATACCAATTCGATTGAGGGAACGTGGTCGGCAATAAAAAAAAAAAGCAAATCCCGCAAAGTTAAAGATCAATTTGATTCATATTTGTATGCGTATATGTATAAAAGAAGACTTGGACATGAAGTTGGGGAGGAAGCATGGAATGAATTTATAAAAGGAATCATTTCCATCTTCCCTCCCCATACAAATGATGATGATTTGCTAAAACAGAAGGTGGACAAGAGATTTCAGCATTGTTCCGACTCTGAGTCGGAAGATGAGTCCTGAAGGTTAGTGTTTTTTGTTTAATTTATCCCGTGTTTTGAAACTTAGTTCATATTTTCAGTGTTTAGAAAATTGCTCCCTCCTTTAAAAGTTCTTAATCTTTTCAGTTAGAGTAGAAACTTTTTATAAGCATCAATTTTTTGAATTTTTTTTAGAGTATAATCTTCTTTCTAAGTATTGTTCTTTTTTATTTTTAAAATGAATGACCTTTAGGTCAAAACCCTGCCCCTACACGGATCACTGGTACATTCGTTCCACAGAATTCGACCTTTAGGTTGATCCCCTGCCTTACACGGATCACTGGTACATGCAGACCACTAATGCATTTATTCCACAGATTTCGACCTTTAGGTCAAACCCCTGCCCCTACATGGACCACTGGTTGCATGGAGAAAGTGATCTTGCTACATGCGAAAAGCACAGATAAAATTGTAGCATATTCTGTGTCTGGGTGCCGCAGGCAACCATTCCTAATAAACCGGAGATCACTGGGGGCCCCGTCCTGGTGTAGAATGACCTTTAGGTCGAACCCCTGCCCCTACACGGACCACTGGTACATACGGACCGCTGGTACATCCGTTCCACAAATTTTTACCTTTAGGTCGAACCTCTGCCCCTACACGGACCACTGGTACATTCGTTCCACAAATTTTGACCTTTAGGTCGAACCCCTGCCCCTATGGCTCCTCGGTTGCATGGAGAAAGTGATTTCGCTAAGTGCGATATGCACAGATAAAATTGTAGCATAAAAATTTTAAATTACACAAAAATCTGATTTTAGAACATTTATATGAGTAATATTCATTTTTTTTATTCTGCAGTTTTACAAAGTTATTCAATTTTCTTAAAATACACAAAAATCTGATTTCGTAAGGTTTTTATACGTAATATTCACTGTTATTTAAATTAAATTACACTATCATTTACATTAAAAAAATCTTGTTTAGAATAAACACAGTAGCCCGTCTTTAGAAATAGGCTTCTACCAAGGAGGAGCTAAAGATTGAAAATGACGTACGTCACTGAGGATGGGTGGGGGCCAATTTCAAAACACGGGAGAATGCGCCAACTAGGCCCGATTTTGTGTTTAGAAAAATACGTGCGGTGAACTATTCTCTGGATTTAACGAGTTTCCATTTTAAAACCACCATATGGCATCAATTTCCAATAATCAGTGGTACTAGATAACTGTGTGTAATGTGCCCCTGTGAGATGAAATGTGATGTGTACCAGACTCCCGTTGATGACTTCTGAGAAATTGGACAACTAATGTATAAAATGTTATTGATTTAAAACTAAAATGTGCTAAATGTATTATTTTATATGTATGTATTTTAATGATTTTTTTCCTTCATAAGAGTTTTCCTTTTGATATTTATGAATAAATGTTTATTTTTATAAAGTTTGCAATTGTACAAAATTTTTTACAAATAGTGAAATATTCAAAAATTCAAACAGAAAACTATTTTTAAAGGAAAGGGTCATTTCCGCAACAATGGATGTATTGGCACAGTTGTGCCAAAAGCATCACTAAAAATCATCACACATTTCATATTCTGGCTTTTAATGTTTTCAGAAATGCTGCAAATATGTGATGGCAAAATTAGCCAATTTCAAATGCTATTGATAGCCCCAATCAGCCAGATGAAAACAGCCGTTTTACTATATTTTGATTTAAAAAAAAATATTTTATGACAAATTTTTGATATTAATATTCAATACTTATTAATATCTAACATTAAAAAAATAATAATAATTTGATTTATTTCAAACATTTTAATTTTCATAATTTATTTATTTATTTTTTTTTTTGCACAACATTAATTCTGTTTATGATTAATTAAACAGCTGAGTCAATTTATCAGTAAATCTAATAAATTATGAACACTGTAATTCATTAGATTGCATATTTTAATTTAAACCACTAACAGCATTTTTTTGTTTAACACTAAACATCAATGAAAAAAATTGGAAAGTTTACTGTTTGTGTAAAATTAAGAGAACTAACAAAATTGATACTACAGATGAGGAGAAAAAAGTAATACGACTTTTGAAAAAAGAGCATACTAATCTTTAAAAGGACTAAGGCCATTTACTTGACTAGGTTTATCCTAAACCTAGTCAAGATATTATCAACACATAACCTGAAATATTGTAGAAAGGCTATAAATATCAAATGTATATAGCCTCGTTAATAAACAATGTATAAAGAATCTTGCAGGCTAAACACAAAAATTACATGAGGTATTTTACCTCTATATTTTCTTCTTAAAATTGTTTTATTTTACAGAATAGCCAAAATGCAAATTGATATTTAGGATTTCAATCACCAGTTATTTGATCTTTTTTTAAATGAAAAGTTTGTTAGGTTCTCAGATTAAATATATGAATAAATGCTTTTATGTTTTATTTAATAAAAATTTCGACAAGCAAATTCAAAGTAGCTTACTTCTAAAATGATGTGTTCTGGTTTTTGTACAGATAGAAGTAGACGCTTTTGCAAAAAGAAACATTCCATTTGTTTAGCTACATCTAAAAAGCGTTGAATGGTTTGTTCAACTCCTGTAAAAGAAAATTTCACAATATAAGTTTAATAATTGATAAAAATTAGCATAGTAGAATAAAATAAAGATAAATGACATTTATCAATCCACATACTAATTACTAATTTATTTTAAGTATTCTCTGTCCCCAACCATTTGCTAAACATTATTTTTGATCAGTATACATTTAAAAATCAATATACCTTTTCATTTTCACCAGATTGGTGTAAGTTACGTTTATTTATTAAATGACCAGTAAAAGTACATTGAGTTACACAAAATTTAGATAATTTAAAAATTTTGAAAGCATTCAAAATAAAATATTTCTTAAAAGAAGCTTGAATTTGTTCATAATCATTTATATAGAGAAGGTATACATTAGATCAAATAACATCTTGCATTATTCTAGTGACAAAGTGTCAGGGGAGACAAGGTAGACAGTGTCTACCCAAACAATCTAAAACCAAATAGCTTTTACTATATATTATTTTAAATAAATGTATAAAGTATTTTCTTTGTTAATAAAAGAAGATGCAGACGTATCTTTGCTGGGGATTTTCTGTTCATTTGATCAATAAATTTTGCTTCTTTAAACTATATTGGGTTGGCAACCTTGATTTCTGCATACTGTATCTTTTCTTTCTGCCCTTAGAATTCCTTTTTACTATAAATTTAGTTTTATTTTAAATTTTACTTTTATTATTAGTTCTTTAGTTCTCTAAATTGTTCTTGTTCTGTCTCTTACCTTTTTCAATATATATTAATCAAATTAAAGCATAGAAGTTTTATCTATAAATTTTTCACGGCTATCCAAATAGCTACTCTAAATAATCAGGTGAATCGGATGGTTTTTGTGTAACTCCATTTTTGTTTTTTCAAATTATTTTATCCCAATTCACCACTACTTCATTCTATAATTTAAGGAGTTATTTAAAAATTTGACTTTATAGATCCATTTAAAAAATATTAGTAATATTTTTAGGTGGATTGTGAGTCAACTAAATTAGTTAATTCTTATAACTTTAACGAAATAATTTTTAACATCAATGATAAAAATTTGGATTTTCTGAAACTTTTTGCAAAGTAATCAGGAAAATATTTGATTTTTTGACAAATACTAATAATTTAATTTCAAGTGTCCTCTAGATATACAGTGAAACCCCGATTTTACGTTTCTCAAGGGACTGGGTGAAAAAAAACGTAAAATGCGGGAAAAATGTAAAATACATAGAATGCAAAAATCAAATAGAAAAAACTAAAGGTAGTAAAGATGACTCTTTCAAAAGGTATAATATGTATATTTTACAAAAAGAACATTATTATACATACCATTTTAAGATCATTTTAACACATTTAGTTACGAATCCTGGCGTTTAGGTTGAAAATAGTCCGTAATAGTGCATTGTTTTTTAGTCATTGAGTTCAAAGTGAATGCAGCATCTTCTAGGATTGAAATACTTTGCAAGTTTTTTTCCTGGTCTTTATAAGAAAGAAAATAGTCTTTCACTATTTGTAAGCTCTTCAATGCAATACTGAAAGAAGGGATGGGCTGTGTTTCCGGTTGTTCTTGTTCATATTCATCGGCGGACGAAAAGTCCATAAGGTCATCTACGGATAGAGCAGTAGCTCTTTTAGCTTCGCATGTTGCTAAGTTTTCCGGGATGTAATCGCTGAAGTCATAGATAAGCGTTTCGTTGTCCTCCTCCGAGTCCACAGCAGCTGATTCTTCATCTGTTCCTGGTTCATTAGACGCTACAATTCCGCTTTCTTCAAAACAATGGGAAATGCACTGTTGTGTAACGTTTCTCCACGACGCAGAAATAAAATGCATAGCCTCTAGAACACTTAACTTTAGTTTGCAGGCGCCATTTAGGTTTCCATTTTCTAGTTCAGCTACAGCTTTCCGGACAAGTTGCTTTCTGTAATAAACCTTGAAAGATCGAATAATGCTGAGATCACAAGGCTGCAATTTGCTTGTACAATTTGCAGGAAAAAATACGACACGCACATTAGACAGCTGCAAATCCGGATGTGCAGTGCATTGATCAATGAACAAAATTATTTTACGATTTTGCAACTTCATTTGTTTGTTTAGTTTGCGCAAAAAGTCTTCGAAAAGGGCTTGGGTTATCCACGCTTTTTTGTTTGCTTCGTACTTTGTCGGAAAACTTCTAACGTTTTTGAAGCATCGTGGTTTGCGCGACTTTCCAACAACAAGAGGCGTCAGCTTCTCACTTCCATCAGAATTACAGCACAGTAAAACTGTAAGGCGCAATTTAGACATCTTCCCTCCATGGCAGGAGTCTCCTTTAGCAACGTAACTTTTATCCGGTAGGAGGTTAAAGAAAAGTCCGGTCTCATCCGCATTTAATACGTCCTTTGGCTTGTATCCTTTGGTCAAATTTGGTAGATTTTTCTTCCATTCTTCTATTGTAGCTTCATCTACACTTGATGATTCTCCCGAAAGCGATCTATACACAAGATTATGTCTTTTTTTCATTCTGTCAATCCAGCCATTTGAAGCTGTGAAGTCTTTCAAACCACCAAGCCCATCGGCAATTTCTAGAGCTTTTTCTCTTATTATCGTGCCATTTATAGGTACATTCGTGGCATGAGCTTCTTTTAACCACTTTACTAAGATACCTTCCAACTCGTCGTACGGCGATTTTTTCAATGTTTTCCGTTTCTTGGAATTTTTTTCACCCACTTTCTCGATGTTTTTTTTAATGCATTCTTTTTTCTGTAGTATGGATTGCAGGGTTGTCACGGGAATTCCTTGCGATTGAGCGAATGCTAATTTGGTTCCATAAAATTCATCAAATTGTTTAACAATTTCGGCTTTCTCAGCAACAGAAAAGTTTTTGCGTTTTTTACTCGTCATTTTGGCACAAAAAGGTTAGAAATGCGACCACCGCGTGCTAAACAGCAACTGAAAGGCCTATCTGAAAACGTTGAGAAGGGCAAGGCCTGCCCCCCCTCCCCGACGAAAGAAAAGGAGCCACCCCATCTGATTGGTTAACTGGAGTGTTCTTCCCCGGGAAGGGAGCAGTCCGCGACAGCGGGTGTTCAACAAAGGAGGGGGGGGGGGGGGGGGGAATCCACGAAGACAGGAGTCTGTGGAATGAGTTTCTGTTTTCATGATTAACTTTCAACAACGCGGATTAGCTTTAAAAAAGCACAAAAGGAAAAAATAGTAGTATTGCTTTTTTTTTTGCAAATTCTTTTGTAAATTATTGCAAATTTTAATTTTTTTTTTACTTTCCTGTCCAGGGAAAAACATAAAATGCGGGAAAGTCCATAAATAACAAACTTACAATCTGGGTTAAATTAACATGTATTGGTAGACGGAAAAATGGGACCTGATGAAAAAAACATAAAATGCGGGAAAAACACAGATTCGGGGGACATAAAATCGGGGTTTCACTGTACAAAGATTCTTTCTGTTTACTTCTGAGCAAATTCCAATTTGTCACCAAGCAGTGAAGACTTAACTCTTTCGGGACGGCAGCATTCCGGAGCTGTCGTGGCCCAAAAGACGAAGCGCTTCGCTTCCAAACTGGTCAAAAAGGACGGCACATTTTTTTCGCTAAGCCTAACTCTCGAAAAAAAATTCACTAAAAATCACCTATTCAACACAGAAATCTACTTTTTTCAGGAATAAAAGAAATATTTATGTTCTATTTGATGTATAATTTTCATACAAATCTGAATACAAAATACTCGTTAGTTGCTCCCATTCTTTTAACCGAAATAAACGAATAATTTCACTGCCTCTAAAACCCAAACAAAAAAAAAATACTCTCTTATATTCCTATGATTCACCAACGAAATCATAACGCTGAAATAAAAATAAAAACCGAAACTCAATTATAAAATTGTTGATGCTACGAGAATTGCTCTGTTTGTTTATGTTACAAAATGATTTTCACCGCTCCAAATGGAGAAATAATTCATTCGATCCTCTTCTGCCAAGGTCATGCCTCTGCAAAATACATTTAAGTTAGTTCCATGGACAAGTAACGCCCATCTAGTACACAAATTAAAACGTTCCGCGTGGTGGCACTTATAGGTGCCACTATCCGCTTGCGGTAAAATTTCCTCTGGCCCGAGTGAGTGCCGTTCGTCTTTGAATGCAAGTTCGCATCTGGCACGTGGGCGTGCCGATCGTCGCGAAAGGGTTAATGATTCTGAATAAATAGCATAACCATGAGAGAAATTCATTTTTTTTTTTACAAATTTTATCAATGAAATTTATTTTAAATATTTATGTTCAATTACTTATGTTTCACTTCTTTCTGTATTTCTCAATGAAAAAGTTGTCAAATTTGAAGCCATATTATATTCAAGCTAGTACTGTAATTTTTTTTACATGTTTAATTCATAAATTTTCATTTCAAAACATATTTAATATTATTTATTCATGGCAGAGGGGAGAAGGGAAGATCAAATCAAGTGACTGGATCATTGTGAATTGACTATTAGCTCAAGCAGGTAGAGATACACCTTATGGCTTATGTGAGAGCAGATTTCATCTGCTCCTGTCAAAAAATATTTTTTGAGACTTCAAACTGAAAAAGAAACAACTTTAAGATACACTTGTCAAAATAGAAACAAATAACAAAAGAGACTAGATCATATATTACATTAACTTCTTTGAATCGTAGCATTTTTATTGTTTTATCAACTATTATATAGAGAAGTATTATTTTCTCGAATATTTCCAATCTTTCGAAAAACACATTTTAAGGCTTCTGGAACCCATTTCAATTTTTTTTTTAATATAGGTCACCAGACAAGCCAAACTGTTTTGCTAAACATGCACTGTCATTATTAGAGGACATATTCTACCATGATAATGTTTTGAAACAATGGGCGTAGACTACAATCGTGGGATGTAGTATGATAATGATAATAAGAATTAAGAAAAAATAGTTTTATATTAATTTTAAAACATAGGTATACTACTAAACCAATATGTTATACTAGAACAAAAAGACATTAAATCCTACAAAAACAAATTAAAACTTCAAGCCCAAGTGTCTTTTTCTAAATTAGAGTGGGTTTTTCTCAAAGCAGAAAGAAAATGCTGAAAAATAAGTTAAAATGTTTTAAATATACATACCAGAGTCTACTAATGTATGCAGTTATATATACTATTAAAATATGATTATTTGAGGGTAGAAATGGTGCAAAACTGTAAATGCTGGTTTGTACACTCTCATCCGAAGCCCCCTTCTTAGCCTAGAAGATCGCAGATTTTTTATAAATGTAGTGATTCGGAGATTTGCAACATCAAATGAAAAATTTAATACATTGTTAAATATTTGTAAAATGTCTCTTTTGTACCTGTTAGTTTGTACCTCCTCATTCAAAGACCCCACTTGATCTAGAAACTCACTTTTTTTATGTAGCTATCAATCAGTAGATTTGCAATATAATTTCAAAAATTTGAGAAGTTTAATAGATTTTTAAATACTTGTAAAAAAATTTCCTTTTTATCCAAGAAACATGCATGTTGGTTTGTACTTTCTCATCCGAAGACCCTACTTGGCCTAGACACTTGTGTTTTTTTTTCAAATGTAACTATCGTTCCAGAGATTTGCAACTCATTTAAAATATATGATAAATTTAATAGATCATTTAATACAGATTTTTAAAAATTACAAAATCCATTTTGCATAAACAAAGAATTCTGAGTGTTGTTTATATTCAATTTATCCCTATTCTTAAGCTTCTTGGGTATTCAAAATGTGTCACAAGCAACATGCAATCCTTATCTGTCTAAATAAGTAAAAAAATGTGTGCTTTTATGTGGTTATTTTTAACAATTATTGTAAAGGACTTTAAAGAGCTTGTAAAAAAGTTATTGGTTTGTTCCATAAAAGAGTTATTGGCTGCAACTTAAGTTTGGTTAATTTGAATTGAGTGTAAAGGGAAGTAAGAATTTAGTTAGTTCTATTATGGGAACTTCTGTTTCTCAGTGGGGAGTTTCTATCTTTCAGGTTTCGACAATATTCACTTCTATTTTTACTTTTGGGAGAGGGGACTACCAGGGGGAAGCTTGCAATTTTTACTCTTATATTGACTCTTGAGGAAGGGGTGGCTAGGAGGAAAGGGGACTCAGCCTTCTGCACATACTCAGTAGGCAGTAATCACTTGCTAAAAAGTGATTACTGTAAAAACTAGTATACTACATATAGTGACTGTTAGAGGGAAAAGCCCACTAGTTTGAATGTTAATGGATAAAATCAATAGATAAAGAAATATGTATAATTGATAAAAATACTTGGTAAAAAAAGTAGTGGAAATTGCCAATATTGCCTCAGTATTTGAAATATCCTACTTGGCCGGAACATTTCAGTAAATATGTTGATAATAGTGAAGAATTAATAAACAATGGTATGAGTTCTTCATGGATTTAATAAACAATGGTATGAGTTCAGAGCATGGGAAATCATTTAAAAATACAAAATCTTATTGAAACATAATTAATATGAATAGGTTTTCATTTCTCTTAAAACTATTTTAAATTATAGTCATTTTACCTGCAAGTATTTCATAATCCGCATTTTATAACAAGGTTTTAGTCAAATGAATCTAATAAAAGGGAAGTTAAGGTTAGGCAACAGAATAATTTATCGATGTATGAATGAACCTTTCTTTATTCCAAATAAGCAAATGAGTAAGTAGTATTTTCCAACTAGCAAAAGACACATTCTAAGGCATAATAAGTCCTCAGTATATCTTTTACTGGCTGACCGTAGCAACAACTAACCCAAACATTCTCAGTTTATCAACTCATTTTTACACTACTAGATTTCCGCAAAATCAAATATTTAAAGCTCACAGGGCATTGCTTAATGTGCACAATAACTTACTATGGGATGTAACTTAATAAGTATATTAATTACTGAATTTTTAAATGACATAAATATATTTAAAAACAAAACTAGTAGAAAAACGGGAAGTTATACAAACCTGTTTTAATTTCTTCAGAATCCCGAACATTAAAATAGTCCGGATTAGTTACAGCAGCAAGACATGCCTGTGCAAAAATACATTTTAAATGAGTATCAATACTTGCTGTATTTTATATACACATTTTTAATTCATAAATAATAATTACCTGAAAAGAACTTTCAAATTCATCAACAATCTGGCCACTTGCAGGGGCAGCCATTCTGGGGAAACACGACTAGAATCTATCTAAAATATCAAAAATTGCCTGTATATAGTATAAATAATGGAAAATTTTTAAAAGCTTTCAATGAAAGTTAATTGCATGATCCAAATCCAAGCATACATTAGATTGTTTGCCGCACAGATTAACATATACAGATATGTCACTCGACCTCAGCGCCCTCAATCAAAATATCAAGGTTGGCAGGCTTGGCGATGGTCTGTGACGGTTTTCGCCAAGACGTTCTGCTAATATAACCCTATTTGGCACTAAACGAAACACTTAGAACTTTGTTGCTTTGTTCTATCATCGCATGTTACTTTCGCTGCTATTTTATGGATTACTAAAAGAAAAGGAATTACGTTTAAAAGGTATGTAATTTATTTTTATTTAAATAAAAAATTATGTGTTATCTATCCCATATTTCATCCTATGCACGAAGTTCATAAGAAATTGGTGCAGTATTATCACTGCCGCCTAGATTATAAATTCTAAGAAGCAATGGCATTATTAGTTAAAAAACCTTTTCCGCATTTATATAAATTGTATAAAAATTGATATTTGGATAGCTTTTTCTAGAGAAAGTTGAATATAATATTGGATGTGCATATATTTTACATGCTTTTTACTAACTGACGTAATGTGGAAAATAACCCCCCCCCCCCTTCTAATTAACGATTGAGTTCGACACCTTTGATAATGCATTTATGTAAATTTGTTATTTAGTATAAGAATATAGTTTAGTATAATAACGGCATCCCAGAATAAATTAAGAACTAAGCAATTTAACTATCAACACGCTAGTATACTTTTTAGGCTGAAAATATTATATAATATTTTAGTCTTTTGGGTATGTTAGCTTGTAATTTTTGGTGTATAATGATTTACAGTGATGCAATGCGTCAATTTTTTTATTTAATTTATGATTGCAAGAATTAAATATATATCTGTGTTTATTTATTTAAAGTTAAACATATTACTGACTAGCCGCCTTTGGCGACCAGCCTGTTCGCTACCCTTGAAAATTCTGACCGTGGCAAACTCGTTGGCGCGACCTACCAGAAAGGTGTAAGGTAACTGCTTGGAAGGCCAGGAAGTGCCACACAATTTAGACCGGAACCCAATGGGGGAGGCATCCAAAGAGACCGTACCCTCCTTCCCCTACCACAAACCTCTCGGAAGGACTTGCAGTCCCACACGTTTAACGTGATCGTACTCCGCGTGAACACGGCTGCAGTTTTGGCAATGGCGGGAATCGAACCCGGGCCTACCGAGTGAAATTCCCGCGCGCTAACCACTGGGCTACCGTGCCATCCGCGACAATCCCCATAACTTTATTTTTATTCGGCAATTTTGGGAATCGAACCCGGGCCTACCAAGTGCAAATCCCGCGCACTAACCACTGGGGTACTTCACCCTCCGCGATATTCTTCATAACTTATTTTTTATTCACCCAATTTAGACCGGAACCAAGTGGGAGAAGCATCCACAGGGACCGTACCCTTCTTCCCCTACCACCAACCTCTCGGAAGGACTTACAGACCCACATGTTTAACGTGATCGTACTCCGCGTAAACACGGCGGCAATTTTGGGAATCGAACCCGGGCCTACCGAGTGCAATTTCCGCGCGCTAACCATTGGGCTACTTTGCTCTACGCGACAATCTCCATAACTTTCTTTTTATTCATCCAATTTAGACCGTACCCTCCTTCCCCTACCACCAACTTCTCGGAAGGACTCACGGACCCACATGTTTAACGTGCTCGTACTCCGAGTAAACACGGCGGCAATTTTGGGAATCGAACCCGGGCCTGGTAACTGGTTGGACGGCCAGGATGTGCCACCCAATTTAGACCGGAACCCAGTGGGGGAGGCATCCACAGGGAACGTACCCTCCTTCCCCTACCACCAACCTCTCGGAAAAACATACGGACCCATATGTTTAACGTGATCGTACTCCATGTCAGTGACGGAAATCGAACCCGGGCCTACCGCGTGCAATTCCCGCACGCTAACCACTGGGCTACTTCGCCCTCCGCGACAATCTCCATAACTTTCTTTTTATTCACCCAATTTAGACCGTACCCTCCTTCCCCTACCACCAACCTCTCGGAAGGACTCACGAACCCACATGTTTAACGTGATCGTACTCTGCGTGAACGTGGCGTAAGTTTTGGCAGTGGCGGGAATCGAACCCGGGCCTACTGAGTGCAATTCCCGCGCGCTAACCACTGGGCTGCCGCGCCCTCCGCGACAATCTCCATAACTTTCTACATATTCACCCAATTTAGACGGGAACCCAGTGGGGGAGGCATCCACAGGGGCCGTATCCTCCTTCCCCTACCACCAACCTCTCGGAAGGACTTACGGACCCACATATTTAACGTGATCGTATTCCACGTAAACACGGCGGCAGTTTTGGCAGTGGCGGGAATCGAACCCGGGCCTACCGCTAACTTCCCGCGCGCTAATTTGCAATTTAAAATGACCATATGCTTAATTCCATCATCCTCATTCCATTGTTTCATTGTTCCATCATTTAAAATATCCATAAAATTAAAATATCCAAAAGTTAAAATATACATTTAAAAAATCCAGATCGTCCCATCATTTAAAATATAAATATAATAATTTATATAGAGCAAAGGCGCTCTATTCAGAACCGTGACGTCACCTCCACCTTGACTTCCCCACCCACCACCTTCCCTGCTTCAGCGGGGGAGAAACGAAGCGGTACGCCGAGCGGAACGCCGAGAAATATAAAATCATGACGTCTTTAAAATTGCCATCCTGAAGGCAATTTTCATTATTTCTGGACCAGAATGGACTTGTAAGAATGCCAGATGTTTGACCTTTCTGAAAATGTAAATTATTAGTCGAAATTATGAGTACTTTTCACGATGCGAGAATTTAAAAACCAAAAATCGTTTTCTTGAGCAAAAAGTGACTTTTGTTTTAAAATCTTTAAAAAATATTAGAAATCGAAATTCAGATTTGAAATTGATATATTTTTACTCGAAATTCTCTGCTCTTTCCGATGGTGTAATTTGTTTTTTTCTACGATGTCTGGATCGTGGAGAAAAAAGGGCAAAAAGGGCAAAAAACGGTCTAAATCGCATAAAACATTAAATAAATAAAAAAATAATTAAAATTTTAAAAATCGGTTTTCACGTGTCCCCTTCCCTCCCCCCCCCGGGTCTCCGATTGCCAAATTTCGTAGCTCTCCGACGCGCGGTCTCGAAACGTTTAGTGTATAAGACAGACACACAGACAGACAGACACACAGACATTTCTGTTCGCTACCCTTGAAAATTCTGACCGTGGCAAACTCCTTGGCGCGACCTACCAGAAAGGTGTAAGGTAACTGCTTGGAAGGCCAGGAAGTGCCGATGCCTCCCCCACTGGGTTCCCGAAAGCCCAGACCATCCGGCTCGTCCTAGGACTTAGAGCAGCATAGCGAATGGTCGGGAAGATTTTGGTAAGCGGAGGCCGTCCGCCAGGAACCCTACGTCTTCCCGGGGCAACCAACACCTGTGTTTATTTTATCTTAAGAAAGGGAGGTTACAACATTTTAGGCTAGGGTAACAATGATACAGCAGTTTACAAGCGCTGTATATTCAGATGGTTGATAACATTTTCATTGACTTGACATGTTGTAACTTGACAAGATGTTCTGAAGTTAAACAACTATAATCGGTGGGTAGACGTTACACATAAAATCATACACATAAAAACATCATACACATAAAAACATCATTACACATAAAGACATAAAATCACTCAACAGAAATATAACGAAATTATTTAGGGAGAAGTGCAAGCAGGAATCATATAATGAGTTGCACGACCGACAAAAGAGACGGGACAGAAAGGGACAAGGTCAATCCACATCAATCAAAACAACACATAAAAAAGCAACACAGATAAAAGCAACACATATCAAAACAACAGAAATCATTGCAACACAAGAACAACGTCACAAATCAAAACAACAAAAAGGTATCGCATCTTATAACAGGTCGATGAGGCTCAAACACCAAGCCGAGTCTCTTCACAAGAAACAAATCCACAAGGTGAAGGGTCTCGAAATCCTGGAATTTTATGTTATGTTCCATATCTCTTTATTATGGATTTATATTATCTCTATATTTCTATGTGAATTTATAATATTTCCATATACATATCTATATATATAATGTTTTGTAATATTTATATATTTATATATTCAAGCTTTGCAATATTTCAATGTATATAATCTATCTATGTAGATCTATATTATTTCTTCATTTATGTTTACCTCTATAACACTATATAAAATTTATATTTACAATATATTTATATATTCCAGCTTTATAATTTTTCAATATATGTAAATTATCAATGTAGATTTATAATTTTTCTATGTCTATATTTACATTTTATGATTTTATATAATATTTATATTTACAAGATTTTTAATACTCATTTATTTCTATATTTTATATTTGTCATCTGTTTTATCTATATCATCAAGACAATGGAGACCCATTCACCAAACCAACATATTTATTTACAAGCACAAGTTGAACCCAGGAGCAAATAGACAAACATTGATCACATGACATTGATAGCAGTAAAGATCACACCCTCGTCACTTCACCTTATTAGAAATTTCTCTCGCAACACGAACACAGTTCTGTATTTTATTTATTAGAGTTTTGTTTTTGCAGACATTGGAAAACCAAGCTGCACGATGACTAGGGGAAGGACGAACGAGGTGGAAATTTTTAGTATGGGGACAGGAAAATATATAATGATCCGCATCTCCGAAAACGTTACAAATACAATTAGAGGTATTTTTGTGTTTAAAATATTTTAAGTAATCTAAAAAGGGGCCGTGTCCTGTAATAAAATAAATCAGGTTTTTGTTAAAAATTTGGAGGGAAGGATTTACCTGAGGGAGGAAGTCAATAATACGCGACGGATCATGAGTTCGGGGGGATATATAGTCGTTTAAGTATTGCTGCCAGGAGTTTAGAAGGTATTTTTTACAATAAGCAGTTAAAAGGGAGAAAGGGTAGGGGATCGAATAAGGGAGTCCAGAATTAGCAGCTTCTTTAGCAAGGGTATCAGCAGCTTCATTTCCCAATATTCCTGCATGGGCCTTAACCCATCGGAGGTTAATTAATTTTGATGCCGAATGTGCCAAATGTTTGATATCTCTCAGAAGTTTAGTTTTGTTTTTTACGGATTTGAGTGCCAGAATAGAGGACAAGCTATCAGAGAATATATTGACTTTTAAGTTGTTGTCCATGGCCCATTGAATTGCTATCTTAATGGCTGAAATTTCAGCCTGAAATACTGTGTTCCCGCTGGAGAGTTTATATGCAAATGTTTCAACCAGGTCACTTTTGTTATATATACAGACGGCAAAGCCAATTTTGTCTTCCATCTTTGATCCGTCTGTATAAATGTTATAGTCAGAGAAGGATGAAGGTTCTGTCGATCGGAGATTTACAATTCGAAGAGAGGGGTGTGTAAGTGAGAAGGGGACCAGGGAATCAAAAAGGGAGGGAGCAGGGAGAGAGGAGTCAGGGAAAAGATCGGTTTGGAGATGCCTAAAATGGAATTTTTTGTAAAGAGTATGTATTACGAATTGAATAGGGGGAATTCCTGTGATTGAATAAAGAGAGATGCTCGAAGTTGTTCTAAAGCCGGTTGAAATTTTTAAAAGGAAAATCCTTTGCAGAGAAATAAGACGTGTGATTTGTTCCCCCGTTAAGTTTTTACCCCATATCCCAGAGCTAAAAGTAATAATCTTCTCTATTACAGTAAGATACCAGATTTTAAGGTATGACTTGTTTACACCCCAGTTGTTACCCGCGATTTTCCCGAAAGTAGAAGAGAGCTTTAAGCATTTCTCTTTAAGATAAAAAATGTGAGGACTCCAGGTAAGATTATCATCTATGATGATTCCCAAATATTTGAGGTGACGTGTAATTTTGATTGGTTTGTTTAGGATTTTTATTCTTGGATTTTGGCGGCGTTTCGCTCTTGTTTTGTTGAAAATTATGCACTGGGATTTTTCCGAAGAGATGGAGAGATGAAGGGAAGAGAGGGAAGAGGTAAGGGAGGTCAATAGGCAGTTAGTGCGGAGAGTAACCTGAGCGAGGGAGTCACCAAACGTCACCACCGCGAGATCATCAGCGAAAGCCTGTAGATATTGGATGTCATTATTCAGTTGCAAGGTTTTATTAAAGTAGATGTTCCACAGGATAGGGGACAAGCACGAACCCTGTGGAGCACCAAGAGAGATTGTTTTAGAAGTGGAATAGATTTCATCTGAGTAGGTTATCTGCCGGGAGCTTAAGTATGAATATATAAAGGTTTGATATTCTGGAGGTAAATGTATATTTTCAAGCGTAGAGGGAAGGATGTTCCAATCTAATGAATCGAACGCTCCGCTGATGTCCACAGTGGTGAGCGAAACAAAATGACCCGGTTTAAACTTTCGAATCTCAGTGACCAAGGTGTGAGTAGCCTCCTCACAGCTGACCATCTCGCGAAACCCAAATTGAAGAGGGTGAAGAGCCCCTTTGGTCAAAAGCCAGTAGTTTAATTTATTTACGAAGATTTTTTCTAAAATTTTTCCGAAGGTCGGTAGGAGACATATCGATCGGTAGGAAGAGCATAGAGTGGGGTCTTTACCTGGTTTATTTAGAAACAGAATTTTGGCATTTCTTAAGCATATGGGAAAATAGCAATATCTAAAACACAAGTTAAAAATCCTTGAAAAAAGGAAGGGAAATGAATTATATAAAGTTTTCCATATTTTAAAATCTATTTTATCTAATCCCGGAGCTTTACCATTAGGGAGATTATTGATGACCAAGGAGAGCTCTTCATCCGAAACCGAACCCATCCCATCGTCCGGAAGTGAATATTCAGGAAAGCCGGTGAAGGAACTATCATCTCTAAAGCTATGGTCCAAAAGACGTCGAATTTTAGAAGAGTAGTCCATGTTCAGATCGTCAGGAAATTGTAAATTAATGTTGTTAAATTTGTTTTCTTTTTGAAATGCAAATTTAAAGTGTGTGCCGAATTTTGAAGAGCAGTCTGTACAAAAATTTCTCCAGGATTCCGTTTTAGATTTATTGATTAGTTTTTTGTATCTGGCACGATTAAGTTTGTATTTAATTTTGATCTCGGAAATCTGTTCCGAGGGAGCAGAGTTTCTCTCAAGTGATATTATACGTTTCTTCAAGGCTGTAACAAAATTGCGTAATTTAGCTAGCGAGGGATTCCACCATTTAAAACCAGGGCGGTTGTTAACTTTTTTCTTTTTAATGTTTTGAAAGGCGCAAGTTTGAGTGATTTGAATAAAGTTTTGAATGAATTTGTTAAGGGTGGTGGAATCAGAGATTTCGTCAAGAGATCTAGAAAGGGAAGGGAGGTGGGATTTAAAGTGATAAATGAATTTTCCAATGGAAAAATTAGTTTTTAGAAAAAAGGAGGTGTCCGGAGGAGGGTCAAGTTCTAGCGTTATTTTAATATAGCGGTGGTCACTAAAGGAATCAGTTGAGAGAATCTCCCATTTTTGAATATGGTCGAATAGACCGTATGAAACTAAAGTTAAGTCAGGGAATCCTTTACCAGAGTGTGATACGAATGTTGGACCACAAGCGGGATCGTTTACCACAATTAAATTATTTTCTAAACAGAAGTCCACTACGCTGTATCCCCGTTGATCAATGAATGCATATCCCCACATCAAAGCCCGGGCGTTGAAGTCTCCAAGGATGAGGTAATCAGATGAGAAGAAATCGAATTCTGATAACTCCGAGAGAATTTCAGTAATTGGTTGGTGAGGTGGGCAGTATATAGAGATAATATTAATTTTTTTCTTATTCGGAAGGCAAATCTCTGCGGCCACAAAGGCTGTAGATTTAAATTTAAGGACCGCAGGGATGTTAGGGTTAAGAAAAAGTAAGGAGGCTTTATTGGATGTGGAGTTAAATTGTTTGATTCCGAGAGGAGGGCGTAATACCGACCCCTCGGAAAGAAAAGGTTCCTGCAAGCTCACTATGTCTAAAGATTTTTCTATTGCGTATTGTAGTAGATTGTTGTGAGCAGAGAGTGAGTGGTTTGCATTAATTTGTAATATTTCAATCACCATCGGGAGAATTCAACGCAACAGAGCACAGATGAGGGAATCAACAAAGCACAAAAATATATGAATAAAAGGTACATTATATCATCACTTATAAGGCACAAACACATAGAAGCACACTTCAACATACTATATCTCACTCAATGCCTTCACGCCGTTTTTTGAAGTTCTTTAATGCGGGAAAGTTCCCTTTGCATGGCTGTACAGTTTGCTCTATCTCGAGCATTATGGTTTGTTTCCTAACCACTGGGTTCCCGTCTAAATTGGGTGAATATGTAGAAAGTTATGGAGATTGTCGCGGAGGGCGCGGCAGCCCAGTGGTTAGCGCGCGGGAATTGCACTCAGTAGGTTGTTGTGAGCAGAGAGTGAGTGGTTTGCATTAATTTGTAATATTTCAATCACCATCGGGAGAATTCAACGCAACGGAGCACAGATGAGGGAATCAACAAAGCACAAAAATATATGAATAAAAGGTACATTATATCATCACTTATAAGGCACAAACACATAGAAGCACACTTCAACATACTATATCTCACTCAATGCCTTCACGCCGTTTTTTGAAGTTCTTTAATGCGGGAAAGTTCCCTTTGCATGGCTGTACAGTTTGCTCTATCTCGAGCATTATGGTTTGTTTCCTAACCACTGGGTTCCCGTCTAAATTGGGTGAATATGTAGAAAGTTATGGAGATTGTCGCGGAGGGCGCGGCAGCCCAGTGGTTAGCGCGCGGGAATTGCACTCAGTAGGCCCGGGTTCGATTTCCGCCACTGCCAAAACTTACGCCACGTTCACGCAGAGTACGATCACGTTAAACATGTGGGTTCGTGAGTCCTTCCGAGAGGTTGGTGGTAGGGGAAGGAGGGTACGGTCTAAATTGGGTGAATAAAAAGAAAGTTATGGAGATTGTCGCGGAGGGCGAAGTAGCCCAGTGGTTAGCGCGCGGGAATTGCACGCGGTAGGCCCGGGTTCGATTTCCGCCACTGACATGGAGTACGATCACGTTAAACATATGGGTCCGTATGTTTTTCCGAGAGGTTGGTGGTAGGGGAAGGAGGGTACGTTCCCTGTGGATGCCTCCCCCACTGGGTTCCGGTCTAAATTGGGTGGCACATCCTGGCCGTCCAACCAGTTACCAGGCCCGGGTTCGATTCCCAAAATTGCCGCCGTGTTTACGTACTCGTTGGCGCGACCTACCAGAAAGGTGTAAGGTAACTGCTTGGAAGGCCAGGAAGTGCCATACAATTTAGACCGGAACCCAATGGGGGAGGCATCCAAAGAGACCGTACCCTCCTTCCCCTACCACAAACCTCTCGGAAGGACTTGCAGTCCCACACGTTTAACGTGATCGTACTCACGGCTTCTCGGTGCATATAGTTTAACTTTCTTTTTATTCACCCAATTTAGACCGTACCCTCCTTCCCCTACCACCAACCTCTCGGAAGGACTCACGAACCCACATGTTTAACGTGATCGTACTCTGCGTGAACGTGGCGTAAGTTTTGGCAGTGGCGGGAATCGAACCCGGGCCTACTGAGTGCAATTCCCGCGCGCTAACCACTGGGCTGCCGCGCCCTCCGCGACAATCTCCATAACTTTCTATATATTCACCCAATTTAGACGAAATCACAAAATTCCTACCTCCCGCTCCTTATCATATTTAGGAATTACTATTGATGATAATTTAAAATGGAGTACCCACATTTTTAACCTTAAGGAGAAATGTTACAAGATCGCCAACACCTTTGGGCGGGTGTCAGGCAATAACTGGGGGGTAGATAAATCCTTATTAAAAATATGGTATTTAACAGTAATTGAAAAATCTATTATTTATGGCGCGGGCATTTGGGGTCATGCTTTAACGGGGGATCAGATTAAAAAACTAATTTCTCTTCAAAGGATTTTTCTCCTAAAAATTTCTGCTGGCTTTCGGACCACTTCTAACATTTCTCTTTTCTCCATTACAGGAATTCCCCCCATTCATATTGTAATAAATACTAATTATAAAAAATATATCTTTTGGAAACACAGAATAAATCTTTTTACTAATTTAGAAATCCCTTCCCCCTCCCTTTTTGATTTTAACCGCCCCTTATCTTCAGTTCCTTCCGCTTCCAGGATTGTTAACCTTGCTCCCTGCCCTCCCTCTTCCTTTTCAGACTTAAATGTTTATACAGATGGCTCCTCCATTGATAATAACACTGGATTTGCCATCTGTATATTTAACCTAGACTCCCTTCTTGAAACATTTAAATTTAAACTTGCCGATGGGAACACAGTTTTTCAGGCAGAAATTGCCGCTATTGACTTTGCCGTAAACTGGGCCTCAACCAATAATTTAAAAATTAACATTTTTACTGACAGTCTTTCCTCCCTTTCGGCCTTAGATTCAGTTAAAAACAAATCAAATTACCTATTAAAAATTAAACAAAATGTCATTGCAAGCAAAAATCTTATAAACTTACGTTGGGTTAAGGCCCACTCTGACGTCTCCGGGAACGAGGCTGCTGATAAGTTTGCCAAGCAAGCAACTATTTCAGGCTCCCCTTTTTCCCTTCCCTTCCCCTTTTCCCTTCTTAAAAAATTCTGTAAATCAAATATATCCCTCCTTTGGCAGGATTATCTTAACGCATATGTTTCCCCTCGGACCCATGATCCCGCCCGTATTTCTTTATTTTTACCCCAAGTTAAATCTTCTACTCAAATAACAAATAAATATCTAATCTACTTTATTACAGGACATGGGCCATTCATGGATTACCTTTATTTCTTCAAGCATAAATCTACTTCTAGTTGCTCCTGCGGCGCCTATGGCGACGCAGACCACTTCATATTTTCTTGCCCTCATACAAAAAATTTTCATCTCACTAAACCTTCCCCTCCTAACTGTGCAGCATGGTTCTCGAGAGTCAGTTCCAACAAATCTTCCATCGAAAAAATTAAAAACTGTGTGCTCATCGCAAGAGAAATTTCAAATCATATTAACTAATCAGCTTGTGAGTTATCCCCTCTTCCTCTGGTCGGTTCCCCGGAGGTGTTACCCCCTTGTTGCGTAGTGTTGTTGGCTTTTGCCAGTTTTGTCTTGTTTTCTGTTTTGTTTTCTGTTTTGTTTTTTGTATATTAGTACTCAGTGTCCAGCATATTATGTCAACTTCAACTTTAATATTTGAATTTTAGTCAGCCGTTTGTGCTTTCTCCACCTGAAAAATTTCTGTTCCCTTAAGTGGTGGAAACTTGTAACCCCTCCAATGTAAAAATTTTTTAAGTTTCTTAAATAAACTTTGCCCTGTTTCGGCGCCCGCTGCGGGAAGCTCGTGGGGCCCTGGTGTTGGTTGGTGTTGGCTGAACCGCGGGACGTTGGCCTTGGGAGTTAGCTTCGGCTTTCTTTTTCCCGGCCGTCCAAATGGCTGCTCATGTCCTCTGGACGAGCCGGACGGTCTGGGTCTTCAACCCAATTTAGACGGGAACCCAGTGGGGGAGGCATCCACAGGGGCCGTATCCTCCTTCCCCTACCACCAACCTCTCGGAAGGACTTACGGACCCACATATTTAACGTGATCGTATTCCACGTAAACACGGCGGCAGTTTTGGCAGTGGCGGGAATCGAACCCGGGCCTACCGCTAACTTCCCGCGCGCTAATTTGCAATTTAAAATGACCATATGCTTAATTCCATCATCCTCATTCCATTGTTTCATTGTTCCATCATTTAAAATATCCATAAAATTAAAATATCCATTTAAAATATCCAAAAGTTAAAATATACATTTAAAAAATCCAGATCGTCCCATCATTTAAAATATAAATATAATAATTTATATAGAGCAAAGGTGCTCTATTCAGAATCGTGACGTCACCTCCACCTTGACGTCCCCACCCACCACCTTCCCTGCTTCAGCGGGGGAGAAACGAACGGAACGCCGAGAAATTTAAAATCATGACGTCTTTAAAATTGCGATCCTGAAGGCAATTTTCATTATTTCAGGACCAGACTAGACTTGTAAGAATGCCAGATATTTCAGCTTTCTAAAAATGTAAATTATTAGTCGAAATTATGAGTACTTTTTACTATGCGAGAATTTAAAAACCAAAAATCGTTTTTTTTGCCAAAAGTGACTTTTGTTTTAAAATCTTTAAAAAATATTAGAAATCGAAATGGAGATTTGAAATTGATATATTTTTACTCGTAATTGTCTGCTCTTTCCGATGGTGTGAGTTGTTTTTTTCTACGACGTCTGGATCATGGAGAAAAAAGGGCAAAAAGGGCAAAAAAAGGTCGAAATCGCATAAAACATTAAATAAATAAAAAAATAATTAGAATTTTGAAAATCGGTTTTCACGTGTCCCCTTCCCTCCCCCCCAGGTCTCCGATTGCCAAATTTCGTAGCTCTCCGACGCGCGGTCGCGAAACGTATAGTGTATAAGACAGGGAACGTACCCTCCTTCCCCTACCGCCAACCTCTCGGAAAAACATACGGACCCATATGTTTAACGTGATCGTACTCCATGTCAGTGGCGGAAATCGAACCCGGGCCTACCGCGTGCAATTCCCGCGCGCTGACCACTGGGCTACTTCGCCCTCCGCGACAATCTCCATAACTTTCTTTTTATTCACCCAATTTAGACCGTACCCTCCTTCCCCTACCACCAACCTCTCGGAAGGACTCACGAACCCACATGTTTAACGTGATCGTACTCTGCGTGAACGTGGCGTAAGTTTTGGCAGCGGCGGGAATCGAACCCGGGCCTACTGAGTGCAATTCCCGCGCGCTAACCACTGGGCTGCCGCGCCCTCCGCGACAATCTCCATAACTTTCTACATATTCACCCAATTTAGACGGGAACCCAGTGGGGGAGGCATCCACAGGGGCCGTATCCTCCTTCCCCTACCACCAACCTCTCGGGAGGACTTACGGACCCACATATTTAACGTGATCGTATTCCACGTAAACACGGCGGCAGTTTTGGCAGTGGCGGGAATCGAACCCGGGCCTACCGCTAACTTCCCGCGCGCTAATTTGCAATTTAAAATGACCATATGCTTAATTCCATCATCCTCATTCCATTGTTTCATTGTTCTATCATTTAAAATATCCATAAAATTAAAATATCCAAAAGTTAAAATATACATTTAAAAAATCCAGATCGTCCCATCATTTAAAATATAAATATAATAATTTATATAGAGCAAAGGCGCTCTATTCAGAACCGTGACGTCACCTCCACCTTGACGTCCCCACCCACCACCTTCCCTGCTTCAGCGGGGGAGAAACGAACGGAACGCCGAGAAATTTAAAATCATGGCGTCTTTAAAATTGCCATCCTGAAGGCAATTTTCATTATTTCTGGACCACATTAGACTTGTAAGAATGCCAGATATTTCAGCTTTCTAAAAATGTAAATTATTAGTCGAAATTATGAGTACTTTTCACGATGCGAGAATTTAAAAACAAAAAATTGATTTTTTGAGCCAAAAGTGAGTTTTGTTTTAAAATCTTTAAAAAATATTAGAAATCGAAATTCAGATTTGAAATTGATATATTTTTACTCGAAATTCTCTGCTCTTTCCGATGGTGTAATTTATTTTTTTCTACGATGTCTGGATCGTGGAGAAAAAAGGGTAAAAAGGGCAAAAAACGGTCGAAATCGCATAAAACATTAAATAAATAAAAAAATAATTAAAATTTTAAAAATCGGTTTTCATGTGTCCCCTTCCCTCCCCCCCGGGTCTCCGATTGCCAAATTTCGTAGCTCTCCGACGCGCGGTCGCGAAACGTATAGTGTATAAGACAGACAGACACACACACACACAGACATTGCCTTTTATTATATAGAAGACTAGCCGCCTTTGGCGACCAGCCTGTTCGCTACCCTTGAATATTCTGACCGTGGCAAACTCGTTGGCGCGACCTACCAGAAAGGTGTAAGGTAACTGCTTGGAAGGCCAGGAAGTGCCACACAATTTAGACCGGAACCCAATGGGGGAGGCATCCAAAGAGACCGTACCCTCCTTCCCCTACCACAAACCTCTCGGAAGGACTTGCAGTCCCACACGTTTAACGTGATCGTACTCCGCGTGAACACGGCTGCAGTTTTGGCAATGGCGGGAATCGAACCCGGGCCTACCGAGTGAAATTCCCGCGCGCTAACCACTGGGCTACCGTGCCATCCGCGACAATCCCCATAACTTTATTTTTATTCGGCAATTTTGGGAATTGAACCCGGGCCTACCAAGTGCAAATCCCGCGCACTAACCACTGGGGTACTTCACCCTCCGCGATATTCTTCATAACTTATTTTTTATTCACCCAATTTAGACCGGAACCAAGTGGGAGAAGCATCCACAGGGACCGTACCCTTCTTCCCCTACCACCAACCTCTCGGAAGGACTTACAGACCCACATGTTTAACGTGATCGTACTCCGCGTAAACACGGCGGCAATTTTGGGAATCGAACCCGGGCCTACCGAGTGCAATTTCCGCGCGCTAACCATTGGGCTACTTAGCTCTACGCGACAATCTCCATAACTTTCTTTTTATTCATCCAATTTAGACCGTACCCTCCTTCCCCTACCACCAACTTCTCGGAAGGACTCACGGACCCACATGTTTAACGTGCTCGTACTCCGCGTAAACACGGCGGCAATTTTGGGAATCGAACCCGGGCCTGGTAACTGGTTGGACGGCCAGGATGTGCCACCCAATTTAGACCGGAACCCAGTGGGGGAGGCATCCACAGGGAACGTACCCTCCTTCCCCTACCACCAACCTCTCGGAAAAACATACGGACCCATATGTTTAACGTGATCGTACTCCATGTCAGTGGCGGAAATCGAACCCGGGCCTACCGCGTGCAATTCCCGCGCGCTAACCACTGGGCTACTTCGCCCTCCGCGACAATCTCCATAACTTTCTTTTTATTCACCCAATTTAGACCGTACCCTCCTTCCCCTACCACCAACCTCTCGGAAGGACTCACGAACCCACATGTTTAACGTGATCGTACTCTGCGTGAACGTGGCGTAAGTTTTGGCAGTGGCGGGAATCGAACCCGGGCCTACTGAGTGCAATTCCCGCGCGCTAACCACTGGGCTGCCGCGCCCTCCGCGACAATCTCCATAACTTTCTACATATTCACCCAATTAAGACGGGAACCCAGTGGGGGAGGCATCCACAGGGGCCGTATCCTCCTTCCCCTACCACCAACCTCTCGGAAGGACTTACGGACCCACATATTTAACGTGATCGTATTCCACGTAAACACGGCGGCAGTTTTGGCAGTGGCGGGAATCGAACCCGGGCCTACCGCTAACTTCCCGCGCGCTAATTTGCAATTTAAAATGACCATATGCTTAATTCCATCATCCTCATTCCATTGTTTCATTGTTCCATCATTTAAAATATCCATAAAATTAAAATATCCATTTAAAATATCCAAAAGTTAAAATATACATTTAAAAAATCCAGATCGTCCCATCATTTAAAATATAAATATAATAATTTATATAGAGCAAAGGTGCTCTATTCAGAACCGTGACGTCACCTCCACCTTGACGTCCCCACCCACCACCTTCCCTGCTTCAGCGGGGGAGAAACGAACGGAACGCCGAGAAATTTAAAATCATGACGTCTTTAAAATTGCGATCCTGAAGGCAATTTTCATTATTTCTGGACCAGATTAGACTTGTAAGAATGCCAGATATTTCAGCTTTTTAAAAATGTAAATTATTAGTCGAAATTATGAGTACTTTTTACTATGCGAGAATTTAAAAACCAAAAATCGTTTTCTTTGCCAAAAGTGACTTTTGTTTTAAAATCTTTAAAAAATATTAGAAATCGAAATGGAGATTTGAAATTGATATATTTTTACTCGTAATTGTCTGCTCTTTCCGATGGTGTGAGTTGTTTTTTTCTACGACGTCTGGATCATGGAGAAAAAAGGGCAAAAAGGGCAAAAAAAGGTCGAAATCGCATAAAACATTAAATAAATAAAAAAATAATTAGAATTTTGAAAATCGGTTTTCACGTGTCCCCTTCCCTCCCCCCCAGGTCTCCGATTGCCAAATTTCGTAGCTCTCCGACGCGCGGTCGCGAAACGTATAGTGTATAAGACAGGGAACGTACCCTCCTTCCCCTACCACCAACCTCTCGGAAAAACATACGGACCCATATGTTTAACGTGATCGTACTCCATGTCAGTGGCGGAAATCGAACCCGGGCCTACCGCGTGCAATTCCCGCGCGCTGACCACTGGGCTACTTCGCCCTCCGCGACAATCTCCATAACTTTCTTTTTATTCACCCAATTTAGACCGTACCCTCCTTCCCCTACCACCAACCTCTCGGAAGGACTCACGAACCCACATGTTTAACGTGATCGTACTCTGCGTGAACGTGGCGTAAGTTTTGGCAGCGGCGGGAATCGAACCCGGGCCTACTGAGTGCAATTCCCGCGCGCTAACCACTGGGCTGCCGCGCCCTCCGCGACAATCTCCATAACTTTCTACATATTCACCCAATTTAGACGGGAACCCAGTGGGGGAGGCATCCACAGGGGCCGTATCCTCCTTCCCCTACCACCAACCTCTCGGGAGGACTTACGGACCCACATATTTAACGTGATCGTATTCCACGTAAACACGGCGGCAGTTTTGGCAGTGGCGGGAATCGAACCCGGGCCTACCGCTAACTTCCCGCGCGCTAATTTGCAATTTAAAATGACCATATGCTTAATTCCATCATCCTCATTCCATTGTTTCATTGTTCTATCATTTAAAATATCCATAAAATTAAAATATCCAAAAGTTAAAATATACATTTAAAAAATCCAGATCGTCCCATCATTTAAAATATAAATATAATAATTTATATAGAGCAAAGGCGCTCTATTCAGAACCGTGACGTCACCTCCACCTTGACGTCCCCACCCACCACCTTCCCTGCTTCAGCGGGGGAGAAACGAACGGAACGCCGAGAAATTTAAAATCATGGCGTCTTTAAAATTGCCATCCTGAAGGCAATTTTCATTATTTCTGGACCACATTAGACTTGTAAGAATGCCAGATATTTCAGCTTTCTAAAAATGTAAATTATTAGTCGAAATTATGAGTACTTTTCACGATGCGAGAATTTAAAAACAAAAAATTGATTTTTTGAGCCAAAAGTGAGTTTTGTTTTAAAATCTTTAAAAAATATTAGAAATCGAAATTCAGATTTGAAATTGATATATTTTTACTCGAAATTCTCTGCTCTTTCCGATGGTGTAATTTATTTTTTTCTACGATGTCTGGATCGTGGAGAAAAAAGGGTAAAAAGGGCAAAAAACGGTCGAAATCGCATAAAACATTAAATAAATAAAAAAATAATTAAAATTTTAAAAATCGGTTTTCATGTGTCCCCTTCCCTCCCCACCGGGTCTCCGATTGCCAAATTTCGTAGCTCTCCGACGCGCGGTCGCGAAACGTATAGTGTATAAGACAGACAGACACACACACACACAGACATTGCCTTTTATTATATAGAAGACTAGCCGCCTTTGGCGACCAGCCTGTTCGCTACCCTTGAAAATTCTGACCGTGGCAAACTCGTTGGCGCGACCTACCAGAAAGGTGTAAGGTAACTGCTTGGAAGGCCAGGAAGTGCCACACAATTTAGACCGGAACCCAATGGGGGAGGCATCCAAAGAGACCGTACCCTCCTTCCCCTACCACAAACCTCTCGGAAGGACTTGCAGTCCCACACGTTTAACGTGATCGTACTCCGCGTGAACACGGCTGCAGTTTTGGCAATGGCGGGAATCGAACCCGGGCCTACCGAGTGAAATTCCCGCGCGCTAACCACTGGGCTACCGTGCCATCCGCGACAATCCCCATAACTTTATTTTTATTCGGCAATTTTGGGAATCGAACCCGGGCCTACCAAGTGCAAATCCCGCGCACTAACCACTGGGGTACTTCACCCTCCGCGATATTCTTCATAACTTATTTTTTATTCACCCAATTTAGACCGGAACCAAGTGGGAGAAGCATCCACAGGGACCGTACCCTTCTTCCCCTACCACCAACCTCTCGGAAGGACTTACAGACCCACATGTTTAACGTGATCGTACTCCGCGTAAACACGGCGGCAATTTTGGGAATCGAACCCGGGCCTACCGAGTGCAATTTCCGCGCGCTAACCATTGGGCTACTTTGCCCTACGCGACAATCTCCATAACTTTCTTTTTATTCATCCAATTTAGACCGTACCCTCCTTCCCCTACCACCAACTTCTCGGAAGGACTCACGGACCCACATGTTTAACGTGCTCGTACTCCGCGTAAACACGGCGGCAATTTTGGGAATCGAACCCGGGCCTGGTAACTGGTTGGACGGCCAGGATGTGCCACCCAATTTAGACCGGAACCCAGTGGGGGAGGCATCCACAGGGAACGTACCCTCCTTCCCCTACCACCAACCTCTCGGAAAAACATACGGACCCATATGTTTAACGTGATCGTACTCCATGTCAGTGGCGGAAATCGAACCCGGGCCTACCGCGTGCAATTCCCGCGCGCTAACCACTGGGCTACTTCGCCCTCCGCGACAATCTCCATAACTTTCTTTTTATTCACCCAATTTAGACCGTACCCTCCTTCCCCTACCACCAACCTGTCGGAAGGACTCACGAACCCACATGTTTAACGTGATCGTACTCTGCGTGAACGTGGCGTAAGTTTTGGCAGTGGCGGGAATCGAACCCGGGCCTACTGAGTGCAATTCCCGCGCGCTAACCACTGGGCTGCCGCGCCCTCCGCGACAATCTCCATAACTTTCTACATATTCACCCAATTTAGACGGGAACCCAGTGGGGGAGGCATCCACAGGGGCCGTATCCTCCTTCCCCTACCACCAACCTCTCGGAAGGACTTACGGACCCACATATTTAACGTGATCGTATTCCACGTAAACACGGCGGCAGTTTTGGCAGTGGCGGGAATCGAACCCGGGCCTACCGCTAACTTCCCGCGCGCTAATTTGCAATTTAAAATGACCATATGCTTAATTCCATCATCCTCATTCCATTGTTTCATTGTTCTATCATTTAAACTATCCATAAAATTAAAATATCCATTTAAAATATCCAAAAGTTAAAATATACATTTAAAAAATCCAGATCGTCCCATCATTTAAAATATAAATATAATAATTTATATAGAGCAAAGGCGCTCTATTCAGAACCGTGACGTCACCTCCACCTTGACGTCCCCACCCACCACCTTCCCTGCTTCAGCGGGGGAGAAACGAACGGAACGCCGAGAAATTTAAAATCATGGCGTCTTTAAAATTGCCATCCTGAAGGCAATTTTCATTATTTCTGGACCACATTAGACTTGTAAGAATGCCAGATATTTCAGCTTTCTAAAAATGTAAATTATTAGTCGAAATTATGAGTACTTTTCACGATGCGAGAATTTAAAAACAAAAAATTGATTTTTTGAGCCAAAAGTGAGTTTTGTTTTAAAATCTTTAAAAAATATTAGAAATCGAAATTCAGATTTGAAATTGATATATTTTTACTCGAAATTCTCTGCTCTTTCCGATGGTGTAATTTATTTTTTTCTACGATGTCTGGATCGTGGAGAAAAAAGGGCAAAAAACGGTCGAAATCGCATAAAACATTAAATAAATAAAAAAATAATTAAAATTTTAAAAATCGGTTTTCATGTGTCCCCTTCCCTCCCCCCCGGGTCTCCGATTGCCAAATTTCGTAGCTCTCCGACGCGCGGTCGCGAAACGTATAGTGTATAAGACAGACAGACACACACACACACAGACATTGCCTTTTATTATATAGATGAAAGTATTTTTAAATGCTGATCATGTTTATAGTTTAAAAAATTATAGAAGTACAGTTTATTTTATTTTATTTTTTGGGCCGCATTACATTAAATCGCCAATTGAGCGATAGTCGCCAAATCTAGCAGTCGAGGATGGTTGGCTCATCGAACGCTAGTGTCTATGCAAAATCCTATGTTAACGATGTTGTCATAGGTTCCTATGGGAGTGAACTCTCTGTTTGCAGCCAAAGCATTTGATGAGATGTGGAGAGAACGATCTGTCATCATTACTGTAAAAAAATTTAATATTAAGCTGACCAAATTTAATATTAAGCTGACCAATCATAAATTTTTTTTGCTACTTTTAAGAATAAAATATGCCAGTTTAAAAAAGAATATTAAAATTACATAGTTAAATTCAATCTTTAAATTGTAAAATACCCGAGACTGTTCTGTGGCTATCGGCACATTCTAGGCACTCATGAAGATTAGATAGTCTTCATGTAGGCACTGTATTATGGGTATCAAGGATGTTTTTATTTGGAAACTTGGTACATTATAAAAAGTTTTATGTTGTATATTTAAAGTTTTTGTTGCAATTAAATATCTTATTTGTATAGGTTAAAACTTATAGTATTCCATTTTATCTGTGCGCATATTTGTCTCAAATTCATCACTAACTGTTTTTATATATGTTTTTTTTTTAGCATATAGATATATAAAGTTATAAAAACAGTTTTTAGGTATACGTTCTCAGTTTTAGATGTTCAGTAAATTAGAAACTTGATGTTTATTGACAGATCAGCCACTATATTTCCAAATGAATAGTACTAAGGATATTCTGAAAACATTGATGAACGAAGTCAATTTAAATCCTAAAATACAGCATGAACTACTCCAATGTGCAGATTCGGGTAAAAGTTTCCCTTACGTTCCAAAGTCTATGACTGAAACTAAAGGTAAATCATGGGAACCGCCTGTTTCACTAACTACGAAACTTCCTTCCAGACCGATGCAAAGACCGAAAAGTACTATAGAAAAGTTAGGTGATTATGAAAGAGATCAATTCAGACCAAATCCGTCGAAAAGTAAGTCAAGCAACTGTCTGGGTAGCTTATATTTGTATCTGTGACAAAATTGTGCTAGGTATTTGGTTTTGTGTGATTTAGTAATTGGTATAAATTCTAGGACATTCAGTATGAACTACCAAAGACAAAAGCTGACATAGGCTACACAATGTTTTGTATGAAAATTCAGTAAAATATTTTTAAAAATATTAAAAATTCTCAAATCTGTATGAATAAATTATACTTTTTACTGAGATTTTATAGGACATCTTCTCTTGTGATTAATGTTTTATTATATACAAATTTCTCGTTTTGATTGAAAAAAAAAAAAGACAAGTCATTTTATTGCAAGGATCATGCTGGATTATTTATTTATTTTTGTCAATCCAATGCCAAATGACCTATTCATCAAATGTAATCTTTATATGCAAAAAAATATCTTTTGTATCTTTATATACAAAAAAGAGAAAAAAAAAATCTTTCCATTCTTTATTTGAAAAATTTTTTATTACAAATTCCAAAGATTTCGAACAGCACCTTCTATTTTTAAAGAAAAATATAGAGAATTGGATTTTTTGGAAAAAAAGTAAACTATGGTAGGATCGACTACAGAGAGTTTCAGTGTAAATGAGTGAGGTCATCCGGTTTGGATTTTTGAATATTCTAAAGTTTCCATTGCAATTTGCATTATAAACTTAAATGAAACTTAATGTAAAAAACTAAATTTTCTCTGTTGTAAAACTGACTTGGAAAACAAGAAAATGGAGAGCAAATGAGAAAAATAACTTATGTGTAGTCTTTCATGCTGTAGGAAAAGAATGTTCTGTAAATGGAAGTGGTGATCTGAAATTTAATAACAAAAAAAAAGTTGCTGAACGGATGAGTTCTAAAAAGTCTCATGGCATTTTCAAAAGGTTAAGGCTATGGTCTTCTGACATTAAACCCTGTACTTGTCAAAATTGAAGGCTCTGGGACTCACAATAATAGATTTTTCTCCATTGGTGTGACTGGAACTCTTTATTTTTTATTCCTTTATTATTTCTATTGGAGGAGAACATAGTTGGTAAGATAAACAATATAACTTGAGTCCAGCTGGTTCAAACAATAAGGCAGAGTAGGAGAATCCATTTTCAAAATCTTTTCTCTGATACTATGCTGTAACGTCTATGTGACCAGTAATTCCAATCGAATTATATGTTGTACACTTGTACATATACTCACATGTCACATTGAACTGTCATAGTCACCTTTTCAATGTCTAGCTTTGTTAAGTAGTAAATGCAGGATCTAATTTGAACGCCAATGGCAGCAAGGAGTAATTACCTTGTATTGTGATGCTAAGATCGCTTAAGTACATTTTATTGAAGTACTAGCAAAACTTTGCATTTTCAATATTTTGAACTATTATTTATTTTATAAAATAATGAATTTTAAAATTGCTTCTTTATAAATAACTTTAAGAAATTGAATACTAGAAAAGGTTCTTTGTTTTACATAAAACCACATTTTATACATATATAACTTTTCACAATGAATAAGGCTTTTGTAAATTAGAATTTTGATTATCAATATAATTGTTAATTCATGATTAATTTATATGATTAGTCTGACTAATGAATGATTGAAAATTAATGTTTACTTATTAATTGATTTTCCTAGATTAGCAATTATGGGTGTTTGGGTATGAAACTACTTAAGTCCCACCCCGTTTTCCATAATTTTTGAATTGTTACACCAGACTACACCCCTGGTCTGGTTTTCCCGGCCATCCAATCGGCTGCTCTAAGTCTTCGGACGAGTCGGGTGGTCTGGGTTTTCGACCCCTGGTCTGGTGGGGCGCGGTAGCCCATTGGTTAGATCGCTGGAGTTGCACTCGGTTGGCCCGGGTTCGATTCCAGTCGCTGCCAAAACTGCCGCCGTGTTCACGCGGAGTACGATCACGTTAAACATATGGGTCCGTAAGTCCTTCCGAGAGGTTGGTGGTAGGGGAAGGAGGGTACGGTCCCTGTGGATGCCTCCCCCACTGGGTTCCAGTCTAAATTGGGTGGCACATACCGGCCGTCCAAACAGTTACCTTACACCTTTCTGGTAGGTCGGACGGTCTGGGTCTCAACAACAACAACCCCTGGTTTGGCTTGGGGCGCGGTAGCCCATTGGTTAGTGCGCTGGAGTTGCACTCGGTAGGCCCGGGTTCGATTCCAGCCACTGCCAAAACTGCCGCCGTGTTCATGCGGAGTACGATGACTTTAAACATGTGGGTCCGAAAGTCCTTCCGAGAGGTTGGTGGTAGGGGAAGGAGGGTACGGTCCCTGTGGATGCCTCCCCCACTGGGTTCTGGTCTAAATTGGGTGGCACTTCCCGACCGTCCAAACAGTTACCTTACACCTTTCTGGTAGGTCGGACGGTCTGGGTTTCAACAACATCAACAACCCCTGGTCTGGCTTAACAGTACCAGTGCTAAACCTAAAGAAATTTTAGAATAGAACCTGAGCCCAACCTAGACCAAAGACAATTGAGTCTTGGCCCAGTCTTGCCTGAAATGAAGTTTGTCCAAATGAGTCAAAATCATACATTTGTGCAATTTTTTTACAGAGAGGATTAAAGTTATTTTTTTAAATATTTATTTTTATATAACTGAAATCAACAAAATAATTTTATGTACTGTAAATTTCACTTTTACATTCTTGAAAAATTGAATACCTCTGTGTTGGCTTGACCCAATTTTTTAAACTAAGTTTGAATCTGACCTAGCCGAAAACCATTTTAGAGAAATTAAGCCTGCCCAGCCAGATTGAATTTAAGCATGTGGGCTAGGCTCAAGTCCATGTAGAATTCTAAGGTGATGGGGCAGGGCAACACTTAGTTACTTCTTTTAAAGTGATGGCATAAGATTAGTTCCAACAGATTTTTCATATAATACAAGGCCTCTGAGATATTTTTTGAAGTAAACACCGAAAGAGATTGTAGAAACATCCAAAGCTAGTCCCTTTGTAGATGATTTCATACTCATTTATGTGTTTCCTTTTCCTTAATTAACAATTCATGACTTAATCTAAACAAGCAAAGGCCCAACTGATGACATTTTAAAGGCATTTTTTTGTATGATACAAAAAACAATGCACAGTAATCAAATTCAATTTAACTATACAAAACCAGAGGAACTGCTTGGACCATTATACTGATTGAGACTGGCACTAGCTGCCTGCCAAGAAGTGAGAGCTTCTTCAGTAATTTTTATCAATCGCAAGGACCAGAGTTATAGAATGTACTCCATATGCAGTTACTTTGCAAATTGTAGCTAATTTTCCAGTACTTTTTACACAAAATATAAATATTACCTTATGATGTAACTGCCCTTCAATAAGACTACATACTAGAATTTCGGTGCTTATCGGTTATAGGGACCATGGATTAGCGACTGCTTTTCCGAGTTGTCGCTAACAAGAACATTGGCGATATAATCCGATACGAGAAATTCACTACAAACACAATGATTAAAATTTAATATATAATGAGGTTTGATCAACTTTACTTAACAAAAAAATATTGTGTTACATTGAAATTTGTGGTGGCCAAAATCATGTTTGGCTTCATGGTCCCTATAACCGATAAGTACCAGAATTTCTTATATATTAAGGATATTTAAGAGAATCTGTATCAGGGACATTTCATGAGAACAAAGAGAGTTATCCTCATTTCTTTTAATGCAGTTTACAGAGGAAACCCCTATAGTGCTACATGACAAAACAACTTTCAAAGGGTTACCCCCCTTTTTATGGGGGGGGGGGGGGAGACTATCTGGCTCCCCTTTTAGAGATGAGAAAAAAAGTCTACAAAGTTGCGGAGCATTGCCAAATTAGTACAAAAATGTGTTTGTCTAGCAAAAAGAGCTGAAAAATGGGGAATACACTCTAACCCTCTGACTGCCTATCCCGCGATTACCGCAGGCAGTGCGAATGTACAAAATTTGCTCATCTCGCAATTTCCTCGGGTATGAGTTCTTTCCCTTTATTTTAAAGCGCATCTCATGTTTTCCCTGTTTAACTGGTGAAAAGGTTTTATATGCAATATTTAGCCTTTGAATCAGGTTTTGACCAACAGATGGCGATGGTTGACCACTGAATTCTTGTGTTTGAGCAATGTTTGTTAGCTAGTTTTATGCTCTCATTCTCTTTTTAGTTCTAATCAGAAAATGACTGGCAGAAAAGGTTCAGTAAGGGAAACAACTTATAATCCTGATGATTCATTGGATTCTGAAAGCTATATGTAGTAGTTGTTTTGAAGATAGTGATAGTGATATAGATTTCACGGATTCCTTTACAGATAGTGATGGATCTGAAGAGGATTCAATATCCCTGCGAAATGTTAGACAGTGGTGCAAAATAAATATGAAAAACATCCCCCCTCATTTCTGCCTCATCCTGCCTCATTTCTGTTTTGTGGTATTCCAGGAATAGCTGTGAATATGGACAACAATGCTCATATTTTGGATTATTTTGAAATATTTTTTGATGATCGAATATTACAAATGATACTCCAAGAAACAAACAGATAGGCTGAACAATTTATCAACAAAGCTGTTGCTCAAGATAGATCACATTGGAAAAAATAGACAGAAACCAATGTGAAAGAAGTCAGATTATTTTTTTCAATTTTATTACTCTAAGGAGTTATAAAAAAAAAAAAAGCCACAACAGAAATATTATCCAAAATGTCAAATATTACAAACCTCTTTGAAAACCCCTTGTAATCGTTTAATATGACAAACACCAATTTTTTCAAAAGTAATTGGAAAAAATAGGTTTATTTTGCTAATGAAGTTTCTTCATTTTGCCAATAATGAGGAATTCGATAAAGACAACCACCCATGGCCAAAATTGAATAAAATTGAAGACAATAAAATTTAAGACATCACTATCTTCGAAGCAAATTTCAAGAAGTCTATGTACCAGCTAAACATCTGAGTTTAGATGAGAGTTTGATGCGCTTCAAGGGCAGGTTCAGCTGAAAAATGTATATTGCCAAAAAAAGAGCAAGATTTGTCCTAAATTTTTTTGTCCTTTGTGAAGCAGAAACAGGGTATATTTCAGATTTCCTGATATACACAGGTGAAGGGACAGTGTATAATCCTAAATATGGGCGCTATCCAGTTTCCACTAAAATTGTTTTACTCTTGATGGATCGATTCTTGGAAAAGGCTACTGTGTCACAATTTCTGTGTCAATTTCTACATCTGTGCTACTGTGTCAATTTCTACATGTCTCCACAATTGGTAGATATCTTAGTTGCAACAAAAACAGACACTTATGGAACAGTAAATAAAATCAGAAAAGACCTTCCTCCCAATTTTTTTAAAGAGAAAATCCCCAAGGGTGAAGTTGCATTTTAAAGGGGTAAAGTTATGGCCCTGAAATGGCAGGACAAGAAGAGTGTATGTCTCATGAGTACCATCCATGATGCAAGTTCATGTTTAGTGAAATGCAAATCTAACAAGACTGTTATGAAACGAGTTGTTGTTTGTGACTATAATAATACAATGGGTGGTGTCGATTTATATTATAAAGAACTGTCATACTACCCCTACTCTCAGAAAACAACAGGGAAAGTATTATATAAAAATTTTCAGACAGATTTTGGATCAATTGCTATGGAATGCTTAGTTCTTTATAAAAAGAAAAACCCAACACAAAAGATAAAGCTTCTGGAATTTCATTTGCAAATGATTGAACAAAGTATCCAAAAGTATTCAGATGGAGAAACGGGAGGTACACCTGAAAGACCTAGTTCTACTCTAAACCCTTTGAGATTGACAGCTCATCATTTTGTAAGCCATATACCGCCTAACCCAATAAAGAAAGAGCCTCACAGACAGTGTGCTGTTTGTTGCTCCAAAAATATGAACACTGGCAAAAAAATTCACAAAGAAACTCAAATTTGGTGCAAAGAATGCGAAGTTGGACTTTGCCTTGAACCATGTTTTAAGATTTACCATACTAAACTGCATTTCTAGGATATTTTGTGTTAGTATATTATATTTTCTTTAGTGTATACATTTTACTTTTGTTTTTTATGTAATAAATAGGAATGTATTTGCCATTTAATCGAGAATTATTTTCAAATTATCGTTTTTATGTGAAAATGCCCGAAATTGAGTTTTCTGAGATTACATTTTCTCATGGATGAATTCTATATTAAACAATCTCTGTTGCAAAAAAGCATTGCACATTTTAGTTCCCAAATATAGATAATTTGATATATGCAATAAAAAAAAATACACAATTTTTGAAGCGGTTTTGGTTCTAAAATTGAGCAGTCAGAAGGTTAATCCCCCAAATAATGCAACACTAACACTCAGATGATTAGGATGCTTTGCATTGGGAAAAGTTATGTATATAATCAATCGACTGCAGTGGCATTCCAATTGCATTTTCCAAAAATAAGGATCATTTTGCAATATTCTTCATTAGTAAGTATTGTAGACATAGATCATAAAATCGAAAAAAAAAAATAGGACAAAATGACAAACACATAGTATAAGGATACAATATTGCATGTGGAATGGTTTTCAACCCCAGATTAGTTTTTCTTTTTTTGGCTTCAATTGCAATGATGTTTACAAACAAGCATGTCAAATAAAATAGTTAACATTCAAACTAAATATATTAAATTGTTTGTTATATAATTGTCGACAGACAGTTTTGCTGATTAAAGAATCACATGCTTTTAAAAATATCTTTTTGGACAATTATTTGCAGCTTTTTCTGTCAGTGAGACACATTTTTGTATTTGGCAACACTTTGCAACTTTGTAATTGACTTTCTTCTTTATCTCTAAAAGGGAGCGAGATAGCTCCCACTCACCCATAAAAAAAAGGGGGGGGGGGTTAGCCCTCAAATGTTGTCTTTTTGTGTAGCACCATAGAGGTTTCTTATCAGCTGCATTAAAAAAAATAAGGATAACTCTCTTCATTCTCGAGAAATTTCCCTTGATGCAGACTTTCTTATACACCCTATATACTATTGCAAAGTGGAAATCCTTAGTGGAAAATCTCATTAATTTATACAACTTAAAAAAAAAAGAAGTCCACACTTGATGCCCAGAAGGGCACATGTTCTCTACCCTTTTTGTAAGCAGATACTTTTTTATTTTATATTGCCCTGACAAGAACTGTTAATAAAAAACTCACTAAGTGTGACTCAGGCTTTGTAAATTTGCCTATATATTTTTAAATTATAATATTAAGCAGTTGCTTATTAATTTATTATGCACTGTATGTTTTAAAATTAACTATGTTAAGCTCTTAATGTGAAATGTATAAGTAAGCTGACATAAATGAATTTGATTTTTGCTTTCTACAAGTATTTAAATTTTTATTTTAATATTAAGAAGTTTGAAATTTTAAAATTAATTTTATAAAAATAAGGGAATTTACAAAGTTTTATTCTTGTTCAAGCAAGACCACCTCATGAAAAAGAACGACTGCAAAATCTGATGGCATTTGGCAAGGATATTGATGAGGAATTAAGGAATTTGAATTTAGAAGAAGTATCGATTGAAGAGGAAAATCCTTCTGTTGATATGTTTTCTGAAAGTAATATATTTTCTTAATTTTTAGTACAATTTTTTATACCTTTTTATCAGATACTTCTTTTGTACAGGTATGTATATATGTACAGGTTTCAGTCATTAAGTACTACTAGAACTATTGAAATCTGTTCTTTGAAACAAAATTAAGTTTATTCAGATTTTTGAGATTTCTGTAACATATTTCTCAAGATTGTAATAATTTAAACTAATGATTTATATCATAATTTAAATCAACTGATTTAAAAATAAATCACTGATATTAACCAATTTTGGGATATCAAAATTTATGATTTTAATAGAAATAATATATATATTAACTTTAACATTAGCTAGCATATTTTCTTACAGAAATGAGAAATAAATTTGCTATTTCTTAAAGAACTCTTTTGAGGGATAAATAAAAAATATTTAAATTAATTTATATAATTAACTATTTTTTATTTTCTTTTAAATTTTTTGATTTGTATTATGAGAATAAGAATATTATAAGCAAATGATAGATATTTTAGACTCAGTCTTTTGTAAGCAGGATGAAAAAATGAAATTTTCTTCTTAGTATCTAAAATGAAATTATTTATATAATAAAACATTTGAAACATCCTTTGTATTTAAATAATTTTATTGAAAAAATAGCTTTGTACATGTATATTTAGTAATACTATTCCAATATTGTATGAGTATGAAGAACATTCAAAATACAAGCGTACTAGCTGTACCCACACACAGCATCTGTGCTTTAATGCCCTTTAGTGCTCAGTATCTGTTGGTAACTTACTATTAAATCTCTGGAGTGTGAGTCTCCATTCAACTTCTTCATTAATATTCCATAGTATTTAGTTTTGTTTATCTCATAATCATCAGCTCTTACACTCCCAATTACCAAGGGCCAACGGCCGTGCCGTGCTTAAAACACCGGTTCTCGTTAGATCACCGAAGTCAGACAGCATCGGGCGTGGTTAGTACTTGGGTGGGTGACCACCTGGGAACACCGCGTGCTGTTGGCACATTTCGGGCGCAGTAACCCAGTGATTTGCTCGCTACCACAATTACCGCCGTGTTCATGCGGAATACGATCACATTAAACATGTGGGTCCGTAAGCCCTTCCGAAAGGTTGGTGGTAGGGGAAGGAGGGTACGGTCCCTGTGAATGTGTTACCTTGCACCTTTCTGGTAAGTCGGACGGTCTGGGTCTCAACAACAACAACTCTCAATTACCATTAGACATATGTGGATTAATTATTATATAACCCTATGATCAAACATAAACTTCATAACTTATATAAATTAAATTAATTCTAGATCAAATAATATATAATTTGGCTTGCAAAAAGTGTTACGTTACAAAATCTTGTTCACAAAATGCTCATAATTAAATAAACAGTTTAAAGTTATATTTTTCATTGTTGAGCAAAAGCCTGAAGAAAATAATCAATAATTGTTAAAATTAAAGTCTGAACAAAATAATCATTAAATATTAATTTGAAATATAATTTTTAATGGATTTTTTAAACCATGTAGATAGTTTCCCTTTACATTAATATTTTAAACAATGTAATTAAGACTGAACTTGTTGCCAGTTGGCAAACGATAATAAGAATAAGGTCCTTTTTTCACACTATGTACTAAAGCAGAATATATATATATTTTGGAATATGTGCTTGAAATTGTACTTTAAAAAATATTTAGTATTTCATTAAAATATTTATTGATAATAAAACATACCAAGAAGAAATAAAAGTTCTACTTTTATTAAAAGAAATAATTTGATACAAAAAATGACTGGAAATGGATGTGCAAAAATTGCTTCTAGATCGTATTATAGGGGATTAAACTTGGCAATTATTTTATTAGTATCAATCTAAATATCAACAAAGTGATATGATATTTTTCCATTTCAGTAATTTTTGTATTGCTATGAAACATGATTTTAATGAATTTTGCTCAAATAATTACAATTGAAAATTTGTGTGGTATGGTGTATTTTATTTTGAAAATCAAACTTTCGTAACAGTATATATTAGCTACTAAGTGAAAATGGCACAACTTTGCAGTTTGCTAAAAAAAAATTTACCATGACAAATCAGAATTTCCAGTAAATTTTCATGAATTTTACAAAAATGGTCACTAAAATTGGCACAGAATGACACGATTTATACCGAAAATCAATCTTTTGTAGCTGTGCATATTAGCTGCTAAATGGAAATGACACAACTTTATGTCTTGCTAAGACTTTTATACTGTGGTAAATTAGAATTTCTGGCAGATTTTGATGCATTTTAAAAAGTTAGGTGCTCTGCATCCACCTAGCAGAAAAAGAATTAGATGCACAATTTTCACATTCCCAATGCACCCAGATATTTCAAGTCCTGCTATTACCCATTATTATTTTTTATTAAATACTCCCACTTTGAAAAATTAATCCTTATATTGTAGGAGAGAAGTAAAAATACCCCTCAAAACACTCAGCCGTCTTTGCACAGAGTATTCATCCAATCATTAGTTATTACCAATGATATTTTATCATGTCAACTAAAACAGTCCTTCTGATTCTACCCACATAACATTTAAGGGATGTAATCGAGGGTATCAGGAAGGAAAGGATATTTTTGTTATGTTATAGATTGTAATAGCAAAGAAAAAAAGTGGTATTTATTTTCAGCTATTTTTGCCGTAACTGTTAAAAAAGATTACCATACAACTAAAATAACTTCGTTAAAAGTAGAATATAACACAAAATTAATAGTATCGACCGAATTTGAAGGTAAAAGTAGGCTTTCGAAACTGATCGATATTATTAATTTTGTATTGCATGCGGCTTTTAACTGAGTTATTTTAGTTGTATTACTTTAGTGCAGGTGTTTGAGCTGTGTGTAAAGTTATCATAGGCTGCAGGCACCGCAGCAGGTTTATCATGACTCATATTGCATTTAAAGCATCTGTCAGTGATCTGTTATGTTTATATTTGTTTGTTAAAATATTTTTACAGTTTTGACTGAAATAAAAGAAAGGAAACAATTTCTTGATGATATGACTGAACTTGGTGAGGGAAGGAAGTACCTACCTGAAATTCAGTGTCAGATAGGCTTGGTAATATATCTTGACATTATTGTAATTATTTTAGTTATTATTGTTTTCCTTGTTATTATTCCTCATACAAATGGGATTCAAATATACAATTATTTTGCAAATAGTTGAATATCATCAGGTAATAAGCCTACTTTTAAAGATAAAGTTCCCACAATCTCTACATGCTTTTGTTTTTCATTTATTTTAATTTTAAGGGCTTTCAAAATACATATTTTTTCCTAAAAGTTTTCAAAACTTCACCCCCTCCCCAATAAAAGCTTAATAATATAGCATATAGACACCATCTATTTTTCATTGATTTTTTTTTTTGTGTGCACTAGCTAATTTACCTATATTTAACTTATTTTAAAAAATCTGCAGTGGCTCGAGTCTAACACAGTCGAAATAGTGCTTTATGAGTAGCGCCTTGTAAAATAAAAGTTCAATAAGTTTAATTGTTGTTTTCAATATCCCTTTTTTTTTGCAGCAGGTAATATAGGCCTATGGTAACTAAAGTAAAATATATTGGGTTGTCCGAAAAACTACTTTCGGTTTTTCCATAAGGTAGCTGTATTAGTGTGCAGATGATTTTAATGTTATTTGAAATAACTTTTTTGAGAAAACATTGTGGCAACTTACATATGGGTAATTCAACTTTGTGAAATACAACTGATTATATGTTTAATATGCCTTTCGTAAAATACAATTGATATATAGGCAAAATTCCTGACATTGTGACAACTGACATTGATCGAAATTATCCATTTTTGAAATGATTGATAACTGGTGATGAAAAATGGATTGTTTACAGTAACATTGAACTTAAAAGGTCATGGTCCAAGCTTGGTGAGTCAGCTCAGACAACATCAAAACCTGATATTCATCAAAAGAAGGTCATGTTATAAGTTTGGTGGGATTATAATTTATTATTTATTATAATATTATTTATAATTTATTATATATTTTGAGTGAAAGTTAGAAAAATGAAAACACATTTGCTCAAAAATCTACTACAAAACTCTAGTTTTTCAAAAAGTTCCAAATATTAAAATTATTTTTATATATTCATAATTTGGACCCTATTTCTGACAAAAAAAAAAAAAAAAAATTGCATTTTTATCTATTAGGTTTGAAGGTATAAGCATCCAAAGTGTTTACATTTTTCGTAATGCTCCTTTTTTCCATCGGAGAGAAACCCCAACTATTGATGTTATTCACAACAGAAAATGTTTACTATTCATTTCTTAAAAATAATCTACTTTTTTAAAAAGTAAGCATGCTTTTAGCAAGAATGTTTGTTCTTAAATATTTATATGTGGTGTTTAATTAGGTTACAAAAATGGATATTCAAATCTCATTAGATCTTTAAAAAGAAAACATGTTTTTTTTTTATAATTTTCTGAATTAATGTAAATATTAGTATAAAAGTTAACACAAATTCTGCAACAAAAATACTTCCCACTATGCCTGTATGCTGCTGTTATGTAGTCAATATATATGTTTTGCAAATTTCTAATCATCAAGATTTAAGAAAATAAAAAGCAATCAATATTTGGTGCTACCCCTAGACATTTTAGTTATCAATATGTTATCTAGTTCATTTAAGCCCCGTTCACATGAAAGCCGGTATTATGGCTGTATTTCGACTGTGTCACCTTTCTCATGTCCAAGCGGGGAAAATACCGGTTCGGAAGAGGGTTGAAAGGGGGTATGATTTCCTTCCTTCTTATTTGAGGGAACGAAGGGGGTAGATTGGGATTTTTACCCACAATTCCATGTGCGCAACTGCGATTTCTTGAAAACCATGGCGGATACTGAGATACCTCGTGGACCTTTTTTACAAATTCTATCTGAAGATTGTACAATAATGATGAATTTATAGCTTTTTATATAGATTATTTTGCATTCATTGCACAGACTTATTTACGAATTAAACAGATTGATCCTTATTATACATCAGAATTTAATGAACGGAGAATCCTACTGAAAAATTTTGATGCGGGTATGTACATTTTGTTTATTTGAGCTAACTGTTATCTCATGGATTAGAAATATTTATTCCTCGATTTCAGGATAATTTTTATAGAAATGTTTGTTTCTTAATTACAAAACATATACAATTAAGTGTTAGTTAAGTCGTAAGCCAGCTGATTTTCCTTTGAAGCAGTAACTTTAAAATATAATGTTCTGTTTCTTGGGCAAATTTTCTGGATTTATCCGAATAGTTTTAACAAATGAAAAAAATATTTTCTTAGATTTATCTAATATACATTATCCTTATATGAAACTATCTTAATACTCATTTATTTTATATTGTTAAAAAGGAGTATAATGTGTTTATATTTAAATGAATATATGTTGTTAATTATTGTAAATAAATTATTTATACATTATATTTCAAGTTTGATTATTTTAGTTTTGTATTCTAAGCTTTTACATATCAAAGCGAAATGTCTCATAATTTGAGATTATGTGATTATGATGTCAATATTATGATTAGTAAAGAATTGTGTTTTATAATTATGTATATCATTAACAAAGTAAAATGTTTCAGGCATTCAAAATAACTTTACATGCATACATTTTGCAATAAACTGAACTGTGTAAATTAGTTTACAAAATGTTAATCTCTCCTCCCACCCCTAAAAAAAAAGAAAGAATACTGCATGATTGCTAGTATCAGAAATATAAATTAATTTTATATATTTTAGATACTAACTACATATGAAGTCTATTTTATTTTATTAATTTTATTTTTGGATTACTTAGAGGACCACCTATTTTACATATCAATGAAACATGTCCATCATAAGTATTTTTTATACTGCTATATTAAAAACATTATTTTTAATTGCAGTATTAGTGGTATATGAGATTTTTTGTATCTGGGCCATGCAGTAAGGTCTTATGTGTTTATAATAAAAAATGAGTTATACCGATTTTGTAATAGTTAAAATGTATTCAGTATAAATATACATATTTTTTTCTCTATGCCAACTTCTTATATTGATTTGTCTTGAATAAAGTTTCTTGAAATGGTGTTACACTTTTTTCACTCAAGTTTATACGTCATAATTTAGCTTAAAAACAAAGATTAAATGAGAAAAACTTTCTTTTTTGACTTTTAAGAATGAATTCTTTAAATAGTTTCATGGAATAAAACTTTTATATATATATATATTAGAATAAGCATATATTTACAGTTTTAAAAATATATTAAATTTAATTTTGGCATATTATTTTTAATTTGATGTTTAGTTTATAAAAATCCAAGTTTAATTTATATACATTATTTAGATTTATTATATATATATGATTATTTTGTTTCTCATTTTCGCACATTTGTTATATTAAATAGATAAAATAATAACATGGAATAATGAATTAAAAATAATACACTTTTTAAAAAAGCAATTAAAAAAAAATGAAAAAGATATATTGTTTACCAAAAATGAATGTCAAAAGCATTTAAGAAACATTGGTCCTAGCCCTTTAAGCGGGAGTAATGGGGGTTGCACATGTGAACCGGTCTAGAATGGATCCACCCTCTTTTTTACCCCAATATTTCATGGCCGGAAAATACCCACTTGTATGTGAACGGGGCTTTAGATATGCTACTGCTCTCCAGAAATTTCAGCATATATGCTATTCTGCATTAGTACTCTAAGAATAGTAGTTTAAAAATGAATAACTTAACCCTTGATCAGTCTGTGCATCTCAGATATTATTTCTTTATTTTCTTTTACTGCATGCATTTCTTATCAGTACTTTTGTGTCAGCTGCACTTGAAGTCAATTGCAAATCAGAGCATTAGATTTATGCAATTGAAACTTTCTCTGTATAATCAAACTAAGTTGCCCCCAAGTACAGAAAAAATAGTAAGAATTTCAGTATAAGAATTAAGTTTTATTTTACTATAAGGAATATACATTAATAGCTAACTACACTGTTCAAAATCATAATTCCATAAACAAATGATGTTATATCAATTATCATGGTAACATAAAATATAATAGTTTGCATCCACATTCAGAAAAAAATAATTTACTAAGGCGATTTAAAGTTTTCATATCGAGAAAAGAAGTATCATGCAAGGGAGCATTACATGGGAATACAACAATATTTATTATATTGTGAAACTCGAGGATATTATTGGAAAAAAGAAAAGCCAGTGGGGTTCATGGGCAAAATAAGGTTGAGAAATGTTGATTTATGGCATAAATTTCTTTTGGAGATGGAAAGAGCCTTCTTCATCAGGATAAATGACACTTCCGCATGTATCTTTTTTCTTGTACTACAAGAAGAAATCTCCTGCTTTGGAGAAAAATTGCCTACTTTCTATTTTTGGAAGAAAATCTACTTTATTTATTTTATAATCATTTCCCTAATGTGTTAACGAATAATCAAATTAGTAGTCAAATGAAAGTACACTTTTGATGAAAGATAATGCTTCTCATAAAATTTTGTTAATAATCATTTTATAAGTTAACTTTAAATAACTGTGGGTGTATGGTTAACTCACGTAAGTTGCCATGTCCTGCCTGTTGAACATTGGGACATATATTTCAGCTAACATTTTTCTGAAGCATAAAAATACAGATCAAAATTTATTTGGAAACCAGAATATATTGTATTTTATTTAACTTGTTTCATTCATTGCTAAGATAATAAAGATTTTATATCCCCCTCCCCTATCAGCTGCTATATGTCTGTTTGAGAGATAACTAAATTAGTTTGAACTATATTGTCCCACATTTTGTTAAGAGTTGTGGTTTTTATGCTTTAAAGTTTTAATAAAGTGCCTAGATTGTCTGTACTACAAAAATAATCAGAGATAGAAAAGTCTTGTTCTTAAACTTGAACCATATTGATAATAATATATGTTGATGTCTGACTGATGGCAGTGTGTGCAGAAAATCTTAAGCACATACAACCATGAGGGTACAATGATAGTTGAGGTCAGGTTCCGAGATAACTTGGAATCACTTTTTTCTTATAAATTCAACTTTGTTTTATAGTTATTTTATGTTGCAATGCAATTTTGAATGATTTTCATTCAAATTGGTTCTCTAGCAAAATTTATTACAGATTTATTCTTATCCTTCTCAGCAGCTCCTCCTGTACTAATTCTCCTCTACCATTATTATTATTATTTTTTTATATTACTTATATATTTACTGTCAGTATCAAATGATGCCTTTATTTATTTCAGAGATTGCGAGAACTTGAAAAGATTGATAAAGAAAGAGCGCAGATTATTGTGCAAAAGTATAGAATGTAAATATACTCATTATTTTAATGATAAAACATATCTAGTCATTTTTGTATTGTGAAGAATAGGATCTAAATATACTTTATTTATAATTAAAAAATTTCTAGTCATTTTGTTTTCATAATACATTTCATGAAATCAGCTTATATTTTTTGTATATCAAACTTACAATAAAGATATTAAACGTTTTATTTTGAATGCATTCTTTTGTGCTATATTTTAATTTTTATTTAGAATTTATTTAGTGTTCACATTTTGTTTGTAAAATGCATCTTTAACTCTTAAGTATTTTCAGACTTATAATTAAAAGCTTTCTTGTCCTGCTATTTACTATATTTTGAACATCTAAAGGAAGACTAATTTAAAATAATCAAAAATACTAGTAAACTGATAGCCATTAATGAATTATTAGCATTTCCCCTTCCTATCTGATTGTAATAAATCAATGAGAAATTAATAGAAAACAATTGCTAATTTAAAATCTTTTGGACATATTCATATCAGTTTTGTAGCATGTACTTATGGTAATGAAATAGATTGTGTAAAATTTAAAATTTACAAAAATAAAAGCAAAAAGGGATAAAAAAAAAGGAGCTTCTAAATAGATTATTTTTCTAGAAGAAAAGGTTTCAGAAATCATCATTTACATTCATCCACCAATTAGGTTTCTTGTTCAGCGTTACACAGATAATTGACAAAGCATATAACAGATAGTTTGCTAAAGTGACAAATGTTGAGTGATAAAGTAAAAGCATATTAATATCAATCATGTATGCAGAATTTGAATTGTCAAATATATACAGTACTGTGCCAAATCCATCTATGTATTAATGAACAAAAAATGGATGGAAGCTATATGTTCACAAATTTCAGCCTCTGTGATTTGATAAGAATATAGTTTCTTTTAACTACACATAATTTCAGACAAGAGATAACCTTGGAGAGAAGGTTATACAACATAACTTTCCCATTTATTACATAATTACATTGACTCTCCATTGATATCCTCAATACCACCTTTTCTGACATTTTAGTGAAAAAAAAAATTGTTATTAGGTGCCTCAAGAAACAAAAGTAAAATGTATATATATGGATTTCAGGAATTGAACTTTTTTCAGGAAACGGAAAATAAAACAGTTGATTAAGATAAGAAACACTGACTTTCGAATTTAATTTTGTACTGTCCATTCACAAAGTTTCCAGGTATATTTTTGCTATTGTTTCAGCTATTACTTGATGCACGAGCAAACATTTGAGTATTTGAAACTTTTTTAAAGGAAATCAAACTGTAATGGCTTTCAATAAAGACAAAATAAATTGGTGCTTAATTATGCTGTTTAAGTGTTTCCTTTTTCTAATGATTGTATCCGAAATTGCCGGAAAAATGGCACCCATTCAAGCGAGGTTTGAAAAAACTGATATTCACATTAGCCAAAAGGGATTAATTTTGAAGGCTACAAATGGGTTTGAAGGCTAAAAATGGGTTTAAAAACATGATTTAAATGCCAAAAGACGGGAAAACAAAGCTTGATTAACAAAAAAGGAAAACAATTAAGAATTTAGAAAATAAAAAGGGAAAAATTAAGAAAACAACTTAGAAATTTTGAAGAAAAACAGGAAAATTTGGAAGAATAAACAGGTTAAAACTGAAAATCCAAAGAATAAACGGATTAAAACTGAAAATCAAAATGTGGCATGACTGCATTCATTTATCAAATGAAGAGGAAGTGCAAAATTATAAAGACTGGATTTAAGTTTATACTCATATTTAACTGGATTTAATGTTTTAATGTATGTTATATACTTACTAAAAAATGTACTCGGCATTGCCCAGGCTTTAAGATGAAGTCGTGCATAGTAATTTGCTAATTACTATGCACAATTGTATCTTAAATCCCGGGAAATGATTAAAACAGATGATCAAAGCAGGTTTCAGTCTCACCAAAATATGTGCTATTTTGTTAAAACACCTGCTTTCAATACGAATTTCAAAAATAGTCTGCTCCAATAAATGTGATTTTAAAGCCAGAGAGGAAAAAAATGTAAATATGCTATGTCAATAAGTTTTGAACAGATTTATGTCAAAACTCAATGATAATATGATACTAAATTAAAAAAAAGTAGAACGAAATCTTTTAAATTTGCAAAGTCAGAAAACATAAATTTAATTCACTTTATTTTAAACAGCTGTGTTGTTCTAGACAAAATGTCTGCCATTTAATCAAATCAACCACTTTTGTATCTTACATTGGGATATCATTTGACCAAAAATAAGCATATTCTGAAGCTGAAATTTTAATGGATTTTCGACTTTGAATGTTCAGTACTTTTAAACTAATTTTAATTTTTAAAAAATCTCGCTGAGTCGTATTGTTCGAGGACCGGAAGTACCTCTTTACCGAATTTCGCCACTGTCCATAGCTTTGATTTTCCGCTACAGCCAACACAGACATCATCTTTTATTATGTAAAACAATGAAATATCTGAATGTAAAGATTGCAACTATAAGTATTAAGTATTGTATAACATTCCTTTTAAAGATCAATCAAAAGTGTCATATTTTTCACTTTTGCATATAATCTTTTTTTTAAGTAAAAAATGTTCTTCCACCACAAATAAATGTAGGTTCCTGTCAAATTAGAACTCCTGCATGCAAAAAATAAATTGTTATAGAGACAAAACGAACCCAATTAAATATGATACTGTGGAGTTTTAAATGCTGTTATACCAAAATCTTGTAATTCTGAAATTCTAATTCTTCAAAAAACTTTACCGAATTTTAAGAATATAAAATCTGAAGAGTTAGCTATTGACCAAAATTCAACATAAATGCAGTTACATAAAAATAGAAAAGAAATATTGATACAATTTTTGATAGCATTGATGAATTTGAAGAAAACACTTATTCTCTTTTTTTTTCTCAGAATGATGTTTCTCAAGATACGTTGTATTGCCATCACAAGGCCATACAGTTTTAAGTGGATTTAGAATAATTAATCCACACTTTTGTTAGTATTACTAATTATTAACAAATATATTTATATCTTGTAGAAATATTATGCTTGTGTGCATAGAAATAGCATTAATTATATAATTGCTTTAAGTCAGTACATCTAAGATTTCAAATACAAAACAGTTTTAAAAATAAAAATCTTTATTTTTATTCAAAGATGTAAAAATACACACACATATATACAGGCTGTCCAGAAAGTTCCGGAACGGCGCAATATCTCGAGAAATACACTTCGGATCAAAAAATAAAAAAAAACACGTATTCAATATTTTTAGAAAAGCTATCCAATGATACCAAAATCGACCCCCCTCCAACCCCTGGCAACTTTGAAATTTTTAATGAGAACCTCCATTTTTTATTGCAGATTTGGATTTTCCAGAAAAAATTACATACATTTGACTTACGATTTTTGATTTTTGCTCCTACAAATGGCGCTATAATCGAGAAAAACAGAAGTAGGGCACAAACGTTTAAAAATGGGAATGTCTCGGGAAATACACTTCGGATTGAAAAATAAAAAATTACATGTGCAATATTTTCAAAAAAAACTATCCAATGATGCTAAAATTGACCCCCTCCCCCGCTAACCGTTCACTTCAGCGACAATTGTTGACTTCAGTTTAGAAAACGGTTCAAAACTACTTTTAGCACTACCTAGGAACAACGATGTGGACGCATAGTAGTTTTCCTTTCCCTTCGGGGTGCTTGATTAACATGAGTCCTCTTGCCTCTCATGATCAGGATGCTTTTTTCTGTAACTTTTAAACGTTAGTGCCCCATTTCCGTTTTTCTTGATTATAGCTGCAATAAAAAATGGGGGGTTCCATTGAAAATTTCATAGTTGCCCCACCCCTTCCCCCCAGGAGGGGGGTCAACTTTGGTATCATTGGATAACTTTTCTAAAAATATTGAATACGTGTTTTTTTATTTTTTGATCCAAAGTGTATTTCTTGAGATATTGCTCCGTTCTGGAACTTTCTGGAGACCCTGTATATGTGTTTGTGTGTGTGTTTACATCTTTGAGTGAAAATAAAGAATTATTTTTAAAGTTGTTTTGTATTTAGCATGAATTATTTCATCATTCGGAATGAAGCATGGAAAGTCTTATTTATTGGATGTTATTAACTTCAATATTTAAAGATACATGATTTTTTAATGAATCTGTTAAAAATGTGAAATGTCTCAAGAACAGTGCATATCAACGTCGCCTGGAACTTGATTTCATCTTTGGAATAAAAAAAATGACAAAATGATCTTTTTCTTAATGTGTGTAATTAATACAGGTATTGCCATCTTATTTTTTTTTCTTTAAATACAGTTTAGTGATATGATGGAGGACTGCAAACCAGGTCTCCATTTATTTAATTTATACAGGGCTTTTAGGAAAGTTCTTAAACAGCCCCAATAACTTAAAAATAAAAAGTCCCATGAGTGTACATGTTAGGCCTCGCTATAGTAAAATGACTGTGCCCCATTGAATAAAAGTGATTACAGCACCTTTAGAGGAGCATTGAAAAAGTGAGACAAAAAAATATCAGTTACAACATTGTATATCATTCATAGCCGTAGCCAGAAACGAAATTTGAGGGGGTTCAACAGGCTTGAAAGAGGGGTTCATTAGAAACACTGTTAATCATTAGCATTCATAATCCATAATAGTCATTTTATATTTCAATCCATATAATGAAATATACATATCCAAATAAATAATGGCATACTTATATTTGCAAGCTAAGAGTTGATGAGTTGATTAGAAAAACTCATATAGCTAATATACATTAATAATAATATATAATAATTACAATTGATTTTAATATAAGTATTAATTAGTAGCAAAGCTGTTAATTGAAAATAAAATTCTGAAAGCAAATATAAGTTAACACTTGAATATTAATTCTTAACTACTTATCTGTTGATTTTGATTCAATAACATGTAACAGGGAACACCACAATAATACAAAAGTATCCTAAATACTATTATTTTAATTTTTTTTAAATTAAATATTTTTAAAATAAATACGTAAATAAATTGATTATCCGTATAATCACAAATTTAGCAATGTCAAAGAAACTTTGAAGCAAAGTAATTTATAAAAGTTTCATAGAGCAATTTTTTATGCAAAATTTGGATGACTTGGATGAAATTTCATCACTACTAAAAATTTAATATTTTTATCATGGGGGGGGGGGGGGGGTGCTAAGTATACTTCTTGGGGGGAGGGACTTATCCCCCTCTGTCTATGGCTCTGAGATCATTGTCTAATTAACAGAAATCAACATTAAGTCTGGTACAGAAGACATTTATTTAACATAATATGGATATAGGTGATTTGTTATCATATTCAGGAATGATACAGTAAGTAATACATGATAGAAATCTGGTGTAGAATCTGTTTAAAATGTCCTCTGTCAGCGACAGTGCACATTTGAAGTTAAGAAATAATATTACTGCATACTTTGAGAAGCATAGCAGGTGTCGTGTTACACCATCTAGAAACTGGGCGTGGTAACCCACTGGTTAGCGTGCTGGAATTGCACTCGATAGGCCCGGGTTCGATTCCCGCCACTGCCAAAACTGCCGCTGTGTTCACGCGGAGTACGATCACGTTAAACATGTGGGTCCGTAAGTTCTTCCAAGAGGTTGGTGGCAGGGGAAAGAGGGTACGGTTCCTGTGGATGTCTCCCCCACTGGGTTCCGGTCTAAATTGGGTGGCACTTCCCGGCCGTCCAAACAGTTACCTTACACCTTTCTGGTAAGTCGGACGGTCTGGGTCTCAACAACAACCATCTAGAAACCAATGAAGTATGACAGGCATTTATTGCCTTTAGTTTTGTGTGTTCTTGATGATGATTCTTACTAAATAGACAATGTTTTACGATTTTGATTTTCTAACTTGTTTTGTTTGCTGAGTTCCTGTTTCTGAAGTTTCTTCCATTCTCTGCTAAGGACACTGCAATCATTTAATTACTCGCATAGCAATCAAGGGCATACTCACTTCACTATAGATTGGCCTCTTCTTCGGTTTGAAGTTATTGGAGTGCATAAGAACTTTCTTAGGAACTATATGTATATTAATTCCGTAAGTTTTTCTATTATGCATTCAAAACCATGGTAAATACTGGTTGCAAAAAATGCAAACCAAATGTCAGATTAAAAGGTGCAGCCTGTAGATTTGTGGGTTGCAATTCTTTTTTTTTTTTGCATTGTTATTTAAAATTGACTATGGGTTGTTTTTCTATAAAGCCTTTTGCAGCATTTTGTATCTGAATGGCAACATTTAATGCGATTTCAACTAACAATCATTTGTGCAAGTGTTTTGCCATATTTAAAAACTAAGATTATTTTAAACAAGAAAGATCAATCATGTCTAAAGCATTGATTATGAAACACTTTCTAACTGAAATGCAATTTTATTGAAACATCTCTAAAATGCAATATATTCAGCGCTGATATATTTTAAATTATCACAGTACTACAATAATTTATTATATCTTAAAACTTCATAAAAAGAATGAACTTTATTCAAATGATGTCATCGAAATATAAATCATCTGGTTCTCTATGTAAAAGAAGTGAATATTTCATTCATACACTTTTATTCTAGACTCTAAAGTTAAATAATTTTGCGTGATAAAAATTAAGCAATTCTTATACAACTCATCTTACAATCACTTGTTTACATTCTGCATCCATTAAAAATGGGCTTCATTGTAGAAATAATCAAAGTTTGATGATCATTTAAATTAAAAACTATTGTAATTGCGTTGGCGAAAAAAAAAATAGATGCACAAAAAATACACTCAATTTGTATCGAATAAGTACTAGTGCAACATGGCTTATATATATATATATATATATATATATATATATATATATATATAAACATGCTATAAATTACCTGTTTAAATAAAAAATACAGTTGATTGATTATTTTTGAGTCCAGTAGATGGCACACCTTGTTTTGATTATATAAGTTCACTGTGGTGTAATCAGATCTGAATTTATTGCTAAAAGTAACGGAATAGACATTAAAATAAAGAACTGATTTAGTCAAAGTTGAAGATATAATTTCTGCTTCCTGCAACAAAATCCTTTATTCTGTAGCAAAGCATAAACTTTGAATCAAATACTCTTGCCATGACATATGAAAAAACGCATTTCCCTTAGAGGATCACGCATCAAATATTCCTTCTAGCATTTAAGATAATGTACAGAAATCATACAATGAAGAGCCAAACAACTTCTTCAATCGCAATAATTCTAAAATTCTTAGAATAAGTAAATTTTCTAATACAAAATAAAATTTGGGTGGAAGGAGGTACGAGTTTCGTGAACCAAATAATTTTAAGGATTATAAATTTTATACGATGAAAAGTTTCATTTCTTCATGCATAGAATCTCTATTCTGCATCAGAATGTATTGCAGCTTTCGATATTACATGAATCAATGTTTCAACGCCATACAATACAGAAAATAAAATATCCCTGAATAGAGAAATTAAAGAAAGCAAGAAAGATCAATCATGCATAAGCATTGATTATGAAACACTTTCCAACTGAAATGCAATTTCATTTAAAAATTTCTAAAATGTAATACATTCAGTGGTGATATCTTTTACATTATCACAGCACTACAGTAATTTATTATACTTAAATATTTAAAACTGTATCGAAATATAAATCATCTGATTCTCTATGTAAAATCAATGAATATTTCATATTCGGGCTATTCTTGTATACTATTCTTGTATTCCAGACTCCAGAGCTAAATAATTTTGTGTGAAAAAAATTCAGCAATTCTTATGTAACTCACCCTACAATCGCTTGAGATATTTGCATTCTGCATAAGTTAAAATTAGGCTTCGTTGAAGAAATAATAAAAGTTTAGGGATCATTTAAAATCACAACTATTGTAATTGCATAGGCACGGAATTTAGATACACAGATAATATGTGTGTGTGTGTGTACGTATTCAAAGTATTGGAATCGTGCCGAAGATAGCAACTCGAATTTTCGAAGGATCTACACGTTTTGGCACTTCTAGAACACGAAAAAAACTATTTTTAGGAAGCCGTCTGTGTGTGTAAGGGTGTATCTCTGTATATTTCTGTGTGTCTGAGGATATTACATCCACTCTAATTGAAAAACTAATGGACCTAATTTCATAAAATTTGGTAGGTATGTTTTTTCTGGGAAAGCCTGATGTTCATTAGATTATAGTACGATTCGTAATAAAAGAATCTGCCTTCTTTGCGAAATGGCCGGCAGAAATTGTTTTTATCCACTCTAGCTAAAAACTAATGGAACAAATTTAACAAAATTTGGTGTATAATATTTCAATAACCTACAAGTGATTTATATACCAAATTTAACAAAATTTGGTATATAAATCATTTGTAGGTTATTCTTGTACGATTCGGGAAAAAGGAACGGGCTATTCTTGCGAAATGGCCCGCAAAAATCGTTAAAAATAAAAATAAGACTACGTGTGCTCAATTATATCAATTAAATTCCTATTTTATACGTGATTTTTGACAACAAAAAGAATAAAACTAACCCCATTACTCTAGGACTAGCCGTTCTTGAGATATTCTAGTTTTTTCGCGTTTTCGCTACGCCACCTTTGACAATAAGTCCAGCTATCAAATGAGAACCAAATTTAAGTTTAACGTGCAAATTCAATGTCATTTAAAATACTTATGGCTGTTATTTTGTGCAGATAAACTCAAATTATTATTGAAGAATTAAAGAGAACGTGAATATGAGTCTGCAGGGAAAGACATGTGCTGCCCACATCAGAATTTTTAAAAATATTACAACAATGATTTATAGAAGTGAACGGGGATTATTTGCAGGCCTTTTCGAAAAATATGTACAATCTATATTTAAAGATCCACCAAATTTTTGTAGAATAAAATGCTCAACAAATTTAAGCTGTGTACCAAATTTTAACTCTCTAGGACGTAGGAAAGTGCATTAAAAATGCCATCAAATAAGTATATCATGAAGAGTTAAATAAAATTAAAAAAAAAAAAATCTGATGTGGGCAACACATAACTTTTCTTATATAATGCAATGAATTTACTACTTTTACAGTTAAAAAAAATGTTATTCTTATAGTAGATACTTTATAGTAGATTCTTTCCAAGATATTGAATTTTCTTCAATTAATAGTCATTTTCATTGATTTAGCGTCATTTTTATCCATTTGGCGAGATTTTCGTTAATTTGGCAACATTTAAAAATGTCGCCAAGTTGGCGATATTCCGCTAAATTCGTTGCCAAAATCTCGCAAAGTGTTATGAACGGAGAAATAAGTTATTCTTATAGCGGATAAATGACTTTTTGCGCTCAAATACAAAAGTATTACTCAAAGTATCTTTTCTCGTGAATGGAACGAGTTAGATTCACGAGAATGATGTCACCCAATTTATCGCATGGAATTACATATTAAAAGTGAACATGTTTCTCAATAGGAAATCTTTTTTTTTATTTTATATGACTTTTTTTTTTAAATGTGCAATATCTCGAGAACGGTTCATGTTAGCGTTCTAAAATTTATGTCAATCGTTTTCTAATGAAAAATTACATAAGAAATGTCTATTTGCGTAATTTTATTAGCGGTTTTTATTTTTGACGATTTTTTCAAAATTTCGCCCGAAAATTTAGGGGGGTTCTGGACATTCGATTGCGTATAAAAACAATAGGCTTCCAGTGTTTATAGATTGTGATTTTTATCCCAAATTTCTTTCGAATCGGTTCATTCGTTCGTCAGTTATCGTCTCCACAGACTCATTGACACACACACACACAGAAAAAACACTTCATAAATGTTTGATTCGTGATCAGGCATGCTTGAAACGTGCTCTCCCGTCGAAAACTCGAATTCGAATTTTCGCAGTCGCGGCCGATAAGGGGCGTCGCGAGTACGCGCGACACCATTGAGTAAACACCCCAAATTATTTTTTGAGTTATACAGATTTATTACAATTTCTATTGAAAAAATCTGAATTTTTGTTCAATTAAATCGAGAATTATTAAAAATAAGTTATAAAATATGTCACTAGATGGCAGAACTAAAGTTTCCTTCAGAGAAAGCAGAATCGCGAAAACTGTACTGCATACAATTTTCAACACATAAGGGGAAAATACAGGGATATTTTATAAAGCCGCGTCCATAACGTCGGCATTTCGAGAGTAAACGAACGGTATAGGAACAATATTAGAAATTTGGCGTGAAAAAAAACAGACAGTGCAGAATTAAACAGTAGATTGTGTCGCGTTCTGGGCGCGGAGCTAGCCAAAGAGAAATAGAAGAGTAGGAAAACATGAAGAGGGACTTCTCAAATTGGCTCAGTTTCGCTAATTTGGCCTCAATTTTTTACATTTAAGAATGCGTTTGTTCTCTTTCTCGTCTGTTTAATAAATTTGGAAGTTCAAATAAACATTTGAACAAATGAGTGGATTAAGTGTACGTGTGTGGTGATGGGAAGGGATGGGGGGTATTTATGATATTTTAAGGGTTTCTGGCCATCGTGAATAAAATATGTTTTTTAGGACACTCACTTTGAGGGATCACTTGACCCTCCCAGCTGTCTTACTTATTCAAGTGGTTTCGCATTTCGTCATTTCTGATGTAGTGTGGTTCTGTCCTATGAGAAGGGGGTTATTTCTAATTTGTGGCAGTTCTGTGCTCTGGTTGATCTGCTGGTGACGAATTCCAATATGTTTGACTTCAAATTAATTCTTTAAACGTCTGGAGTTTCCTATTTTTGGCATACCCGTGATCGATAGGCTATTTTTAGTGACGCTTCAGAAATATGTTGTTTCGCATATTTAGTTTGAGGGGTCACTGGACCTACCGAGCTATCTTACTTTTTCAGCTATTTAACATAAAAAATACCTAAAAATTAAACACACTTTAAATATTTAGTAAAAAAATTTAATATTAAATTTTCATCGTGTTCCTTTTATCTGCGTCATTTCCCTCGAAATTTTGATCTCAGGTTGGCAACTATATTGCTCAGATACCCCCTGGGCGTAAATTTTACTTGAGGTAGCCCCCAAATTTCTTATCTCGGCTTCTAATTTAGCAATTTTGATTTTAACGATGGTTATAGTCTCTGCATCCTCTGTACGTGTCATCTGAATATACATATTTTGTATCAGACCCCTGAGCGTAACTTTTAGTTTAACTAATCCCATAATTATACATTTTTAGCGAGCTATTTTCTTAATTGAACGAATTTAGTTTTGCTAGTGGCTATAGTTTCTGCACCATTTGTACATGTCATCTGGTTATGCATCTTTGTTGTGACAGCTCTCTGAGGATAACTTTTACTTCAATTAGCCCCCCCTCCCCAAATTTCCCATCTCACCTCCTAATTGAACGAATTTGCTTATGCTGATGGTTGTATCTGCACCATCCGTACGTCTCAGTTTGATACACATATTTGATGGATATATAATATACATGCGTTTTTTGTGTCAACTTCCTGGGCGTAAATTTTAGTTTAACTAGCCCCCACAATTTTACATGTCAGTTCCTAATTGAGCGTTTTTGACTCTGCTGGTGACTATATAGTCTGAGCATAATTTGTACATTTCACTTGGATACACATATTTTTGTGTCAACCCCTGGATGTAACTTTCAGTTTAACTAGTCCTCACAATTTTACATATCTGCTCCTAATTGAACGATTTTGGTTCGGCGTGTGGCTATAGTCTATCCACCATTTGTACATGTCACATGGATAACTTTCACGTGGCAAATCCCTGAGCGTAACTCTTATTTTGGTTATCACCCCCCCCCCCCCCCCCAAATTTTCCATCTCGTCTCCTAATCCACCGATTTTGATTTTACTAGTGGCTATAGTCTCTGAACCATCAGTACGTATCATCAGAATTTGTATATATTTTTAGTCAACTCCCTGGGCATAACTTTTAGTTTAACTAGCCCCTACAATTTTATTTTAATGTAAATTAGGACTATGTAATGTTTTTCCACTAGGAAGGATACGTTCCATGTGTCCAGGATCTTTATGAACAAGCGAGCAGATGGGAGGTACGTTATTTTACTTAATACATCCGTCGTTTATATTTTTAATACATATATATATATTTCAGTCCATCTTATCATTTTTGCTATACAGAACATTTTCACTTAATGATTAATCTCAGGTATATATAATACAAGTAAAAAAAAAATTTAATTATATATATTACTAATATATAGGCATAAATACATACATAGATCAGCGCCTCCCTCTACATGTCACTCACGAGCCGCCACTGAATTTTCGAGAGCACGTTTCAAGCATACCTGATCAAGAATAAAACATTTTTGAAGTGATGTCTGTGTGAAAGTATGTGTGTGTGTGTGTGTGAAAGTATGTGTGTGTGTGTGTGTGTGTGTGTGTGTTAGTGAGTCTGTGGAGACGATAACTGACGAACGAATGGACCGATTCGAAGGAAATTTGGTACAAAAATCACAATCCGTAAACACTGGAAGCCTATTGTTTTTATACGCAATCGAATGTTCAGAACCCCCCTAAATTTTCGAGTGAAATTTTGAAAAAATCGTCAAAAAATCGAAACCGCTAAAAATTTTACGCAAATAGACATTTCTTATGTAAATTTTCATTAGAAAACGATTGACATAAATTTTAGAACACTAACGTGAACCGTTCTCGAGATATTGTACATTTTTCAAAAAAAATTATCAAAAAGTTATATAAAAAAAAAAAAAAAATTCCTATTGAGAAACATGTTCACTTTTCATATGTAATACCATGCGATAAATTGGGTGACATCATTCTCGTGGATCTAGCTCGTTCCATTCATGAAAAAAAAATACTTTGAGTAATACTTTTGTATTTGAACGCCAATAGTCATTTACCTGCTGTAAGAGTAACTTATTTCTCCGTTCATAACGCTTGGCGAGATTTTGGCGACGAATTTGGCGGAATGTCGCCAACTTGGCGACATATTTAATTGTTGCCAAATTAACAAAAATCTCACCAAATTAATAAAAATGACGCTAAATCAATGAAAATGACGACTAATTCAAGAAAATTCAATGTCTTTGAAAGAATATAAGTATCTACTATAAGAATAACATTTTTTTAAACTGTAAAAGTAGTAAATTCATTGCATGATATAAGGAAAGTCATGTGTTGCCCACATCAGATGTTTTCAATCCGGGTTCAATAAAAAACTAATTGGGTGATATTATTTATTTATATTCCCATAGGTCCCACAGACCGTCTGAACAACATACTAAAATTTCATTTTGATTAAGTCATTTTTACGTCAGTTATCGTGCTAACGGACAGACAGACAGACAGAATGAACAAAGTCATAAACACTTTTCAACTATGTTGTAAAGTGTTAAAAATGCAATGCATCCCAAAACAATTCTTACACCCGAGCCGTTCAAACAAATGATTCAAGTTTCTAAATTGGCTAAATTTCTGAAGTGACCACTGGCTGCAATAGTGACGTCAAGTGACGTCACATTCCGCGATTTCACTGCTCAGCATCCATGTTTGTTGTAAATTATTAGTTTACATATCGCAGACGATTTTAGAAATTTACAATCATTTAGCACTTAATTTTAGTACGCTATATCTAAATTTATCTTATATTAAGATTATTCAGCTCAAATATTGATAAAAATATGTGCTGTGATGACTATAAGGTACTGCTGCTGCTATAAGCATATATGCACTATGTGTGCTTTTGGAAGTTTGCTAAAGGAATTGGGTAAGGTGAATTTAAAATTACTTTGTCGACATCTTGCCCTTGCAATTTTTAATCATATTTGTGTCATCAAAGTCCGTTTATTTAGTTGTGCTATGTTTAGTTCATGCATTTAAATCACCCATATTGCAAGGATTTTATTAGTAACATACTGAGTTATGAACTTGCACAATAATATAGCAGCTGACTTATTTATATATAAACAAGAAAGATCAATCATGCATAAGCATTGATTATGAAACACTTTCCAACTGAAATGTAATTTCATTTAAAAATTTCTAAAATGTGATTCATTCAGTGGTAATATCTTTTATATTATCACAGTACTACAGTAATTTATTATACTTAAATATTTAAAACTGTATCGAAATATAAATCATCTGACTCTTTATGCAAAATCAATGAATATTTCATATATATAACTTGTATTCCAGACTCCAGAGCTAAATAATTTTGTGTGAAAAAAATTCAGCAATTCTTATGTAATTCATCTTACAATCGCTTGAGATATTTGCATTCTGCATATGTTAAAATTAGGCTTCCTTGAAGAAATAATAAAAGTTTAGGGATCATTTAAAATCACAACTATTGTAATTGCATAGGCACGGAATTTAGATACACAGATAATACATATGTGTATGTGTATGTACTCAAAGTATTGGAATAGTGCCGAAGATCGGAACTCGAATTTTCAAAGGATCTACACGTTTTGGGACTTCTAGAACACGAAAAAACTACTTTTAGGAAGACGTCTGTGTGTGTAAGGGTGTATCTGTGTATGTTTCTGTGTGTCTGTGTGGATATTACATCCACTCTAATTGAAAAACTAATGGACCGAATTTCATACAATTTGGTAGGTATGTTTTTTGTGGGAAATCCTGATGTTCATTAGATTATAGTACGATTCGTAATAAAAGAATCTGCCTTCTTTGCGAAATGGCCGCAGAAATTGCCTTTATCCACTCTAGCTAAAAACTAATGAACCAAATTTAACAAAATTTGGAGTATAATATTTCAATAACCTACAAGTGATTTATATACCAAATTTAACAAAATTTTGTATATAAATCATTTGTAGGTTATTCTACTACGATTCGGGAAAAAGGAACGGGCTATTTTTGCGAAATGGCCAGCAAAAATCGTTATATATAAAAATAAAAGACTACGTGTGCTCAATTATATCAATTAAATTCCTATTTTATATGTGATTTTTGACAACAAAAAGAATAAGACTAACCCCATTACTCTAGGACTAGCCGTTTTTGAGATATTCTAGTTTTTTCGCGTTTTCGCTACGCCACCTTTGACAATAAGTCCAGCTATCAAATGAGAACCAAATTTAAGTTTAACGTGTAAATTCAATGTCATTTAAAATACTTATGTTGTGCAGATAAACTCAAATTATCATTGAATAAATAAAGAGAACGAATATGAGTCTGCAGGGAAAGACATGTGCTGTCCACATCAGAATTTTTAACAATATTACACCAATGATTTATAGAAGTGAACGGGGATTATTTTCAGGCCATTTCGAAAAAAATGTATGATCTATATTTAAAGATCCATCAAATTTTTGTCGAATAAAATGTTCAACAAATTTAAGCTGTGTACCAAATTTTAACTCTCTAGGACGTAGGAAAGTGCATTTAAAATGCCATCAATTAAATTTATCATGATGAGTTATATAAAATTAAAAAAAAATGAAAAATGAAAAATTGTTATCTACCAAATTTATTTTAAAATATGAAGCCACTCCCATATGCAAAACGTTTAAACATATGGAGAGATATTTATTATATAATATCTCTCTCTTTTCTTTCTGGAAGATATCCCAAAGTCAGAATTTAATTGAATTTGTTTTTTTCCCTATATTAAATAATTTTTTTAATTAAAAAACTACTTAACATATTTTACTGAATTTTTTTTTATATATTCTATGGGATAATGTGAATATTTCCTAAAAATTTCGAAGCAATTCGTGAATTTTAAATTTACATAAAAAATGTTTGAAAATTAGGTCCCATAGGGTTCAATGTATTTCATTTTTTCAACCCGTTTTCAATAAAAAACTAATTGGGTGATATTATTTATTTATATTCCCATAGGTCCTACAGACCGTCTGAACAACATACTAAAATTTCATTTTGATTAACTCATTTTTACGGCAGTTATCGTGCTAACGGACAGACAGACAGACAGACAGACAGACAGACAGACAGACAGACAGACAGACAGACAGACAGACAGACAGACAGAATGAACAAAGTCATAAACACTTTTCAACTTTGTTGTAAAGTGTTAAAAATAGTCGTCTCTTCTGTTGCTGTATTAGTTATTAATGAAGATATGCAAGAGAAAACATGCATAATTATGTATAATATAAATTAAGTCTGTAGAAGTGATCTATTTGTTTTAATCATTGTTACACATTTTTATTGATTATCTCTATTAATATTCTTGCACAATTATTGATATACCACATAAAGCTAGCTGTCATAGACTGAAAACTGTTTAATTTTGTTCGAAACTGCAATAAACCAAATCACACAATAACTTGTAAAAAAGTCTGCATATTAAGCTTTATTTAATGAAATTTTGTCTCCAATAAGAAATGACAATCAGATTATGCAAAAGCTTTTTTAGCGAGTAAACTCTGAACTGAAATTTCTTGTCTTGCATATAGATTATGAAACTAGGGAAAGTGGAAAAACTTGCTTGTAGTGAGCATTTTGTACTCGAAAAGTGTTGTGGGTTAAGCCATTTATAATCCTGGGGCTTTGTTTCCTATATTTTTAAATCTATATGTTAAAATAGAAAAATATACGTTTCTTCTGATGAATATATATTTAGTATTTGAAAAAAGAAAGTAGGAGTAGGTAATATGGAAATTTTTTACAATTGTTGTGTAAAATTGTTTATACCAGCACCTTTTTTTAACTGAATATATGTCGTACGAGGAATGTAAAAGATAAGGAAAGTATTGTGACTGAAATCAAATATTTGAATACTTTTCTTCTGATTTACACACTTTTAGCATCACTGAACTGCACATAATATCTGGAAGACACCCCTATACCTGCATTTATGGACCAGTTTTTCACTTCCAGCATCCATGGACCAGTTTTGATTCTAATGTGCTTCACTGTCAGTTCTCATGGAAGTTAACAAAAATTGTGACTTATAATAAGTTTCTTGTTGCCATTGTAGATAGTGGCTATTCCTTGCTGAAGAGTACATAATAAGTGAAAAACTGGTCCATAAATGCAGGTATCTGAAATACGAGTGTTTTCCAAATTTCGGGGATGCTCCTTACAAGTGGATTTTGTGATTATATACATAACATATTCCAAATTATGTCAGTATGTGTATCAGGGCTGCCCTTAAGGATTTCTAAGTTATTGTGCTTATTATATAATTTTTCATGCTGAATCATATTTCCATCATTGGAACATAACAACTTTTGCCCCGTCCTCCTAGAAAATCTTAAAACGGTACCCCTCATGTGTAAACAACGTATATGGTTGTGTTCGGACACAATATCTCAAGACTCTCCCGGCCATCCAAATAGCTGCTCAAGTCCTCAGGATGAGTCGGATGGTCTGGGTCTTCAACAATATCTCAAGAACAAATTGAACAATTCGAATAAATTTTAGTACAATTTTAGTAAAGAACATTATAATGCAATTGAAGGTACTTCAAGATTGTATAAGGTAATTTCATAATCCTATAACAAAATTTATATGATATTGTTTATGTGATTTTCATAAGATTTCTATAAAATATTTTATTTTTATAATATCAAATACCTTAAATAAAATACCATCATCTGTTTCTTTACCGACAAAATAAAAGAACAAGTGGATATACTATACATTATTTACTGGTGGTTTTATTTGCATGTAGACATGCTTATATACTATAATTTGGATTTTAAATACATAATTTGAACATAGCACATTCACATCAAACTGAATCTGTCTTTCTTTTTAAATTATTCATAAATTATCCCAGTATACTTAATTTGGAATAAAACTGAATAAATTCAAACCTGCTGTAATGCACTGAATTATGAAATGTGCAGAGACATTACAACATAATACAAAATGTGCTTACATGTACAGGTAACCTGTATAACATGGGTAAATTTTCCCTAAACATTACAGAAATGTTTTTACATTCATGAAACAAGCTGCTTTTGTACCAAATTTGGGTTGAGTAGACAAACCAATAGGAAAGAAATGCCAAAGTGTTTTCTGTTATTGTAATTGGTACCCATCAAATTGTATATATTTTCATTTTAACTAAAAAGTATTGAAAGTAAAAATATTCGTACTTTTATTTTTATTTTTTTTTGTATATTCTCTACATTTTTACACAAGGAAATTTTAACATTATATATAATGTTTTGAAATTCATACTTTATAACATACTAGCAGCAATTACCCGGCGTTGCTCGGAATTTACGATGCAAAACTCTGATGAAAACTACACCGGAACATATAGGGTCGTGAATCTTATACATTGTCTTTTCACTGTGAAAGAAGTAAATTCATTGTATTATGTAAGAAAAAAATCTGATGTGGGCAACACATGACTTTCCTTATATAATGTAATGAATTTACTACTTTTACAGTAAAAAAAAATAGGTTTTTCTTATAGTAGATACTAATATTCTTTCCAAGATATTGAATTTTCGTTAAATAGTCGTTATTTTCATTGATTTAGCGTCATTTTATCCATTTGGCGAGATTTTCTTTGATTTGGCAACATTTCAAAATATCGCCAAGTTGGCGACATTCCGCCAAATTTGTCGCCAAAATCTTGCCCAGCGTTATGGCCGAAGAAATAAGTTATTCTTACCGCAGATAAATGACTATTGGCGTTCAAATACAAAAGTATTACTTAAAGTATCTTTTTTCATGAATGAAACGAGCTAGATCCACGAGAATGATGTCACCCAATTTATCGCATAGTATTGCATATGAAAAGTGAACATGTTTCTCAATAGGAAATATTTTTTTTTTTATTTTATATGACTTTTTGATAATTTTTTTGAAAAATGTACAATATCTCGAGAACGGTTTATGTTAGCGTTCTAAAATTTATGTCAATCGTTTCTAATGAAACATTACATAAGAAATGTCTATTTGCGTAACTTTATTAGCGGTTTTGATTTTTTGACGATTTTTTCAAAATTTCATTCGAAAATTTAGGGGGGTTCTGAACATTCGATTGCGTATAAAAACAATAGGCTTCCAGTGTTTACGGATTGTAATTTTTGTACCAAATTTTGTTCGAATCGGTCCATTCGTTCGTCAGTTATCGTCTCCGCAGACTTACTGACACACACACACACTCACACACGCACACACACACACACACACATACTTTCACACACACACACACACACACACACACACACACACACACACACACACACACACACACAAATACTTTCACACACACACACACACACACACACACATCACTTCAAAAATGTTTGATTCGTGATCAGGGATGCTTGAAACGTGCTCTCCCGTCGAAAACTCGAATTCGAATTTTCGACCCCTTCACAATACTTTCCTTATACATTATGTATATAAGGAAAGTAATAAAATGGATTTGATTAGTCACTCTTTGGCCAATCAGATCCATTGGATCATACATACATACTTCTCTTCTTTATATATATATATATATATATAGATAGATATGTTTATATTCGGTTCAATCCCAGAGACCGGTACGGTCGTTTTTTTTTTGTTGTTGCGTCAAATTGGCGATAAACGGAGTGCTATTGCGCCTTGGTGACTCTTTAGTAACTCTGGTAACCCCCTTTTGGGAACTTGTACAGAAAAGCAGCGCATTTCTTGCTTTTGCTGCGATTCTCAGTCGTTTCGGACGTTTTGAATTAACCAGCCACGTTGATTTTGGATTTTTGGATACAACCATGTGTTAATTTTGGAATTTGATAGATTGGAGCTAAGTTTGGAGATCTTTTTTCATCGTTTTTCAAGTGTCCTTGATTTGTGCTGTGTGTGCTAAATGGCTGGGAAGGGTGAAAGATTTAGAATTTTTTTTAATGTTTTGATTGATAGTGGTAAAATGAATGTGATTGAATGGTGTATGAATCAGTGGTTGATTGGACGTGGGTACGAATGTTCTAAGTTGCGTTTTTTATCGCATTTCTTCTAAGTGTCGTTTTTTATCGAATTTCTTTTAAGTATCATTATTTATCAAATTTCGATACTTTTCGGTTAACGGGGCGACAGTCGTATTTAGTTATAGTGTGGCAACAGTTGGTTCGTAGCAATTCGAACATGAACCTACTACCGCTTCGCGGTCTTACCCGCGATTCAGCCTCGTTGGCTGTTGGAGCTCGCACATAGTTAAAGCTGTTTATGCAACAGATGTTCTATGGCTCAAACAGCGCAGTCCGTGCAGCGGACGTAACATGAAAATCACTCTGAGCCACGGAATACCTGTTGCACAAATAGCTGTTGCTACGTGCGACCTCCGACAGCCAGCGGGACCGGATTCTGTGATGTTTTTTAGCGGATGAGCGTATCGAGGTAATCCCGCGAAGCGAGCGTAGATCCATGTTCGAATTGCTACATCACTTTATGAGCCATGGAACACCTGTTGCACAAACAGCTGTTGCTACGTGCGGCCTCCGACAGTTAGCGGGGTCGGATTCTGTGATTTTTTTTAGCGGGCGTAGATCCATGTTCGAATTGCTACATTACTCTATGAGCCACGGAACATCTGTTGCTACGTGCAACCTTTGACAGCCAGTGGGGCCGGATTCTGTTATGTTTTTAGCGGGCGAGTATACCGAGATAAGTCCACGAAGCGGGCGTAGATCCATGTTCGAAATGCTACATCTTTCTATGATCCATGGAACATCTGTTGCACAAAGAGTTGTTGCTACGCGCAACCTCCGACAGCCAGCGGGGCCGGATTCTGTGTTGTTTTTTAGGCGTAGAACCAATGTTCAAATTACTACGGATCAATTATTGCACAAACGGTTGTTTTCACATAGCGATCTTCGACAGAGAACGACTGGCCGAAAAGTACCTAAATTCCTTCTGAGTATCAATCTTTATAAATTACTTCTAAGTTTAGTTTTTATCCAATTTCTGTTAAATTTGCAAAAAAATTACATGAAATACCTTTCTATAAGCTAAAGATGCATTTTAAAAACATCGGGGGCAGTAAGAGAATTCGCGCCAAAAATGTCGCCAAATTCTGGTCCGTACCGGTCTTTGGGAAAATGCCTTATATTCATTTATTTGTTATTCAAATTAATAAAATTTGCTTAGTAAGCCTGTGAAAAATAAACCATGGTGATAGAGTGTCCATTTAAATTCATATTTCAAACCTACGATTTTCAATAGTGACTAACTAATACGTTCAATAAACTCCAACAAAACTCAGATATTTAATTGACTTTCACGTTTTAAACCAACTATTTCCAACCTTTTTCGTTGAGAATCATGGAGTTATAGAGTAGAACTCCTAGGAAAGAGTTTCATTTTCCATTAATATCTCTCCTAGGAAAGAGTTTAATTTTCCATTAATATCTGAACAACTCCTGGTCAAGGAAACTCGAAACTTAGACATATTTATGGGGTGCTATTTTAAAGCTACCCACAAAATTTCATTAAATTCGGTGTAGATGTTCTTCCATGATGATGAGACAAACGAAAATTTTGTCTTTCATTAATATCGCGACAACCTCTGGTGTTAGAAACTCGAAACAAGAACTAAATTTTAAGTGGGGCTATTTTAAGACTACCCGCCAAATTTCATCAAATTCGGTTTGGCCATTCTCTCGTGATGTTGGATCATACATACATACATACATACATACTTTTCTTCCTTATACATATAGATAACTATCAAATTGCAAAATATGTCATATTATATTTCATTAAAATATGCTATGAAATTTGTACGTCAAACTTAAGTTAGGAGTTTTAATCATTTTAATTAAAAGTTGTACACAGATCTTTAAATTTTAAAATCCCAATCACAAGTGTACCGAACTAACCTCTATTCTTAGTGCTCATCGCCTTGAGCCAGTTCGATGGCTCTTTCCCCTACGCTTATGCAAAACACTTTCATAGAATCACAAGACACATTTATTACGTCTAAATATTTACACATATACACAGATTAAAATTTATACATTATAATACTCGGGACTCCCTGAGTCCTATCGTCCCTTCAGATGAGAGTCCAGAAAGCAAGTCCTCTCGTTCTTCAACCGCAACCCCCTCCCCTCCAACGTCTGCCCCTTGACTCCGCAGTATCAAATTGAGGAGCCAGCTGTACAGCTCTCGAAGAAGCAAGATGGCGGGCCGAGAATAAGCTTTTCCTCCTATATAAGCTTTTCCGAGAATAAGCTTTAAATATTTCTAGAATAAGCTTTTCCGAGAATAAGCCCAGTCCTCCTGGCATGGACAGAGTTCGTGACACCTTTCGCCACTTTTCAGTTCATCCATTTACCAACGATGACGGGCAATCCATACCCTGCATCCCCTTCTCATAGTGGAAATTCCCACACACAGGCTATGCTCTCTGCAACCAAGAATTCCTCTGTGATCTAGTGTCAGGATCGAACCATTACACACCATAATTATCAAAATTTAAGTTTCACACACAAAAGTATATTGCCATAAACAAAATTTATTCTTTAAACACTAATTACCAATTTTCCATTTCTACGGTTTAGCGCTAAAAACAAAATTGTTCTTAATACACCAGATTTATCAATATTCACTATCAATTATGTTAAACACACTACAATTTACATACATTTTTCCATAATTTCAAATTTTAGGTTACTGACTCAGAGCTTTATTCAAAGAACATACTATATATCATTATAGGGATAGTAACCCTCTTCGTCATTTCACCTGTCAGAGAGTCCATTCTAGTAACCCCCACAGATTTGAACTCAACTTCTTTTCAGCATCCAGTATCCACTTTCTGATCCCACAAATCGAGATCCACTCTTCCATTCTTTCCACTGACTATATAATTTCTTCCTCATATTTCATTTTCATCTTCGATTTCTTTCCAAATCTCCCAAATTTCCCCACTAATAACTTCATTTCCACTCGTGAATAATTGCACCTTCTCTCTCTCGACCACTTCCCTTTATGACATTGGTCTCGCAGGGAAGCAAACTTGCTTCTAACCACACCATATTTCATCTTCGGTTTCCTTCCAAATCTCCCAAATCTCCCCACTAATAACTTCATTTCCACTCGTGAATAATTGCACCTTCTCTCTCTCGACCACTTCCCTCCATAACATTGGTCTCACAGGGAAGCAAACTTGCTTCTAACCCCAGCATATTTCATCTTCGGTTTCCTTCCCAATCTCCCAAATTTTCCCACTAATAACTTCATTTTCACTCGTGAATACCTGCACCTTTTCTCTCTTGAGCTATTCCTTGGAATCGCAGGGAAGCCAACTTGCTTCTACCACCACCAGTACTTTGTTTCTTTACACTGGCCAAACCCATACCATACATTGGTCTCGCAGGGAAGCCAGCTTGCTTCTACCCCTACCAGCTATTTGTTTATTCTCACTAACCGAACCCATATATAACATTGGACTCGCAGGGAAGCCAACTTTCTTCTACTCCCACCACCAGCCCTCTGTTTTTTCTCACTGTCTAAACCCACAGCTACCTCCATAATTGCTGTTCCTTCATCTTTCCCTTCCAACTTTGTCCCTACTTTGACTAACATCGCTTTCTCATGACTTATTGTCTCAAGTTGGGCTTTAACTCAATATCCTGTTCCCCATCTTTCGTTCACTGTCTCCGTCTCCTTTTTCTCATACTCCGTAATTCAACTTTTATACATTCCTATTGAATTCTCCAAGATCCCCAATGTCTCCAAACTACTTGCAACATTTCCCTTTTCGGTGATAATTGGGCTCACAAATATTGGGACCCCAGGGTGGTCTTTTCTAGATCTTTTCCTTTCCTTACCGTCCCTTATATATTGCCCACTATCGGACTCGGAACTTGAGGTTACCTGCTAGATTGCCCCCTTTCCCTTCAGGGGCCACTTTGATATAGACATATCTATGACCAGGAAACTCTCCCCCCCCCCCCCCCGACTTTCCTTCGTCAGCGCAGAATCCACTCGCGACATTGTATTCCTTCTCTCCAGTGGCGGCTCGTGAGTGACATGTAGAGGGAGGCGCTGATCTATGTATTTATGCCTATATATTAGTAATATATATAATTAAATTTTTATTTTACTTGTATTATATATACCTGAGATTAATCATTAAGTGAAAATGTTCTGTATAGCAAAAATGATAAGATGGACTGAAATATATATATATGTATTAAAAATATAAACGACGGATGTATTAAGTAAAATAACGTACCTCCCATCTGCTCGCTTGTTCATAAAGATCCTGGACACATGGAACGTATCCTTCCTAGTGGAAAAACATTACATAGTCCTAATTTACATTAAAGTAAAATTGTAGGGGCTAGTTAAACTAAAAGTTATGCCTAGGGAGTTGACTAAAAATATATGCATATTCTGATGATACGTACTGATGGTTCAGAGACTATAGCCACTAGTAAAATCAAAATCGGTGGATTAGGAGGCGAGATGGAAAATTTGGGAGGGGGGGGGGGGTGATAACCAAAATAAGAGTTACGCTCAGGGATTTGCAACGTGAAAGTTATCCATGTGACATGTACAAATGGTGGATAGACTATAGCCACACGCCGAACCAAAATCGTTCAATTAGGAGCAGATATGTAAAATTGTGAGGACTAGTTAAACTGAAAGTTACATCCAGGGGTTGACACAAAAATATGTGTATCCAAGTGAAATGTACAAATTATGCTCAGACTATATAGTCACCAGCAGAGTCAAAAACGCTCAATTAGGAACTGAGATGTAAAATTGTGGGGGCTAGTTAAACTAAAATTTACGCCCAGGGAGTTGACACAAAAAACGCATGTATATTATATATCCATCAAATATGTGTATCAAACTGAGACGTACGGATGGTGCAGATACAACCATCAGCATAAGCAAATTCGTTCAATTAGGAGGTGAGATGGGAAATTTGGGGAGGGGGGGCTAATTGAAGTAAAAGTTATCCTCAGAGAGCTGTCACAACAAAGATGCTTAACCAGATGACATGTACAAATGGTGCAGAAACTGTAGCCACTATCAAAACTAAATTCGTTCAATTAAGAAAATTGCTCGCTAAAAATGTATAATTATGGGGCTAGTTAAACTAAAAGTTACGCTCAGGGGTCTGATACAAAATATGTATATTCAGATGACACGTACAGAGGATGCAGAGACTATAACCATCGTTAAAATCAAAATCGCTAAATTAGAAGCCGAGATAAGAAATTTGGGGGCTACCTCAAGTAAAATTTACGCCCAGGGGGTATCTGAGCAATATAGTTGCCAACCTGGGATCAAAATTTCGAGGGAAACGACGCAGATAAAAGGAACACGATGAAAATTTAATATTAAATTTTTTTACTAAATATTTAAAGTGTGTTTAATTTTTAGGTATTTTTTATGTTAAATAGCTGAAAAAGTAAGACAGCTGGGTAGGTCAAGTGACCCCTCAAACTAAATATGCGAAACAACATATTTCTGAAGCGTCACTAAAAATAGCCTATCGATCACGGGTATGCCAAAAATAGGAAACTCCAGACATTTAAAGAATTAATTTGAAGTCAAACATATTGGAATTCGTCACCAGCAGATCAACCAGAGAACCCCCATCCCTTCCCATCACCACACACGTACACTTAATCCACTCATTTGTTCAAATGTTTATTTGAACTTCCAAATTTATTAAACAGACGAGAAAGAGAACAAACGCATTCTTAAATGTAAAAAGTTGAGGCCAAATTAGCGAAACTGAGCCAATTTGAGAAGTCCCTCTTCATGTTTTCCTACTCTTCTATTTCTCTTTGGCTAGCTCCGCGCCCAGAACGCGACACAATCTACTGTTTAATTCTGCACTGTCTGTTTTTTTTCATGCCAAATTTCTAATATTGTTCCTATACCGTTCGTTTACTCTCGAAATGCCGACGTCAGGGACGCAGCTTTATAAAATATCCCTGTATTTTCCCCTTATGTGTTGGAAATTGTATGCAGTACAGTTTTCGCGATTCTGCTTTCTCTGAAGGAAACTTTAGTTCTGCCATCTAGTGACATATTTTATAACTTATTTTTAATAATTCTCGATTTAATTGAACAAAAATTCAGATTTTTTCAATAGAAATTGTAATAAATCTGTATAATTAAAAAAATAATTTGGGGTGTTTACTCAATGGTGTCGCGCGTACTCGCGACGCCCCTTATCGGCCGCGACTGCTTCTCTCCCTCAGCACCTTTTCTCTTTCTAGCTTTCCATTCTGAGATTCGGAAGATCCGATATCCGAAAAGGCAGTTTAATTTTATCAACGCTTTTCGCCCCTGTGTGAATATCTAGACTTGGTAATTCTGGTTTTTCCCGGATATCCTCAAATATTCTAAACTGAGCTTTTCGCGACTTTTCTGAATTAAGCTTTATACTTTTTTGCGAGTTTTCCGAATTAAGTCGTTTATTTTTAAGCGCGCTATATATCTCTTCGCATTCATATCTACAGTGTCTTAACTTTTCACATGCAAAGCACAACATTGTGTTCTTATGCACTTTTCACCGCTCTGCCACTTTGGCCGCGGCCATAGTTCTGGGTAGTTGTATTCCATGCAATTTGGGTTTCACTATTCTTATCCTGGTTCACTCCGAGTTCCCACATTAACCTTTTGATCTCGCATTTCCTCTCTTGCTGTAACTTTCCCTCCAACTCTCTTAACTTTCTATTTCCTCCTAATTCCTTTCTCTCTATTTCTTCTCTTTCCGTTCGTCATTCTCCCCTTTCTCTTCCCTAATAGAATACAACAAATTTCTTATCATTTCTTCCTCATTCTGCTTGCTCCCACAAATTATATTTTTTAATTCCACTATTTTATACTCAGAATCCGCCGTATCGCCTATTTCATAACAGAGCCTCAAAAGATCAATTTTCTTCTCTTCCAATAAATACATCATCCTAACCACTGCTGTGAGAACCAAAGATTACCTAAACAATAATAGCTCACCCAAATTTATACCATACCACCCTCTTAAGGACATCCTGGCAAGGGGAGTCGACGAAAAATGTGGTTTTATGCTTTCATGAAAATCAATGTTTAAAAGTGTACAAAACAAATATTTCAATTTTTTCTGCCTAATTATGGTAAAGATATGTCTCATGAGAAAATAATAGGTAAAATTATTTCATTATTAAGTGTACTTTTATATTACCATAGGTTTCATGAAAGGAAAATAAAACTTTTTTTTTATGAAAAAATTCCCATCGGTACATTTTATAAAAAAACTTGTCACCACAATGTCATGAAACTTTCAGAATATGCTACTTTATGTTCAATTTCACTGTTATACCTACACTTTTTATTATAAGAGTGATAATTTTTAAATTATCTAAAAAATTACATTGGTCTATGGAAATTTTTAAAATTTTGTTAATTAAAATCAACATAAATTATAATATTTTGACAATATAAATATAATTTTAGGTATATGAGCTAATAAAGCATATATGTGTTGGGTTGCTTTAGAATTTAGGTAATTTGGAGGTTTGAAAATTTACTTTTATTTCTTTTTCCCTGGCTCAATATTCTTAATTTGGTAATATTTAAATAATATTTATTGGCTTTTTCATTTATTCTTTAATTAGAATATTTTTAATCTTCTAAATTAATTTTCTTTATAATATTCTTAGTTAAAAATGTTCCATTCCTTAAATTAATATTACTTTTGATTTGTAAATTTTAAAAAATTATTTATTTATTTGATTCCCCTTAAAATTCCCTTTAATTTGATGTCCCATTTTCCCATTTTGGTTAGAAATTCCGTTTGTTCTACAGTTTCAAGTTATTTCCATGTCTCACTGCAATTCAAAAATTTCAGTTGCGGCCATTTTCGGAATTCTGTTTTGCGGGCTTTTTACTGCGATTTAAGGCGCCACCTAAGCGTTTTTCGCGCCTCTTTGGAATTCGGGATTTTTTTAATTGGTTCGCGTTTTTACGGATCGTCTGCTCTCGGAATTATGAGTATTATTTTGGCAATTCTAATTTCGGTAAGCGAATTTTAATTGCTGCCGTTTATCTAAACTCGCCCTTTTGCCGCAAGTATAAATACGCGCGCAGAACTTTTCAGTTTCAGTTTTTTGTTGAAATCCTTCGTTGTGGTTAGCGCGAGAAGCGCGTTGTTTATTTTCGAATGGAACTTATGTTCCACGCGAGCTTTTAATGGAACGTTAAGTTCCTCGCGTTATTCTTTTTTTCATTAGTTGTTTTAATTTAAATTATGCATTTTTCAAGCTTTTATCGCGGAATTCGCGACGTAACTCTCCAGAAAAGTACGTGGTGAAATTCCTTATGCGAGCTGCGTGAACGTAGTTTCTGACGAGGACGGCCGTTCTAAAAAGATCCGAGTGTTCCAGAAGTAGCTGTTAGGTCTGATCTCCTGGGTACTGATGTTTTTCAAGAAAATGCTGAAGCCTCTCCTGTTTCAAGTTTGGTGATTTCCAGTAAACCAGTTTTTCCAAAATCTGTGCAGCTCCAATGATTGGAACTTCCCCCCCCCTGTCTGATGGCCCATCCGGGTGAATACACATGTTTTATTTAAACTCTTAATTTCTTTAATTCTGAATATGATTTCTTAATATTTTTGAAATGCATTTAATCAAAATTTATTCTGTAAATTTAAAATTCTAAACTTTATTCTGAGAGCAAATTTCTAAACCTTCATAAATTTTTAAGAGCCTGGGTAAAATTCTAAAATTCTTTAAATTTAATATTTTTGTTAATGATTTTTGATGAAATTGAAATAGATTGTTTTGAGTTAAGTTTTTATGCTAATTCCTTAATTTTAACTAGGTTGATAAAATTCTAAAATTCTAATGTCTAAAATTCTAATTTTAATTCTCCCTGAGTTGCCTGCCTGTGAGCAGTGTTTTTGTATTTGTTAATTTGAATTAATTTGAAGTTCTATTTAATAAACTAATTTTCTTTAAACTAAATATTATGTCTTCATTTATCCTTTTTTAAACACAGCAGGTTTTATTCTATCTGTCAAACACAACATATGAATGATTTCATATCTGTATCTTTGACAGTTTTTTTAATAATTGTGCCGGAATCTCAAAAACTACGTTTTGAGAAAATGAAGTTTAAAGAAAAAATTTCATAAAAAAGTATGTTAAAATTGTGCAGTACCATAGTGCCTGTCTGTGTCAATATTTCTCTTAAATCTGCTTTTCTTTTTTCACCTCGCTGTTTCACCCTGGCGTATTTTGTTATTTTTTACACATTAATTTCAGCTCTGAATACTCACCGTTTGTCAATGCGTCTAAGAATATTTTCCATGTTAACATCTGGAAAATAGCCCATAGACTTCAAAATTTCTAATCGACTCATAGCGCCGTCATTGATAACAAATGTGGCATCCATAACACCAATATGAAGGGTTGAAATTTCAACAAATGTATTTTTAGGGATTCTCTCCCTTATGTAGTGGTTCACACTTTCATTGAGCTTTGTGTTTGCCCATATAAGCATTTTTTTCAAAAGCTTTGGATTAGCTAAATCTCTAAATACAAATTTTATTTTATTCATTATAGCCACTGGGAGTGAATGTTTATGCTTATAAATTCTGTTTTCAATTTCTGCTTTTTAAAACCACACCATGAACCTGACCCTTGTAGGCATAGATCATGTTAAATGCAAGTTTTAACAACTCTAATCATGGTAAATAATTAAAACTATATATCATTTTTAAAAAATTAATTAAGCTATAAAATGACAGTAAAAATGAAAAATCGATATTTTGAAGATTTTCCTTGCCAGAGTCTCCTTAATACACAGCATTGCATTTTCCCCTTGCTCCAAAGTACATAATGTATATACATGCCAAATCACATTTATCAATCATATATATCATGGCATATTACACCAATATTTTCCTTCGATTATAAATTCTGCTCATAGGCATTATTTAACTTAGCATTCCCCCTCCATTAATATAATTTTTTCTTTACAAAACTTTAGATCGTTTCTTTTTACCAATATTATTTATCCTCAATATTAAATTTAACGCAGACATTTCTCATTAATACCAAAACACTACCTTAGGAAAGTCATTTAAATTTCTCTTAATATTAAAATATCCTACAAATAATATCATTTAAATTTTTACAAATTTCTCATTAATATTAAATTTAGCACCATTTCATGCAACAATTTAATATCATTTCATATCAATACAACATTTAATGTCATTTCCATATTGATTCAAATTTGTATCCATATACTATTTCTGTCACTGTTCATCAAGGAATTTTCATTATTACTTTCCTTATATACATAATGTATAAGGAAAGTATTGTGACGGGGTCGAAAATTCGAAATCGAGTTTTCGACGGGAGAGCACGTTTCAAGCATCCCTGATCACGAATCAAACATTTTTGAAGTGATGTGTGTGTGTGTGTGTGTGTGTGTGTGTGAAAGTATGTGTGCGTGTGTGTCAGTGAGTCTGTGGAGACGATAACTGACGAACGAATGGACCGATTCGAACCAAATTTGGTACAAAAATCACAATCCGTAAACACTGGAAGCCTATTGTTTTTATGCGTAATCGAATGTTCAGAACCCCCCTAAATTTTCGAATAAAATTTTGAAAAAATCGTCAAAAAATCAAAACCACTAATAAAGTTACGCAAATAGAAATTTCTTATGTAATTTTTCATTAGAAAACGATTGACATAAATTTTAGAATGCTAACACGAATCGTTCTCGAGATATTGTACATTTTTCAAAAAAAATATCAAAAAGTCATATAAAAAAAAATATGTCCTATTGATAAACATGTTCACTTTTCATATGTAATACCATGCGATAAATTGGGTGACATCATTCTCGCGGATCTAGCTCGTTCCATTCATGAAAAAAGATACTCTGAGTAATACTTTTGTATTTGAACGCCAATAGTCAATCATCTGCTGTAAGAATAACTTATTTCTTAGTGCATAACGCTTGGCGAGATTTTGGCGACGAATTTGGCGGAATGTCGCCAACTTGGCGACTTTTTGAAATGTTGCCAAATTAACGAAAATCTCGCCAAATGAATAAAAATGACGCTAAATCAATGAAAATGACGACTAATTGTCGAAAATTCAATGTCTTGGAAAGAATATTAGTATCTACTATAAGAAAAACCTATTTTTTTACTGTAAAAATAGTAAATTCATTACATTATATAAGGGAAGTCATGTGTTGCCCACATCAGATTTTTTTAAAATGTAAAATCCACTCTAATACAGAGAGCATCACCAAAATATGAAAGTTTCCACTTACCTCTTCTTCTATGCAAAATCATGCGACATGTTCATAAATTAAATATTTATTCAATATTAATGATATTTAGCAGGGAGAACCAAAATAAATGATTTATTTATATGTTAAAATACATATAAATAAATGACACAGATTTTCTTTCATTTGAAAGAATCTTTAATTTTATTTGTCACATTAAGAGAACTATTAAAAAGATCATATCTCATAATACTAAACAACACAGACTCACAGTTGTAGAATAGGGTACAGAATATATGGAGGTAAAAATAAATTGAAAAGTAAAATAATTTTGAATACGTAGAAATATGCTTTATTGTTCCAGTTCTACTTTGTATTGCGCTGAGAAATACCATAGGGTTAGTCGTTACTCATTTAGCACCGTCAAGAAGGCACGTGTAACTATATACTCTGAATCCTCATATTTTCACAGAGATATTGAAACAGGTCGTAGGTACATACAAAGCTGAAGACCTCACAGTGAGCTAGTTGGATTCGAGACTGTCGACCAAGTTGCATAAAGGCGTATATTCTTCCTGTTGAGGCCTGTCAAAATATACTAAATGACCTAGATGCAAATATACCCATGGACAGTACAAAAATATTGGTCAATCTTCTTAAGTATATAGATATAATAAGCCTGTTGACAGTTAAAGATGCTGGGAAAAGAGACACCCCGATACAATATTGAGAGCAACTACGCTATGCATGATTAACGAAAAGTACCCAGAACTCAAGTGGACTAGAATATATACAGATCAATAATGTTGCCGGAGCTGGAGTGTACTGCAAGATATTTTCTCAATGTGCCCTTATCGGGCTATATATGTCTAATTTTGATGCAGAAATCTATGCCATCTTTTTGGCAGTTAATAACCTGAAGTTTTGAATTGACTCTTTTTCAAAAGTTGTCATACTGGTGGGCTTCAGAGCAGCCATTCAAGCTGTCTCGAAAATTAATCTTATCGAGACATCCACCGTAACTGAAATGAAACAAATTTTGGATGTTCTTAGAAGTAGAAACAAATCTACTGTGTTTCAGTGGATACCATCACATCACATGTCGGAATCGACGATAATGAGTCAGCTGACGTTGTGGCAAAAAAGAGTACCCTAGTCTATCTTGCTCCAAAACCTGTTCCACTGGAGTCATGCAAAAAGCTAGCTTATAGTAAAATTATGGATAATTATAAACTAGACCTGGAAATTTAACCCAGAGGCGAAGTTTGGGAGAATATCCAAGATAGCTGGAAGGCGTTTAGTAACCAACCTCGCAGGGAGGCAGTGGCCAATTTTAGATTGAAATAGGGTCATTATTACCTCGCCGAACACCTTAATAAGATAGGAATTCTCCCAACGAATGTGTATCCTATTTGTAGTGCTGATGCTATGAACTCAAGTCACCTTTCAATGTGCCCGGGTTTAAATAATGATTCCCAGCAACAAGGCAGACTGTATTGGGAAGCTAGAACTTATATGAATTGTCCCTGAGGTCGGGATTCTTTCTTCGACCTCTTCTCATTGGGCTTTGTGTTTGTGTAATTTGTAATGTGCTTGTTTCGTGTTTAGTTAGTTTACTTAATTGTTTTCTATCTTTGTATCATTGCGAGATGCCAGTTATGTAATGGATTGATTTCCAATAAAGCCATATGTCACAAATTTGTATTTCGCTACTAATTTCATTTTACAAAATTGACTGTTTAAATAAATATTTTAGACCTTTTGCTATAGAAATGCATACAATGGACTACTTATTTTATCTCAGCGCCACCTGAATTATTGTTTCAAACGATATTGGCGTTTTCTTAATAGGAAGTTTTAAATCCTTACTTTTACTTCCATAGGCTATATGCATATGGTTGAAATATGGAGTTATAAAGAAGGAGATAAATCTCCTATGGATGAAACGTTTGAAAGTGCCACAATGCTTTGAGAATTATATTTAGGTGTTGCTAGTGTTAGTAAAGAAGCTGTTACTATTAGATGACACAGTAGAAAGGCGTAGTCATGGAGTTAGAAAGAAGGAGATAAAACTCCTATGGATGAAAAGCTTGAAAATGCTATAATTGTTTGAGAATTATATCTAGGTGCCGCTAGTGTTAGTAAAGTAGCTGCTATTGTTAGTTGACACTATAGAAAGGCGTAGTATTTAGTATATGTATTTTTAATTATTTTTAAGTTAAAGGCTGCCTTATTATGAGTATAATTAACCAGTATTTTTGCATAGTTGTAGGAAAGAGTACAGAATATAGGGAGATAAAAATTAATTGAAAAGTAAAATTATTTTAAATACTTGGGAATATTCTTTATTGCTTCAGTTCTACTTTTCATTGCACTAATAATTTATTTTTACAAAATTGACAGTTTAAATAAACATTTTAGGCCTTTCGCCATAGAAATGCATACAATACAGGACTACTTATCCCAGTGCCACCTGAATTATTGTCTCAAACGATATTGGCGTTTTCTTAATATGAAGATTTAACTCCTTACTTTTACCTCCATGGGCGTAGTATTTAGTATATGTGTTATTGCTTTTGTTTTTACATTAAGAGTTCCCTAATTATGAGTATAATTAACCAGTATTCTTTCATAGTTGTAGGGTAGAGTACAGAATATAGGGAGATAGAAATAAATTGAGAGGTAAAATTATTTTGAATGATTCTTCATTATTGTTTCAGTTCTACTTTGCATTGCGCTAATAATTTATGTTTACAAAATGGACAGTTTAAATAAATGTTTCGGGCCTTTCGACATAGAAATGCATACAATGCAGGGTTACTTATATTATTCCAGCGCCACCTGAATTATTGTCTCAAACGAATTATTGTCTCAATGAATTATTGTCTCAAACGAATTATTGTCTCAATGAATTATTGTCTCATTATTGGCATTTTCATAATATGAAGTTTTAACTCCTTACTTTTACCTCCATGGGTTGAAAGAATTTAAAAATTTGATGCTGCCATTTAATGATAGGAGTTAATACTAATTACATCAAATAACCGAAAAATACTCAGCAGCTGACAATTTGATATTGCCCTCTGACGGGGAAAGTTAACACTCAAATATGGTTAAATTTTCTTGTCGCGTTTCTACGGTACCAATACTCTGCTTACATTAATTTTATAAAACGAAATTAATCACTTTTAAATCTGTGCATAAGTTTCGTTTGGGGAATTTGAATTCTAAAATCAGAGCCTTCTAGAAAATATTTGTAAGTAGGAAGAGGACAGCATCGGAGACATCAGCTCGTGCTGCCATCTTTAGAAAGTTGTTTACATCTGAATTTAGAAGAATTTACTAGCAATTTCTGTGCGCTTTAAAAAGTATGATTTCAGAGTTTTTTTCCTGTTTTTATCATATATTTAATACTTATTATATATGAATTATAAAATTTATTTTCCATGTAAATTTTTTGTTTTGAATCACATAATTTAGTGTTTTTACAAATGCATTCTGTTTATTTACATTAGTTAAATTTGAATGTTACCACAGTGATTGATCTCAATCTCCGTATGGTTAAAGCTCTTTAAATACTTCCAATTTGGCTCATATATACGTCATGAATATCTGTTTATTTTTAATTCTTTTGTTTATGTTAAGAACTATTAAACTGTCTTCAGAAAAAGAGTATATTTTAAAATTTTTAAGTATTTGCCGTTTTTAAACTCATAACTCATGTCTTTTGCAAACAGTGACGACCTGCAAAATTACGATAAGCGGTAAGCATACGAAACTGAAGCCGTATAAATGAATACACTGGATCACTGGGATATACAATAATTTTAAAATATGTTTTTCAATATGAATGAGTTTTTGTGCTTAGTTAATTTTTGCGCAGTAGATAGGATTAGTAGTTGTTTTAGAGTTTTTAACCAGTTTTCTGTTAATGAACCGGTTGCAGAGTGCAAATACAGATAAATAAGCATACGTATATTTGGGAACTCTTTTGGATTTCCTTCTTCTGTGCAAAAAGTCTGGATATAAATTTCAAATCTATGCATTGGCAGGTTTTTTTTTCTTTGGTCCGAAGTTAATCTATGTTTTTAGATTCCATTTTAAACAGACTCGGTTTTAATCAGATTTCATAGTAGAAACCCATGCATATATGTATTTATTATTTAAGCATGTAAATCAATGGTTTCTATCCATAACGATATCGCCTCTCAGGGACCGTTTTTGCCTTCTCTAGCATGTGAACCATTTTTCCTCTGTAAATGAGTTTATTGCATTATGTAGAGAAGTCATGTGTTGCTCACATCAGACTTTTAGTGTGAATAGCATCTATGCTTGAGGTTTCTGTGGAGGGAAAACGGAGCGTTACGAAAAATGTAAACACTTTGGACGCTTATACCCCGCATAGAAGGGCATGGAGTGCCAACATTTTACACATTTATCTCGAATAATATATAATTAAAATAGAAATTACTGGGCCGTTAATTATTTGAGTATTAAACTTTTTTGGTACCTTAAAATAGAAATATTCACTATTTTTTTAGCGCTCTTGTGTTTGTGTATGCATGTGTGTGCGCACGCACGACGCGTATGCAATGTATACGTATGTTCAGGATTGGCGACGGGGGGGGGGGGGGGGGCAAAAGAGGATGCTTTACATAAGGATCTGGAACGCTTTGGCTCTGGATCGTATAAAAAGTTTATGCAAAAAGGTTAATAACTTGTAAAATAAGAGATAGTAGGGGGCCCATCGCGTATTTGCTGTATAAGGACCTGAAAATTTTATTGGTGTTACATAATGTACTCTAGCTCAAACACCGGTTCAATTGATAATCATGAAATTTTACAGTTATGTAAGTCACGTGTAGTTCAGGCGCTGATTGTATTTTGGGATAAAGACAAAATAAAATAGCCCCTTTTTTCACAATGTTTCGTACAAATCGAAAATAAAAACTGAATTAAAAGAATAAATGATCTTAAATGCTTGTTCTATAGTAGGTAATTTTTTATAAGAAAAAGTGAACCAGTACACTCCCATCATGATCGGATAAACCGTTCTCGAGGTATTGCAGTTTTTCGATTTTCAGCGTCATTTCAAAATGCCTTAAGTCGCCAAATGAAAAAGGAACTTATCTTAAAACTGTAAATTCGATGTAATTTCATATAAGTATATTAGTTGTTTAGTATAGCCATTATAAGTATATTAGTTTTCAGTAAGTTATTTAGTGTGTGAAACTCAAGTGATATACATCGAATTTCACTCTGGAAAATCTTGTGTTGCTCAGATGAGATTCTTTATGTAATAGGGAAAGTAGTGAAATTATTGTAGTAAATATACATCCTTTTATCATCACCTTAAATCTGTTGTGCCTAATTTAAATAAATTGTATTTTCTGTTTTTAATAGGAGAAAGCACAGAAGTTGGTAAATGGTTTCTCCGGTTAAGCTGCTGAAATGATGCTCAACGACAATGGAATCAACTTTTACCCCATGGGCAAGAGTAGCATAAAATGTCGATTATAAGAGTTTTACCTATATCTTCAATTTATATTGCGACTATCTTGATAATAAACCTCCTTCCAGCCAATGCTAATTACAATGAGAATGAAACTCTAAGCCTCAATAGGAAAGATTTGAATGGCATTTTTACAAGCAATAGTTCTGAATTCGCGAAAGAAACATTTTCGACGGCTAATCCAAATGGCAATAAATCAGAATATATTTTACTCAAGGGTGATGATAATCTTCAAATCAGTGCAGAACCTGTCACAGAAAATCGAATGCGTCCTTTAATACGGCATCGTCGAACAGTGGATACAGAGAGCCAGAAATGTAAGCAGGAAGAAGGTGGGGAAGATGCGAAGAAACCTCTCAGGATAAACAAATCGCTGAAGAAATGTGGCAGAAAACGAAAGCTAAAAGGCAATCGAAAGACAAATATAGATAATTCTTATGATGTTAAAAGGAGTGAGAAGGACAGATCAATAGTTGCTTGGAAGGAGACTACTAATGTTATTAAGAAATTAACTACTGTATTTCCCGGTGTTCTCCCAAAAATGCAGAAGAAGATGAAAAAGAGCGATTTCCGTGACAGAAATAAGAATTCGCATGATAAAAGGTATGAAGGTGGCAAACAGCTTAAGGACGATTCGAAAAAATATGGTAAACAAAACGAAGAGTAAGAAAATGAAAAAAGCGCGCCCTACCAGTTTCAATCCTCGAAATAAAAATAAGCCCAATTTGAAAACTAACAAAAACCAGAAAATGAAAGGAAACAGAAAAAAAGTCAAGCCCTCTAGTGTCGGATCTGCATCGAAAGTGAAATCCAACAACGATCTCTACAACAGAAAGAAACCCAAGGAAAACTTCAAAAATAAGCAAATGGACGATGACTATAAAAAATTAGATAACTCTAAGTGGACGAAACAATTCGGAAAAGTTCCAAAAGCTAAAGGCAAAATAAGAATTTTAAAAAATGCAACTCATGCACCAAAAAATCACAAACCTCACCAAGGAGCAGCTAAGAATAAAAGAATCAATATGCATAAAAATATTACAAACAATAATGATACTTTGAAAACACATAAAGCTCGATATTTGCCCCTGGAAAATACCCCTAATGAGAATACGAAATTGGAACACCTTTCAATATCCAATAAAGTGAAAGGAAAATTGCCTTCTAAAGAAATCCATAACAATAAATCGGGAACGGAAAATGTTAAAGAGGGTGGAATAAATATTCACGCAATTGGGAGTTATTCAACGGTGTCTACCAAACCTCTGGAAGCGGGAAAGATTTTGAAAACAAATACTTCCGAGAGATTTGACAGAAATGCATTGAAAAACACAAAATCTAAGAGGAAGGTAGGACTTCACAGAAATTATCATGCTAAAACGCCGAATAATATAATTATAACGCCGAAACGCAGTGGAACTTCTAACAGTCGCAAAATTCGCTTTCTGAGAGGAATAGGAAGAGGTTTAAAAAATACCAATGATGACATCTTATATGAAGTCAAAGATTTCATCATCAAACACTTTCCAAATAATAAACGAAAACGCACTCCTGAAGCAAATGACCTTCAAAGGAAGTCAGAGAGAGGAAATAAAATAAAATCGGAGTCATTTGAAGGTAAGAGATCTGGATTTTCGAAACGGAGTAAAAACATCTTGTATGACATCAAAGATTTTGTGTTAAATAACTTCCATTCAGAAAGGGTAAAACGTAGTTCTATTATTTCATTACGTAATTCTGACTCTTACACAACTCCACATTCTTCAGTAAAATTGGCAACAGGAAGTGGACTGCCTTTAGATAGGTTAGAAATTGAAAGATTATGTAATGAAGCAGAAAGAGGTGATATAGAACTAAGCAATTATATGAACATTAGCGAAGTGTTGAAGTTTAACCTAAGTGAGAACTGTCGAAAACTCTTTGCGACTCCAGATTTTATTTTTGATGACACCGAAAGTATTACCGATAATTCAACTGATGATGATAGCTTAGAGAAAGGAACTAAGTATGACAGACGGGAGATAGCTTTTGAATCAGATATGAACACAGCAAAATATTTTGATAATGTTGGTGATAGTAATTTCGTGCATTCAAAGGAAATATTACAAAGGGATCTGCATTCTACCTCTGGAGGAACTGAAATTATTACTGATAGCTCATTTGATTTCAATGAGGATGATGGAACAGATAACTTAACAGAGTATGCTAAGCGTGATAGCTCTGTTACATCTGAAAGCAACACAATAAATGATACTGGTTCTGATACTAGTGACTTGATGACTACAGATAATGAGTTTACCTACAGTACCGAAGCAGAAGTTTTGACGGATGAACCAGTTTCCTCTGCAGATCAAAAAGTAAGGAGCTTGTCGGAGCAATTGATTGGAGATGAAGAAAATGCTAGCGACGAAGATAATGAAAGTAACAATGACAGTTTTACATCTGAAGAACATTCTACTATCCTTAACTTTGAATTTTCAACTAAAGAGAAACGGCAGATGATTAAAGACAGATCAGCAAAACAAATCGCAAATACTTTTAAAACTGACACATCTACAGAAAATTTAGAGGAAAATACTTTAATTTCTGAAACAAAAAGTTCTATAATTGCAGATGATTTATCTGATAGTTCTGAAGATTCAAGATCTGTGAATGAAATTGACATCAATGAGAATATTTTAAGATTCAAAGGCAATAGAAACTTTGAAAGAGACATATTTACATCAGCCCCAGATACTACTCAGTTTTATCCGTCTAATATCGGTAGCGATTTTTCTGTCAGCAGCTCAGAAAGCAGTTCAAAAGTTTTAGATAATAGTTCAAATTCCGTAAGTGATAGTGATTCCTCTAATTTCACTGAATCGAATGAGGAAACTCCCATGTCTTATACAGATGCTTTAAAGAAATCCGTCAAATCAGTTTCTAATGATCGCACTAAACATGCAGCTGTTTCTATAAAAGAGCTTTTGAGTTCCACATTATATTTATCGAGTTCAGATGGAAATGAAAATGAAATTCTTGCTTCATCTTTAACGGCTTCAGAAGATTCTGGTTACATGAGATCTGTTAGCTCATTTTTACCAAACTTACCAGATGTAATTTTAAGGTCAGTGTCCTCGACATCATTGAACTTAAATTTTAATTCTAGTTCAAACCAATCGAATATCGGCGTTCCAAGGTCTATCTTTTCACTAGCTACTGAAGATAACTATTTTGAAAATAATTCTTTATTTTCTGATACACCCACAGTGCCGTATATGCAACAAAGATCAGCAATTCAAAATCAATCGACAAATAGTTCATCTTCTTTGATCCATTTAAGTACGGAGATGACAACAGCGTCTTCTTCTATTGGGGCACATAATCTTGAAACAAGATTCGAACCCAAAAAGGTATCAAAGGTTTCTAGAGAAGTTAAGTACGATCCAAGTGAAGATTATGATTATGAGCAAACATTAAATCAAACTAGTTTTCAAACGCAAGAAATTAATACAGATGATCAATATCTGGAAACAACATTTAAATCTGAAGAAAGTGCACTTTCGAAAAGAGAGAATTCAAAGCATAAAAATCTAAAATATAGAAAGCATAATAAAGAATATGATTATGATTTGCAATCAACGATCAAAAATTCATTAGTTAATTTTAAGATTGCAGTAAGAAGTGAAAAATCATCTGAGTCACCTGTAAATTTCAATGAAAGCAATAATGATTCCGATTATGAAGCTGATTCCAAGTCTTATCAAAATTCAAGACAAGCAGTAAGAGCCAACACGCCTTTCGATAGTTTAAAACAAACTTCCGAAACTGCTTTTCTTTCTGATAAATCAAAGAACAATTTTGATAATTCAAAAGGAAATCGTCGACATGATGAACATGATGAAGAGGAATACGAATATGCGGATCAATCATCTTTGGCTTCTGATATTTCAACAGCCGCAGAAATTCACAAAGTACCCAGAAAACAGAAAGAAGAAATAGCTGAATTACAAAACTTTCCAAAAGTAAAACAATATCATAAATCAAATTTTAAGACTGTAGGTGCTTCCAGAGCTTCAAATAAAATACGGAAAACTACACCTATTTTTACCGAGGATAATTATAGCATTGATGATAGTTTTGAAAGTTCAAAAGGAAATCTGCTTATTGGTGAAGATGAGTATGAAGATCTGATTCCTGCGACTTCCGAAATCTCAACAACCACAAAATCCCATAAAGTACTTAGGAAACCTAAAGGGAAAACACCCGCGTTGCAAAGTTTTCCAAAAGTAAAACAATATGATCACTCAAAATATAAGGATGTAAACGCGCGTCCAGATTTGAGTAAAATGAGCAAGGCGACTCCTACTTTCACAGATGATAATTATATCAGTGATGATAATTTTGACAACTCAAAAGGAAATCTGCGAAATGATGAAGACGAATATGAATATGACGATAAACCACCCTTGACATATGAAATTTCAACATCCATAGGAACTCACAAAGCACCCAGAAAAAAGAAAGGTAAAACACCTGTGTTACAAAGTTTCCCAAAGGTAAAGCAATATCATCATTCGAAATTTAAGTCTATACACCCGCACACAAATTTGAGTAAAATGTGGAAGCCGACTCCTATTTTCTTAGAGGATAATTATAGCACTGATGATAATTTTGATAACTCGAAAGGAATTCGGCGACATGGTGAAGATGAATACGAATATGAGGACCTATCACCTCTGACTTCTGAAATTTCGACATCCGCAGATAAGCACAAAGCACTCAGAAAAAAGAAAGGGAAAACATCTGCGTTGCAAAGTTTTTCAAAAATAAAACAATATGATCATCCAAGTTTCAAAACCGTAAATAATCGCGCAGATGTAAGTAAAGTGAAAAAGACGACTTCTATTTTGACGGACGATAATTATAGCACTGATGATAATTTTGATAATTTAAAAGGAAGTCGCCGAAATGGTGAAGACGAATATGAATATGACGACCCATCACCTTTGACTTCTGAACTTTCAACATCTGCAGAAACACCCAAAGTACCCAGAAAAAAGAAAGGTAAAACACCTGCGCTGCAAAGTTTTTCAAAAATAAAACAACATGATCATCTAAGTTTTAAAACCGTAAACACTCGCGCAGATTTAAGTAAACTGCGAAAGACCACTCCGGTTTTTACGGACGATAATTATAGCGCTGATGATAATTTTGATAATTCTAAAGGAAATCGACGAAATGGTGAAGACGAATATGAATATGACGATCAACAACATTTGACTTCTGAAACTTCAACATCCATAGGAACTCACAAAGTACCCAGAAAAAAGAAAGGTAAAGCACCTGCGTTACAAAGTTTCCCAAAAGTAAAGCAGTATGATCATTCAAATTTTAAATCTGTGAATACGCGTCCAGATTTGAGTAAAGTGAGGAAGTCGACACCAATCGTTACAGATGATGTTTATAGTACCGAAATGATTTTAGAATCAGATAGGTTATTGAATGCAAACGGCGACAGGATTGGCAAAAGTAGCAAAGAGCAGGAATATGATGAACCAGAAGGCGAAACAACGAATACTTACGAATTCGACACTGGGAAAACTGAAAGTAACTTAGCTTATTCGTCCTCCTTTGAATACCCAGATACCGGAGAAATACCTGCTTTGAAAGGAAATAAGAAATTTGTAGAAGATGAGTATGAGTCGAGTATCACGCATTCTGGAGCACCAAGGAATTCAGAAGTAAAAATTAGAATGACAACCCCGTATTTAGAATCAGCGAACATTTATTCATCTACAGAACAGGAAACTTCAATATTGTCCCAAGAAATAGATCAAAAGGCAAATAACGGTAATGGAGATAATGGTGATGCATATAGTAAAAATGTAAATGCTCTAGCTGATTTGGAAGTAAATAGTCAGATTCCACTAATTCAAGAAAATGAACTCCTATTAAATATCAAAGAGCGAGAAGATACAGAAAAGAACCCGGATGGACCACCTGATGCAGCAAGTTCTTCAATTAGCTATGATAATATGCAGCTGAAATCAGCACGCGCTGCTTACGCTGTGGAGTCAGGTGATAACAATTCGGCATTGCATACTGAAAGAATTTCTGAGAATGCAGAGTACTTTGATTTAGAATCTTTACCTGTAAACAACAGAATCAAACAAAGCAGTGACCAGGTTAAATCAGCATCTTTAAAACAATTAAAGAAGTTTCTCAATTCAATAATAAGCTTGAAGGAGAAAAAAAAGCGGAATAAGTTTAGTGACATTGCTAATCATCGAAATGTGCGAAGCCTAAGAGAAGCATCCAATATCGAGAATTTCCATACCATTCTACCCGCTGTCATTCGAAGTTCACCCATAAGAGGATGGTGTTTTGGACTAGCTGGTCTCATAATTGTTTCATCAGTCATTGTAGGAATATACCAACTAGTTCTGAAACATTCTAAAAACAGAATATTGAATGTGACTTTTTCTGACGACTTAAAGGAAATAGCTGTTCGTGATAATCAAAGGACCTCAGAACAGTTTCCCATGTGCGAAGGTGAAATTGAAATGGGGGATCGTTGGGAAGACGACAGCCAAAATTTGTTCTGTTTTGTCGATCATGTATTGCAGAAATTTGACATTCCTGAAGTTGTAAGTATGAAAAAAGAATATTCTGACGTTAATCACCTGTCTAAAATTCGTGCCATTATGGGCGGTTATGGAGAATAAATGCTAAAGAAATAAATTTGTATGCCTGTGCCATATTATATACTCTTCCATTGATTGCAGAATTAATTCTGTAATTTAGCAATTAAATGTATTAAAGAATCAAATACGTATTTGAGCTTATTTATAAATTAATGTAAGACACATAATACATACTTGTTTTCACGTGTGCCTTTAAGATTACTCATAGAATAATTTCAGACGATTTCTGTTAAAATAACAATAATTCTATTATAATCTTCATGATGTATGTTACAACTATGGAGTTAGAACTATGTATTGTCACATCTATGAAGTCAGAAAGAAGGAGATGAAACTCTTGTGGATGAAATGCTTGAAAAGGCCATAATGCTTTGAGAATTATATCTAGATGTCGCTAGTGTTAGTAAAGTAGCTGTTACTGTTAGTTGACACAACAGAATGGCGTAGAATTTATTATATATGCATTTTTGATTCTTTTTAAATTAAAGATTCCGTTATTATGAGTATAATTAATCATACAATGCAGGGCTACTTATCTCAGTTCCACCTGTATTATTGTCTCAAACGATATTGGTGCTTTCTTAATATGAAGTTTTAACTATTTACTTTTACCTCCATGGCTACATCATTGTGAAAACAATTAAACAATTACAAAGATAAAATCTGTTGAATAGTTTCTTGCCTCTTAAAAAATCATTCCAGAATATTTTTATATGTACAGTTCAAATGACATATTTTGTTATTGGACAGTTAGATGAAACACTGGTAATTTGTGATAGCTTAAGTGAAGTTGACCCACGCAATCCGTTTATATATGTATACGTGTTCCAACTTCAATTGTACAAGTGAATAATTTATTTATTGTTAGTAATTATCTTTGTGGGTCAGTTTCTGTTAAGCTACAATGAAATTACTCGCATTTTAAAATTCGCTTAATGCAATTCTTATATAAATTATAATATATTATCAATGAATATACGTTCTTCGTACAGGTTAATTATAATTGGGTAATTATCAATTCTAAAATTAATCCTAGACATTCGACAAACCAGCACATGCATCAAATGTTGAAAAAAATATGCTGACATATAATTTTTTAAAATCTTTTAAATGCTTAGCCTTTTGCTTACGGGTGGGATAGCGTCAATCCCAAACGAGGAACCTCTCAAAAAGACAGGTGTTTGACATACCCTATCCCAAGTAGTTCGATCCCCCTTTGCAGGCATTGGCGTCCATGGACGCCAATGTCTGCAAAGGGGGATCGAACTGTTATAACCTAATCCTGAAAGAGGAGTTCACTAAAGACACTGTTAACCACTGGTATTCATAAATAATTATAGTTATTATATATTTCAATACATATAAGTTATTAACATATTATTAATTGCGTATTTATATTATTTGTAAGCTAAGAATTGATTAGCGAAATCCATATAGCTACTATACATCAATATTAACATATAATAATTATAACTGATTTCAATATAAACATTAACTAGTAGCAAAGCTGTTAATTAATCGAAGAAAATTTCAAGTTAGATACAGGTTAACATTTAATAAGAAGTTAATAATAAGACGATACAAGTTAACGTTTAATATTAACTCTTAACTACTTATCTTATCAGTTGAATTGGACTCTATAATGTACAACAACGAACGCCACAATACTACAAAAGTATCCTAAATACTATGCTTTAATTTTAAAATTTTTTAAATATTTTTAAATTAAATATGTATATAAATTGATCATCTGTTCATCTGTATAAACACAAATGTAGCTGAATAAAAAAAAATTAAAAGGAAGTAATTTATAAAAAAATATCATACAGAAATTTTGTATGCAAGATTTGGATGACATATTAAATGACATTTCATATCACTGCTAAAAATTTAATATTTTTATCAGGGGTGTGCTTCTTGAAGGGGCTTACTCCCCTTTGGCCTCTGCCTGGCACGCGGCCTTTGTTAGCTCAATCTAAGAAGTATAGACTTTAAAGCTAGGCTCTAGCATAATTAGAAACTGAGATATGATCAAATTATTGAAATGCGTAAAATTTACCCAGGTAGAGGACAGGTAGACATCTCTGAGCGGTGAATTGAAGGATTTAAAATGGAAGTACGTTTTACAATTTTGTAATTGTAAATTTTCGCCTATCTTGCTTCGTTATTGACGTAGAGATTCTAACTTCTTCAATTCGCCGTTAGAGGCGCTGCAAACATTCTCAATCAATAATAGTCGCTTTTCTCTTAGTAGAACCTGCTTTTGCGGCACTAAAACACTTCGAGTGAAAGTTAAAAGAATGCATAAGGAGCTATGAGTGGAAGCACGGACATCTGTATTCTTCGCCACATTATGCGGGTACGTATTTTGAGAAATGAAATTTGTATTGAAATCGTTCCACATTTAGAATTCAAGGTCAATTTGATATCGAGAATTCGAATATAAAGTTTTATTTACAATTAGCGAATACGGTGCAGAGTTCACTTCGACGATAAGAGTTTGCAATTTCGTCCCAGTAGCTCATCGATAGAGCGTCGCGTCGGCTGGCAAGTTCGGAGATCCAGGGTTCAATTCCCGGTTGGGCCAGCAAGGGTCTTTACAATGGCTCCCGAACAAATCAATCCTATAGGTTAGTGCGAAGATGTCGGAGGTCTGAAGATCCCAGACCGTGCGACTCACATAGTGAGTTTAGAGTAGCTATCTGCACGGCCGGGAAAGGATACCTCCTGCATTCAGGAGGCACCCAAGGTCTACCATCCCGCCAAACGAACTTTTATTTAGATCTAAAAATATAACAATTTATGAAAAATATTGTGATTAAACAGACAGTTTTACATTATATTTGACCTTGACAACTACGTCCATTTTACAAAAATGGGAAAATGGTTATTGCGAATATAGATAAAAAGATCATTGAAAAATAAACTTTAGAGGGAGGTATAATAACATAATGAAAAATAGATTAAAATGAAAGAAAATAATAAAATTTTAAAAGTAAAATTTAGAAAATATATAAAAAGAAAATATATGAAAAGGAAAAAAATTAGACGTATGAAAACAAAAACTGAAATTTAGAATAAAATTTAGAAAAGAAAAATAAGAAAAAATACAAATAAAAAGGTCAGAAAATGAAGGATCCAAAAAGATAAGAACAGTTAACATAGCTTCTTCTTCTTTTTTTTTTTTTGAAAAAAATGGAGGGAACACAATAAGTTCATATAAGTTATAAGAATGAAATAAAGGGATTCATTGATCAAAATTCATTGAGAGCAGAATCTACTCATAAGCTTAGGTCACTTTATTAGAAATTTCCATGGCAACAAGAATACAGTTTTTAATTTTATCTACTGAAGAGGGATTTGAACGAACTTTGGAGAACCAAATTGGATGTCGGAGGTTTGAAATTGATCCTAGTACGACTAGTACTGATTCAGAGGATTCTGGAAGATTGAACGGCAAATTCAAATTGAGAGGATAACGACCACGCAGGATACTAACCTGGGTAAAAATAGTAATAGTAGGAGGCTGATCTGTGATAAAAATAGAAGGAGGTGGTCAGACAGATGGTCAGTTGCCTACCAATCTGACATTAGAGGGTGGAGAATGTAGTCCACTTCGACGATAAGAGCTTGTAATTTCGTCCCAGTAGCTTAAAGGTAAAGCTTCGGCTACCGTTAAGCTACTGGGATGATTCAAGGCTCTTTACAATGGTCTGACGGAATAGCGTAATGGCTGTTAGAAAAATGATAAATTTTATAGGAATGACATCAAGTTTAGCATAATACAGTAATTTGACAAGCGAAATTCGGAACTGAAGTTGTATTTGGAGTCACGCGACTATTTCATGCGCAAATTGAGCATGCGCGTCTTGAGAAATATTCTATATTGTCAGCTATTCAAACCCATTTTAGTTTTCTAAGGTGGTAACAAGGAAGAGAAAAACAACTCTCAGAATCCCCACACTTATTTTAAAATGCACTAAAAAAATCATATTTTCATTATATACAACAATACATTTTCTGTAGGTCTGAAAGTCCTTTCAAGAGGTTGGTGGCACAGGAAGGAGGGTACGGTCCTTGTGGACGTCACCTCAACTGGGTCCAGTTTAAATTAGGTGGCACTGTCCCCGTCGTCCAAACAGATACCTTACACCTTCTGGTAGGTCGGACGGTCTGGGTCGAAAGAAAGTACTTTATATGGAGCAATAATAAAGTGTGTTTGAAAAAAGACGCAGCCCCATATTTAAAAGTAGAACTTACGCGTTGGTAAATTTTATACCAAATTATTAGGTAGTTGGTACGACTGGATTCAAGGTCAACTGAAATAAGCAGTTAAAATGAATAGGCATCAGGGTTGCCCATAAAAATCACAAACATTTGTCCCGGTACTTTTCCATATTAATTTTCCTCTTCATGTCCATCTTTCAAGTCCCCCTCCCTTGAGTGACAGGGCCTTTTGATTCTTACTCGAGAGGTGTCCGTCTCTCTCTCTATGGCCGGTCCTGTAGGCATACGTCAGGTTTTCTGAAGTATCCATTCCTATGTTTTGTTGAGCTTTGTCCTTTTCCAAGAACAAAATGTTGTTTATTGTCGAAACTTATTTTGTGCATGAATCTTATAAACGTGTATAAGACAAATTTCAGTTAATATTTCCACATTCTGCAGTTTCTAACATATCAACGACCTTTGGTTATATTTTTAAATTTAGCGAGATTGGGAGTGTAGAAAGACCAGACCGCCCGACTTACCCTAGGGCATGAGCAGCAAAGTGAGCGGCCGGGTAGAGACTGGGAGTGTTGAAGACCCAGACCACTCCACTCATCCTAGGATATAGAGCAGCTTTTTGGACGACCGGAAGAGGCGAGTGTTGTTGTTGTTGAGACCCAGACAGTTCGACCTACCAGAAAGGTGTAAGGTAACTGTTTGGATGGCCGGGAAGTGCCTCCCAATTTAAATCGGAACCCAGTGGGGGAGGCATCAACGGGGACCGTACCCTCCGTCCCCTACCACCAACCTCTCGGAAGGACTTACGGACCTACATGTTTAACGCGATCGTACTCCGCGTGAACACGGGGGCAGTTTTTGGCAGTGGCGGAAATCGAACCCGGGCCTACCGAGTGCAATTCCCGCGCGCCAACCACTGGGCTACCGCGCCCATGGAAAGGGCGAGTGTTGTTGTTGTTGAGACCCAGACCGTCCGACCTACCAGAAAGGTGTAAGGTAACTGTTTGGGCGGCCGGGAAGTGCCACCCAATTTAGACCGGAACCCAGTAGGGGAGGCATTCACAGGGATCGTACCCTCCTTCCCCTACCACCAACCTCTCGGAAGGACTTACGGACCCACATGTTTAACGTGATCGTACTCCGCATGAACACGGCGGCAGTTGTGGCAGAGTGCAAATCTAGCGAGCAAACCACCGGGCTACCGCGCCCGAAATGTGCCAACAGCACGCGGTGTTCCCAGGTGGTCACCCACCCAAGTACTAACCGCGCCCGATGCTGCTTGACTTCGCCCTCACAGCAAACATCGTCACATGTGTGACAGTGACGTTGTAGTCACGTGACACCTGGGTCACAATGTTACATCATATTTGGGACTTCTATGCGACGTTACGTATTAGTAACTTTGTAACTTCATTGTGACTATATTCTGTGACGTTTCCACAATTTAATTAACACGTAACAATGTGACGACATTACAATGGCAATTACAATGTGACGTCATAAAAAAGTTAATATGCGACGTCACAAACGACCATTAAAATGACCAAAATGACTTCGCTGTGACCTCAATATGACATTTCCGAGATGTACTGCGACGTCCCAAAGTCACAGTGTGACGTAAATCTTACGTCGCTGAAAAAAAAATGCTGTTAGGCCGGTGATCTAGCGAGAACCGGTGTTTTCAGCAAGGTAGGGCCATTGGCCCGGAAGGGGAGAGTGTCGAAAGCCCAGGCCACCCGACTCATCGGAGGACATAGAGTAACAGGGTGGATGGCTGGGGAAGGGGCGAGTGTAGAAAGCCCAGACCACACGACCAACCCGAAGGTTTATGGTAGCTGTTTGTGTGGCCGGAAGGGAAGGGGCGAGTGTGAAAAATCTAATCTGGAGTCCATCACTCCTAAGCGCAAAAATTCTTGATGTTTTTTCCCTTTTTATTTCCAATGGCCTGACTCTTGATAGTTAATCCTTCTTCTTAAGACCCCAAGAAGTCATTTAGGGGCGTCTAGGATAGATCAAGAATGGCTGCCTTTAATCTCCAAATTAACAGGGTAGACAGGAATCATATTAAAGAGTTTAGCACGAGTATTTCCCGAAGGGAACGAAAAGGTTGGCTCCGACATGGCGGGGAATAGGAGTTGCAATTGGGACAATTCTCAATTTTATCCTTCATGCCAGATAATTTTGAAGAGTGGAAATAAGCTTTCCACAGGAAAGAAAGGATAAAATTTAGATAGTAAGCGTGTTAAAAGGACACGGTATTGAGATAATGAGAGTGTCTAGCCAAGGGTGGAAGGGACCTAGTAGAAACCGTAGGATTTTGGGGTCGCGCCTAGAGCACCAATAGAAATTAAGTGCTGAGAGCATCCTAAGAATGATTGTTAATTATTCGCCTATAAAGAGGCCCAAATGTGAATCATTTTGCCATTATACAACATTGCTCCGGTACATCATGTTATGCCACTTGCTTGGCATAACATGATGCGCCGGAGTATTGCCCGCAGTGTGTGTGTGTGTGTGTGTGTGTGGTGGTGGTGGTGGTGTGGGGGGGGGGGGGGGTGCGACATCTACAGGAACCGCACTCTATTTAAGCTGCCACTAACCTCTTGAAAGGACTTTCGGACGCACGCATTTAGCGTGCTTGTACACCGCGTAGACATGAAAAGCTGGACAGCTACTTATTTCAGTCTGCAAAAATAGTTGAGTATTGAAAAACGGTATAGCAGACACAAAACACAGGAATGAACAATTAATGGACTCTGATTCTGTTACATGCTGAGTTCATTTCAATTGCATATTCTGACTGACCTTCAGCGCAGTAATACAATACACGTTCTATATCCTTATATATCGAGTTGCGTTCTTTTTGGAACAAACATCCTGTACTTTAAGCTAAGTTCATTTCTCGAAGAGCCGTTCAAGTGTTTTGAATGAAGCACCAGAAAAACAATCCAGGTGATGATTTTTCTCTTATGAATAAGAACTCTTACTTTCAACTACAACAGCACTTTTACTTTTTCATGTAGTAAAATAGAATTAGTATAAAGTATTGTTTTCACGAAAATTTTCGATTTCGAGGCCAATACATGTTTTAGGACCCCCTGAACACGTTTCGACTATTTAAGAGTGATGTCCGTTGGTCTGTCTGTGGTCAATTTCTTGCGCAAACGATAACTGCCGCAAAGATTGATGGATTTTCAAGAAACTTTATATCCAGCTTTGTTAGTGCAAAATTGTAGAACTATATATACTTTTTTGAAATTTGAGCGAAAACTTCGAAATTTGTTCGAATTTTTATATTTTCTTAGCATGACAGCATAGTACAAAATGTGACATAATTACGCATAAAAGAGGTTATTTCTGGCTCAATAGTCACGAAACTGAACAGTTTCTATCATTGTAGTGAATAGCTGCGATACAATTTTTGTGTTCATGACGTTATTAGCCCCCGGGGCGGGAGAAGTCCCCCCCCCTCCGAGAGGGTACATTGTCAAACTTGGTATCAATTGGAAGATTTTTTTCAGGTCCATTAAAATTAAGGGTAACATGCAAAATTTGCAGGAAAAAAAAAAGAAAAAAATCATAAATTTTTGAAAATTGTTTCGGGTATGAGAACGCACACTCTAGTGTCTTGATTCTTGTATCTTGTATGAGAACCACACTCTAGCTCATTCTATTACTTATATACATAATGTATAAGGAAAGTATTGTGATGGGGTCGAAAATTCGAATTCGAGTTTTCGACGGGAGAGCACGTTTCAAGCATCCCTGATCACGAATCGAACATTTTGAGGTGATGTCTGTGTGTGTGTGTCAGTGAGACTGAGGAGACGATAACTGACGAACAAATGGACCGATTCGAACGAAATTTGGTACAAAAATCACAATCCGTGAATACTAGAAGCTCATTGTTACTTTCCTTATATACATAATGTATAAGGAAAGTATTGTGACGGGGTCGAAAATTCGAATTCGAGTTTTCGACGGGAGAGCACGTTTCAAGCATCCCTGATCACGAATCAAACATTTTTGAGGTGATGTCTGTGTGTGTGTATGTGTGTGTGTGTGTGAAAGTATGTGTGTGTGTGTGTGTCAGTGAGTCTGTGGAGACGATAACTAACGAACGAATGGACCTATTCGAACCAAATTTGGTACAAAAATCACAATCCGTAAACACTGGAAGCCTATTGCTTTTATACGTAATCGAATGTTCAGAACTCCCCTAAATTTTCGAATGAAATTTTGAAAAAATCGTCAAAAAATCAAAACCGCTAATAAAGTTACACAAATAGACATTTCTTATGTAATTTTTCATTAGAAAACGATTGGCATAAATTTTAGAACGCTAACATGAACCGTTCTCGAGATATTGCACATTTTTCAAAAAAATTATGAAAAAATCACATAAAAAAAATTCCTATTGAGAAATATGTTCACTTTTCATATGTAATACCATGCGATAAATTGGGTGACATCATTCTCGTGGATCTAGCTCGTTCCATTCATGAAAAAAGATACTTTGAGTAATACTTTTGCATTTGAACGCCAATTTATCTGCTGTAAGAATAACTTACTGCTTTGTCCATAATGCTTGGCGAGATTTTGGCGACGAAATTGGCGGAATGTCGCCAACTTGGCGATTTTTTGAAATGTTGCCAAATTAACGAAAATCTCGCCAAATGGATAAAAATGACGCTAAATCAATGAAAGTGACGACTAATTGTGGAAAATTCAATATCTAATAAGTTATATAATATATAAATATATAATAATAGTTATATAATATATGTCGAAAATTCAATATCTAATCAGTTTTATATATATATATATATATATATATATATATATATATATATATATATATATATATAACTTATATCTTCGTCCATAACGCTTGGCGAGATTTTGGAGACGAAATTGGCGGAATGTCGCCAACTCGGCGACTTTTTGAAATGTTGCCAAATTAACGAAAATCTCGCCAAATGGATAAAAATGACGATAAATCAATGAAAATGACGACTAATTGTCGAAAATTCAATATCTTGGATATTAGTATCTACTAGAAGAAAAACCTATTTATTTTACTGTAAAAGTAGTAAATTCATTTCATTATATAAGGAAAGTCATGTGTTGCCCACATCAGATTTTTTTTAAACGTAATCGAATGTTCAGAACCCCCCTAAATTTTCGAGTGAAATTTTGAAAAAATCATGAAAAAATTAAAACCTTTAATAAAGTTACGTAAATAGACATTTCTAATGTAAAATTTTCCTTAAAAAACGATTGACATAAGCTTTAGAACGCTAGTATGAACCGTTCTCGAGATATTGCACATTTTAAAAATAAATTTATCAAAAAATCCCCAAAATTAAAAAAAGATATTTTCGATTGAGAAACATGCTCACTTTTCATATGTAATATCATGCGATAAATTTGGTGGCATCATTCTCGTGGATCTAGCTCGTTCCATTCAAGAGAGAAGATGCTTTGAGTAAAACTTTTGAATTAGAACGCTAATAGTTATTTATCTGCTATAAGAATAACTTATTTCTCCGTCCATAACGCTTGGCGAGATTTTGGCACCGAATTTGGCGGAATATCGCCAACTTGGCGACTTTTTTAAATACTGCCAAGTTAACGGAAATCTCGCCAAATGGATAATAATGACATTAAATCAGTGAAACTGACGACTCATTGACGAAAATTCAATTTCTTGGAAAGAATATAAATAGCTACTATAAGAAGAACCTATATTTTTCATTGTAAAAATAGTAAATTCATTGCATTACATAAGGAAAGTCATGTGTTGCCTACATCAGATTTTTTAAAATGTGAATGCAATTTTTAAATTTATTTTCAGCAAAAGTTTAAAAAGTTACAACGTGAATTTGTCCAGATTGAATTAACCATATTTTTACTTTCCTTATATACATAATGTATAAGGAAAGTATTGTGACGGGGTCGAAAATTCGAATTCGAGTTTTCGACGGGAGAGCACGTTTCAAGCATCCCTGATCACGAATCAAACATTTTTTGAAGTGATGTCTGTGTGTGTGTGTGTGTGCGGAAAGTATGTGTGTGTGTGTGTGTGTGTGTTTGTGTGTCAGTGAGTCTGTGGAGACGATAACTGACGAACTAATGGACCGATTCGAACGAAATTTGGTACAAAAATCACAATCCATAAACACTGGAAGCCTATTGTTTTTAAATGCAATCGAATGTTCAAAACCCTCCTAAATTTTCGAGTGAAATTTTGAAAAAATCGTCAAAAAATCAAAACCGCTAATAAAGTTACGCAAATAGACATTTCTTATGTAATTTTTCATTAGAAATCGATTGGCATAAATTTTAGAACGCTAACATGAACCGTTCTCGAGATATTGCACATTTTTCAAAAAAATTATCAAAAAGTTATATAAAATAAAAAAAAATATTTCCTATTGAGAAACATGTTCACTTTTCATATGTAATACCATGCGAAACATTTGGTGACATCATTCTCGTGGATCTAGCTCGTTCCATTCATGAAAAAAGATACTTTGAGTAATACTTTTGTATTTGAACGCCAATAGTTATTTATCTGCTGTAAGAATAACTTACTTCTCCGTCCATAACACTTGGCGAGATTTTGGCGACGAATTTGGTAGAATTTCGCCAACTTGGCGACATTTTTAATTGTTGCCAAATTAACAAAAATCTCTCCAAATTGATAAAAATGACGCTAAATCAGTGAAAATGACGACTAATTGATGGACATTCAATATCTTGGAAAGAATATAAGTATCTACTATAAGAATAACATTTCTTTTTAATTTTAAAAGTAGTAAATTCATTGCATTATATAAGGAAAGTCATGTGTTGCCCACATCAGATTTTTTTCGTATCAATTGATGAAACACAATGATTAACAACAAGATGAAAAATGCATGATTAAATGTGTTTTTAATAAAAAAATCAGTAAAAAATCATCTTTTAAAGTAAAAGCAATGTCTCTGTACAAATGTTCAACAATTATGCAGCCTCAGTTTTTTTTAGTGCTCTAATTTCCTTCAATCTCGTCTCCACTTCCTGTTTTCGTTTTAGTTTGAAGGCAACATCACAAAATTCAAAATACATCCCGAAGGAATCTGCGTTCGTAGCTTTCATATCATGGTAGACCACATGATCCGTATACTTAGGCTTGCAGCAAATATAAAACAATATAAAGAGCGAGCCCAATACGTAAAACGTTACTGTCACTAACAGCAGAATGATATCATGCTTCTGCCAAGTCCCTCTAAGCCACGCCCACAGAAGCAAAAACAGCACATTTTCTATTAGCAACACGGAAAGGAATATCAGTGGTCGCTTGTGTTTCTTAAGTTCAAACATGATTGGCCAGTAAGTTAGAGAAGGCAATCCAAATACCGCAAATATTAGAAAGAACAGGGAAATTTTGCGTTTTTTATTTAAGGGCGATTCTTGGTAGGTGTTGATGGCAATGGAAGTTACCCATAATGCAACAGCAAGGCCATGAGCGATGCAGATAAGAATCATCCATGCGTGGATCATTCTTGCAGCAAGTGCAATGGCGACAGATCTTGATATCATGATGGACATCCATCCTGTAATGGACAGGAATCCGGTAAATATTCCATCGTCACGGCGCCGCACAGCTGCCATCATTGATATCAATGTGAGAATGGATGCAATGATTTCACCCGTGACTGTAAAGTAAAGAAATTTAGTAAATTAGAAAACCATAAAAAAGTGCAATGTACAAAACGTGCAAGATTAAAAGGAGCGACAGCAGAACAACTATTACTGAATTCAGACACAACGAACATGTACTGTACAAGAAATTTGTTTGAGGGTTGAAAGAAGTAAAATGGTGGTAATTAGCAGCGTTAAACAACCCCTGGAAAGAAAACTTTTATGTCTCACCATCTTTTCCCCTATGGGGAGGGTGACTCTGTAGTCTCTGACCTGCCTTCTCTAAGAGGATACACAAATCTCTGGATTATTCTCGGGATTTACCCCTCAGGCTCATGAAGCAGACTCTTCCAGGTTGCGGAGAGGGACAGGCCTTTATGACCATGTACCAAGATCCGTAGGCGACTGGAGTCGAGACTTGACAGGATCATTTTCTTCTCCCGACTGGTGAATGGTTCCAGTAACTGGTCCTCGAGTCGTGGTCTCACTTGGCGGCGGATATAAATCCCTTTGCTCCTTCACCTCTATTCGGCCTAAACCATAGATTTTATGTGTATAAGGTCTATGGCATAAACCGCCAGGTTGCCGCGGAGGTCTGACTGAATCTGCCTCACCTTCTTTCCACACGAAATATAAATTCTACTATATAATCTGCATCATCACAGCCCTGTCTTCATTATTTTGTCGAATCCTATAGCTTTTAAAGTTGTTATTGAGGCTTCACTACATACATCATAAATTGGTACACATTTCTTCCCGAAGCTGGACCATATCAGGGGTTACAAAGTTACTTATTTGGTGGATTAGTCTCGGAGTCGGTTGTCCCCTCCCCTCTGGCTATGGCCTTGCAATAAATAAAACAATAAACTAAATTAGTGAAATTACTCGATCAACTAACTTAACAGTAAACTGCATATGACATGACAATAGCTTTTAAGCGATTACCTTTAAAGTGATTTAACACTTAATGGCCCAAAACCATGATTTCTTTTATCCAAATTTCTCTTTAATTAATTGTATAATTGTTTATTAAGATCTACAAGCTAATATTGAATATTTTGTAGTTAAAGATTGTTGCTAATATAATGCAATGGCATTTAAATGCTTTTTAAAGTACAGTTTTTTATTTGTGTGCAGAATATGCACATTTTATTATATAAATACATTTTAAAGAGAAACGACATAATTTTATAAATTTTACATTATCACACCAAACTGGATACGACTATAAGTTGCGAAAATATTCTTACTGAGTTAAAATTACAAAAATAAATAAATTTTCTTCTTATATTAACCTCTTACATTATGAAACCACAATTTTGTGTTGTAAATGGATAAGTAAGTACATATGTGTATGTTTGATTACGATAAATTTATTCTTTCGAAATGAAACATATATATTTCTATACGAAAATTTCAGCCTAAATAAAATTCCATTCTATGTCTACTTTATTTATTTATTTATTACCCAGGCTATCCAGTTCACCCTAAGGGTGTAGAGCAGTTACAAGTGACGATCGGGGAAAATACAGAAAAAAAAATACAGATACACACATAAACAAGGCAATACACATAAACAAAACAAACATAGAACATAGCCATATATATATATATATATATATATATATATATATATATATATATAGAAGAAATGATGAAAGAAAGATTTAAAAAAGAGAAGGCCTAAAAGAAGAAGAGGGAGAAAGAAACAAAAAGGAACAAAACAGACAAAAAAGAAAAAAAAGTTGATAAAAATTAAAATTACAAAGACAGAATGGAACAGTGTTAAGTGAAACAATTATTCATTGATCAGAATAACGTTGAGATCATAAGCTACTTATAAACAAATTAACAAACATTATTTGAGATACCTTTTGCAATAAAAATGCACTGTCTACTTTATTACTTTTAAAACTTTTGAAATTGTGTGCAAGTAAGCCCACGTCTGGGAAATCACAATTTTTATTGGTCAATTGCTAGGTGGGCTTTGCAAATCGCAAAAGGTCTCCCACGAGAAGGAAGTCTGAATGTGCAACATCAGAAAATCTCCTGTAAAAAGTTTTTTTGCCTTGAAAATTATTATGTCTCCTCAAGAAAAACGACTTACTTTCCGGAACTTTCTTTATTAGTAAACTTTCTTAAATAGTTTCTTTATTAGTAAAGAAATCTCAAGGAAATGCTTTACAGTGTAGGAAAATACAAGGTTGCTAGGAAAATCTTGAAGCACTCGACATTCGAATAACTTTGTAAAGAAAAGTCCATGTGCACCTTAAGTCTATATAGAGTAAAGTGATTATACCCGTGGAATAAAAGTGATTGCAGCATAATTTAGAAAGTTAGGATAACGCATTAGGCAACAAAGCGAGATAGACGAAAAAGGCTAATTGCAGTGTTGCAGAGAATTGCCTAATGAGTAGGAATCGGCGATAAAACTGTTAGAGAAGGTATTTATTTCACTCAATAGGGTTATTGGAAAATTGCTCTTTTATTCGGGAATGCAAAAATAAACAACACTTACATGCGCAGGAATCTAATGTACAATCTATTCAAAATGCCTTCCGTCAATAACCATGTCCATGTGAATTCGGGAAAGAATTTTGACAAGCATTGTAAGTGTCACCGTGTTACAGTCCCTAATGATACGATTTTTTAACATGTATTTATTGTCTTCCATATGCCTATATCTTGTGTTCCTGATGTCCATTCATACTAAGTAGATGATCTGTTCAACTCCGTAACTAACATATTTATTTTATCTCGCTTTGTTGAAGAGTAAGTTTTCTTATATTTTTAAATTCTACGCTAAGGGACTCTGCTGCAATAAGTTTTATTCGATCTTAAGGTCTTTCTTAGGAACCGTGCATATTGTCCAAAATTTCGTGAACAAATTTTGTAATCAGGCTAGATGAAATTGATACAAAGGAAAACAAGCTTTTAATGAGAGAGAGAACAGATATTTTGTTTTATATATATATATATATATATATATATATATATATATATATATATATATGTATATATATGTATTATTTATATATATATATATATATGTAAATATATATTCCTCAAGTACAATCAAAATGAAATATAAAATATAAAATCCAAGGAATAGTAAGGCGCATCTGGTTCTACATCTGGAATTTATCATGGTTTTCTTCTATGGACTTCTAACGACGTAGCGCATCTACGAACATCCTTTTTAAAACTTTATACATGGTTAGAATATATTTTTATTCATACTTGTTTCATTTCATTTTATATGCTTTTATATGTTCTTGTGACTTTAAGATCTTCATTTCGGGATTCCGTTTTTTCCCCCTGGCATACTGTTGATTGTTGTTTCGGGCGTGTAGTGATTTCTGGGAGTGTTTCCTGGGATTAAAAGTATGCTAAAACCTGGAAAAGGGGTCGCAATCCCCTTTGACCTCTCTACAACCTCGTAAACACACAACTTCTAATTGTATTAATCCATTTTCAATCTCATTTTTTCTTATATATATATATATATATATATATATATATATATATATATAATTTAAATTTAGTCGACAGTTTCAACAGAAGGAAGTAAACACAATTTTTCTCGACTGGCATTGTCAAAAATTTTCGGCACACCCAGGGCAATTTCTTCGCGTACTCCTTGGGATTTGCGTACATCCGGATTGTGAAACTTCGCTCTATATGAGAAAGTAAAAATTAAGAAAGTAAAAATTAATTCACTCTATATGAGAAATTAAAAAATGTGAAAGCACTCACGGGCTCTGTAAGGTAGTTCTTGATCCAGTGCCATTATGATAATGTACAACTGCAGCAGTAACTGGGTGAACCCCGCATAAAACTCTTCAAAGAACTCCAGGACTGCAGCTTGTCTCTCCAGGAAAGATTTCTCCTCCAGTTCGTTCGATGTGAGAGGACGAGTCTGACAGACTCGCTGCGCTGAGAACTGCAGCACCTCCACACGACTAAATAGGAAAAAGGAAGAATTGAGGTTTATTTTGTTAACTAGCAGTATACCTGTACTTCGTACGGAATATATACTGCAAAGAAACTTTAAATTCACAATCATGTGCAAATTCCTATAGTATTCTAAATGACATCGTTGCTCAAAACATTCTATTAAAATATGTAAATGAATGCTTCTAAAAAGAAGTTTAAGAATAGTTGTTCTCGCTATATAAAATTTTCTTTATATGCAGATCTGAAGATTAGAACATCCTGGTTCCATTTGCAAACAAATTTACAAAAAATATGAAATTGAATCAATATATGCCAAAATAAAAGTGCTAAAATTGTATGGGAAGGTATACCCGTCTATTAGTATAAGATTACCCGTACTACAATATATGGGTTTAGAAAAATCTTTGCCAAAATAAAACAGGTACTACTTATATTCTCGAATATTAGAAGATATACCCGTGTATTAGTAGAAGATTAAGGGTACTACATACAATATAGGAGTTTCAACAATTTTTACCAAATTAAAACCCAACATAATAAATTGAAAATATCCATTATACCCGTAATCTTTAGACCTGAAGGTCGTAATGGATGTAATCCAGTCAGAAATGCAATTTAAATAACATACAATTTACATACATTTATTTATTATTTAAATCAAAAAATCTATCTATATAAATAAAATTGAAAAATTGTCTGTCTGTCTGTTTGTTCCATCATCACGGGAGAACGGCTGAACCGAATTTGATGAAATTTCGTGGATAGCCTCGAAATAGCCTCCCATAAATTTAGTCCAAGTTTCGAGTTTCTAAGACTAGGGGTTGTTGAGATATTTATGCAAAACGAAACATTTTCCTAGGAGTTCTACTCTCTAACTCCGTGGTTTATCCAAACGAAAAGGCTGAAAATCGTTTGAAAATGAATTAAAACTTTATCTCTGAGTTTGGTGGGAGATTTTTTGCGCTAATTAGTCCCTTTCTGAAAACATGAATTATTTGAAACATGAATTTAAATGGGAAATCTATCTCCATGGTTTATTTTTCACAAGCTTTTACTGAACAATGAAAAGTATAAAGAAATCAAAATGTTTATTTAATTTCGCAGTTTATGAGGAGGATTTTATCTTATATCATGTTGTTCAGAAACGCAATTAAATTAAATCTGTCAATTTTAATTATTATTTTTTCGATTTGAATAATAAATAAATGGATATAAAAATATATTTTAGAAAAGAACGATTTGATTTTTCTTATAGCATTTTTGACTGGATAATATCAATTACGGTCTTCAGGTTTAAACGTTATTATTATTGATATTTTCGGGGATTATTGATTCAGGGATTATTGATATTTTCAAGTTATTATGCAATTGTTTTATTATGACAAAAATTGTTTAAACTTATATATTGTACGTTGTACGAGTAATCTTCTACAAATACACGGGTATATCTTCTAATCTACGAGAATATAAGTAGTACAGGTATACTGGCATATGTTTTGATATATATTGGCATATATTGGAATTAATTACGACCTTCTGGTATAAAGAGTACGGGAATTATTGATATTTTCAATTTATTACGTCATCTCTTTTATTTTGGCAAATATTTTTGAGACGCATATTGTAATACGGGTAATCTTCTACTAACACATTGGCATATTTTCTGATCTGCGACAATATAAGTAGTACGGGGTTGCATATATTGATTCAATTCCTTTTTTTGTAAATTTGCTTACAAAAGGGGCCAGAATGTTTTATTCTTCAGATATGTCCGTGAAGATAATTTTGCGTAATGAGAACATATATTCTTAAACTTCTCTTTAGGAGCAATAAATTTAATATTTTAACAGAATTTGCACATGATTGCGAATTATAAGTTCCTTTAAATTATATACTCCGTACGAAGAACGGGTATGCTGCTAGTATTTAATAAAAATCGTCTGCTTCTTAAACACATTGGATTTAAATCCGTTGCTAAGCCATACGATATCATTTCCTTCAAATAAATTTGCAGAAAAAATGTCGTCTGCATACTGTTATGTCTATGGAAGGTGTAACTGTGCGTTTTTAATTAATATCTATACAACCCCTGGTCCTAGAATCTCGAAACATGGACTAAATTTTAAGTGGGGCTATTCCAAGGCTATTCAAAAAATTTTACGAAATTCGGTGCAGCCGCTCTTCCGTGATGATGAGACAAACATACAGACAGACAGACAGATTTTCAATTTTATTTATATAGATTCAATGTGTAATACCAAATATCAAATTTTTATATGATGGTGAACATAAAGTTATCAAAAGATCACTCCTCCCCCATTGGCGCGCTTCTTATATCACTCTACATATGTGGAAAACGTACCTCTTCCAGTCAATATCATTAATTCATCTCTCCAGCCCATGATGCTTGCAGTGAGGCTGGTGTGGCGCTCAATAATGCGGTTGGGATTGTGGCGTTGTGCAGGGGACCTCCACACCCGGACATGCTGATCATTGGTCCCCAAAACGAAGCGGCACTCATCGCTAAATACCACACATCGCCAATCTGTGGGGCGTTCCACGTTGATCTGGCCCAGCACTACTGCAATCGGAGAGCCGCCGATGTTCCCGTGTTAACGGCAGCACACGTAAGGGACGCTGGGATTACAGATTCGCTTCCTTCAGGGGTCTAGATATGGTTCGTGGGCACACAGGAGCCGCTACTTGTGCCTGTATCACGGATCGGGTGGCAGTGGGATCTATACGTGCCTGTAGCACGATCATTCGATCCTCTCTACTCGTGGTATGACTGATCCGTCCAGAGCCGGTTCCCCGTGTCTGGGTAGCGTCTCGTGATCAGTGTTCCCAAAATCGTCGGACGGTACAGTCCGAACGATCCACTTGACGGGCTATCTGGCGCGCTGACCACCCTGCGGTTTTCAGCCCGATGATCAGGCTTCTCTCGAAGTTCGTCAGTTGCGTATATCGACATTTCTGGCGTCTATCCACCATTCTTTTCACTCCGTACTCGTGCTTGCGTCGGCCGAAGCTTCTCGCATTGATGGGGCGATGACTAAACGCCGGTTTATAAGGCCGCTGGCTTATGCTTGCAGCGCAACTCACGGGTGTATGGTCATGCGCAATCACACCAGACTGGGATAATTTGCATACTAGCCCGCCCTCTAGCTATTTACATCATTTCGCAATTGTACCATGTTTTCTTCTTGGTGCGAAACTTTCATTGTCCGTGAGTGTACATTAAACTTAATTTATCTAGACATGGATCCATCATTAAATGGGCGACACTTTTCAATATTCGCTAATACTTATGTTGTAATTATACCGAATAGTAATCAGGGAAATTTGGAGGTCAGTATATCAATAGTCCAAAAGACATAGGCGTATGCAGCAATGAAGAACAATGTAAATTGATCATATCCATTATTTCAGGTAATTAGATATATCAATATAATTTGTTGTAACAGGATGAAGCAGCACTTTCAATGAGTATATTTGACCGTACATTTAGACGGAGACAGAAATGAAGACGTCCAGTCCTAAGACCGATATGGATAAAATGTAAACTAAGGTTCTTGAATATAAGGTTGCGCCCCTTTGCCCGGCAAGCACTGAAAAAGTTGTCAGCTTAACGAAATGGGAATTAAGCTTCGTCATTCGTGATGTCACGATCCAGAGAAAATTTGAGAGGTGTTGCCCAAACCTCACGCATTATTACAGTTAAAAATAGTTCGTTGATTTTGAAGTGGCTATATCCAGGTGTAAACAATTTGCGCAAAGATTTTAAATTGTGTTGTGCACACAGGAACCTCGACGTCCAAGGAAATTTAGTGACGTCACTGGAGTAAGATGACAGTCGCAGTTAACAAATTTGGTCCCTCTTGGGAGCCTGGGAACGAAATACGCGCGAACTTCAGGCCGGCGAATTGATCACCCGGCGAACTTCAGGCAATGCCCGAAGAACCCCTGGAACAGAGGAAAGGCACCGGGGTATGCCCCCCCTCCCCCCAAAAATCAGATACTCCCTTGGAGGCAAAAGGCCCTCGGTCTAAACCCTCAGACACCCCATCAGGACTCCTCGCACTCTGTGCCACAGGTTAAAAGAACTCAAACTTCAGCCAATCGACAATTAGTCGTCATTTTCATTGATTTAGCGTCATTTTAATCCATTTGGCGAGATTTTCGTTAATTTGACAATTCAAAAAGTCGCCAAGTTGGCGACATTCCGCCAAATTCGTCGCCAAAATCTCGCCAAGCTTTACTGACGGAGAAATAAGTTATTCTTATAGCAGATATATGATTATTGGCTTTCAAATACAAAAGTATTACTCGAAGTATCTTTTCTCGTGAATGGAACGAGCTAGATCCACGAGAATGATGTCACCCAATTTATCGCATGATATTACATATGAAAAGTGAACATGTTTCTACACAGTTAATATATTTTTTTAATTTTATATGACTTTTTGATAATTTTTTTGAAAAATAGGCAATATCTCGAGAACAGTTCATGTTAGCGTTCTAAAATTTATGTCAATCGTTTTCTAATGAAAAATTACATAAGAAATGTCTATTTGCGTAACTTTATTAGCGGTTTTGACTTTTTGACGATTTTTTCAAAATTTCACTCGAAACTTTAGGGGGGTTCCGAACATTCGATTACGTTTAAAAACAATAAGCTTCCAGTGTTTACGGATTGTGATTTTTGTACCAAATTTCGTTCGAATCGGTCCATTCGTTCGTTTGTTATCGTCTCCACAGACTCACACACACACACACACACACACACACACACACACACACACACGCACACACACACGCACACACACACACACAGACATCACTTCAAAAATGTTCGATTCGTGATCAGGGATGCTTGAAACGTGCTCTCCCGTCGAAAACTCGAATTCGAATTTTCGACCCCGTCACAACACTTTCCTTCTACATTATGTATATAAGGAAAGTAATAAGCAACGGAGGTCATTGTTATTACTTTCCTTATATACATAATGTATAAGGAAAGTACTGTGACGGGGTCGAAAATTCGAATTCGAGTTTTAGACGGGAGAGCACGTTTCAAGCATCCCTGATCACGAATCAAACATTTTTGAAGTGATGTCTGTGTGTGTGTATGTGTGTGTGTGTGTGTGTGAAAGTATGTGTGTGTGTGTGTGTGTGTGTGTGTCAGTGAGTCTGTGGAGACGATAACGGACGAACGAATGGACCGATTCGAACCAAATTTGGTACAAAAATCACAATCCGTAAACACTGGAAGCCTATTGTTTTTATACGCAATCGAATGTTCAGAACCCCCCTAAATTTTCGAATGAAATTCTGAAAAAATCGTCAAAAAATCAAAACCGCTAATAAAGTTACGCAAATAGACATCTCTTATGTAATTTTTCATTAGAAAACGATTGGCATAAATTTTAGAACGCTAACATGAACCGTTCTCGAGATATTGTACATTTTTCAAAAAAATTATGAAAAAGTCACATAAAAAAAAAATTCCAATTGAGAAACATGTTCACTTTTCATATGTAATACCATGCGATAAATTGAGTGACATCATTCTCGTGGATCTAGCTCGTTCCATTCATGAAAAAATATACTTTGAATAATACTTTTGTATTTGAACGCCAATAGTCATTTATCAGCTGTAAGAATGACTTTTTTCTTAGTGCATAACGCTTGGCGAGATTTTGGCGACGAATTTGGCGGAATGTCGCCAACTTGGCGACTTTTTGAAATGTTGCCAAATTAACGAAAATCTCTCCGAATGAATGAAAATGACGCTAAATCAATGGAAATGACGACTAATACTCGAAAATTCAATGTCTTGGAAAGAATATAAATATCTACTATAAGAAAAACCAATTTTTACTTTCCTTATATACATAATGTATAAGGAAAGTATTGTGACGGGGTCGAAAATTCGAATTCGAGTTTTCGACGGGAGAGCACGTTTCAAGCATCCCTGATCACGAATCAAACATTTTTGAAGTGATGTCTGTGTGTGTGTGTGTGTGTGTTTGTGTGTGAAAGTATGTGTGTGTGTATGTGTGTGTGTGTGTCAGTGGGTCTGTGGAGACGATAACTGACGAACGAATGGACCGAATCGAACGAAATTTGGTACAAAAATCATAATCCGTAAACACTGGAAGCCTATTGTTACTTTCCTTATATACATAATGTATAAGGAAAGTATTGTGACGGGGTCGAAAATTCGAATTCGAGTTTTCGACGGGAGAGCACGTTTCAAGCATCCATGATCACGAATCAAACATTTTTGAAGTGATGTCTGTGTGTGTGTGTGTGTGTGTGTGTGTGTGTGTGAAAGTATGTGTGTATATTTGTGTGTGTGTCAGTGAGTCTGTGGAGACGATAACTGACGAACGAATAGACCGATTCGAACCAAATTTGGTACAAAAATCACAATCCGTAAACACTGGAAGCCTATTGTTTTTATACGCAATCGAATGTTCAGAACCCCCCTAAATTTTCGAATGAAATTTTGAAAAAATCGTCAAAAAATTAAAACCACTAATAAAGTTACGCAAATAGACATTTCTTATGTAATTTTTCATTAGAAAACGATTGACATAAATTTTAGAACGCTAACGTGAACCGTTCTCGAGATATTGTACATTTAAAAAAAAAATTATCAAAAAGTCATATAAAATAAAAAGAAAAATATTTCCTATAGAGAAACATGTTTACTTTTCATATGTAATACCATGCGCTAAATTGAGTGACATCCTTCTCGTGGATCTAGCTCGTTCCATTCTTGAAAAAAGATACTTTGAATAATACTTTTGTATTTGAACGCCAATAGTCATTTATCTGCTTTAAGAAAAACTTATTTCTTAGTGCATAACGCTTGGCGAGATTTTGGCGACGAATTTGGCGGAATGTCGCCAACTTGGCGACTTTTTTGAAATGTTGCCAAATTAACGAAAATCTCGCCAAATGGATAAAAATGACGCTAAATCAATGAAAATGACGACTAATTGTCGAAAATTCAATATCTTGGAAAGAATATTAGTATCTACTACAAGAAAATCCTATTTTTTTACTGTAAAAGTAGTAAATTCATTACATTATATAAGGAAAGTCATGTGTTGCCCACATCAGATTTTTTTTAAACGTAATCGAATGTTCAGAACCCGCCAAAATTTTCGAGTGAAATTTTGAAAAAATCGTCAAAAAATAAAAACCGCTAATAAAGTTACGCAAATAGACATTTCTTATGTAATTTTTCATTAGAAAACGATTAACATAAAATTTAGAACGCTAACATGAACCGTTCTCGAGATATTTCACATTTTTCAAAAAAATTATCAAAAAGTCATATAAAATAAAAAAATATATTTCCTATTGAGAAACATGTTCACTTTTCATATGTAATACCATGCGATAAATTGGGTGACATCATTCTCGTGGATCAAGCTCGTTCCATTCATGAAAAAAGATACTTCGAGTAATACTTTTGTATTTGAACGCCAATATTTATCTGTTATAAGAATAACTTATTTCTCCGTCAGTAAAGCTTGGCGAGATTTTGGCGACGAATTTGGCAGAATGTCGCCAACTTGGCGACTTTTTGAAATGTTGCCAAATTAACGAAAATCTCGCCAAATGGATAAAAATGACGCTAAATCAATGAAAATGACGACTAATTATCGAAAATTCAATATCTTGGAAAGAATATTGGTATCTACTATACGATAAACCTATTTTTTTTTACTGTTAAAGTAGTAAATTCATTGCATTATATAAGGAAAGTCATGTGGTGCCCACATCAGATTTTTTTTACTGTGAAAGTAGTAAATTCAGTACATTATATAAGGAAAGTCATGTGTTGCCCACATCAGATTTTTGTGTGGGTGCATTCCCCTTTACTTTAGTCGAGGGAAAAAATGTTTCCTCCCATCTGTTCTAGTAAATATCATTCACGATACTGTCGGAGTACAGAAAAGTTATCACATTCGATTTTATAACAACTTCGATTTTATATAAGGCGTGACAGGAATATCTTTCGTCAGGTAGCTTTATACAAAGATGGACTTTATGACTTTTGACCTTGTTTGATTTTATGTCTCTCATCGCGAGAGAGAGACAATATTTGTAAGTTTCACATTCCCATAATTTTGCAATTGCTTTGAGACGTCTCAAACTTGATTAGTCAAGGCAGCATTCTTCAAATTTTTTTGCCGAATGTAAAGGTGAAGGTGGTAGTATTTTAGGGCTTTTCTATTAGGCTAAAAATCAAGCATAATTGGGGTAGTTATTTGGGTAATGACGCTAATTTGTTATGCAACCTATTGTTACTTTCCTTATATACATAATGTATAAGGAAAGTATTGTGACGGGGTCGAAAATTCGAATTCGAGTTTTTGACGGGAGAGCACGTTTCAAGCATCCCTGATCACGAATCAAACATTCTTGAGGTGATGTCTGTGTGTGTGTCAGTGAGTCTGTGGAGACGATATCTCACGAACGAATAGAGCGATTAAAAGGAAATTTGGTGCAAAAATCACAATCCATGAATACTGGAAGCCTATTGTTTTTAAACGCAATCGAATGTTCAGAACCCCCCTAAACTTTCGAGTGAAATTTTGAAAAAATCATCAAAACATCAAAACCTTTAATAAAGTTACGCAAATAGACATTTCTTATGTAATTTTTCCTTAGAAAACGATTAACATAAACTTTAGAACGCTAGCATTAACCGTTCTCGAGATATTGCACATTTTTCAAATAAATTTATAAAAAAATCCCATAAATTAAAAAAACTATATTAACTGTTGAGAAACATGTTCACTTTCATATGTAATATCATGAGATAAATTTGGTGACATCATTCCCGTGGATCTAGCTCGTTCCATTCATAAGAAAATATACTTTGAGTAATACATTTGTATTTGAACGCCAATAGTCATTTATTTGCTATAAGAATAACTTACTTCTCCTTCCATAACGCTTGGTGAGATTTTGGCGACGAATTTGGCGGAATGTCGCCAACTTGACGACTTTTTAAAGTGTTGCCAAATTAACGAAAATCTCTCCAAATGGAAATAAATGACGCTAAATCGATGGAAATGATGACTAATTAACTAAAATTCAATATCTTGGAAAGAATATAAGTATCTACTATAAGAATAACCTATTTTTTTTGCTGTAAAAGTAGTAAATTCATTGAATTATATAAGGAAAATCATGTGCTGTCCACATCAGATTTTTTTTTGTGTGCCAATTAACAAGTTGGACCTGGGAAAAACGGTTGGTAATATAAAAATAGTATGTGCTACAGGGTTTGCAAGCCATTAAGTACCTAATAATTTTGTAAAGAAAGGTTGCAGAGCCTACTTCGATGATAAGAGAGTGCAATTTCGTCCTATTAACTCAACCGTAAAGCGTTGGCTGGACAGTACGAAGATCACGAGTTCGATTCCCGGTTGAGAAAACAAGGTTCTTTACAATAGAGTCCGAACAAATCAACCCTGTAGGTTAGTGCAAAGATCTTGGAGGTCTGAAAGGGACCCTAGTACGACTAGCACAGATTCAGTTGACTCTGGAGTATTGAACTCCAATTTCAAAACGGGAGAAAAACGACCACGTAGAAAACTAACCCAGAGGATAAAAATAGTAGCAGGAGGCAAACCTGAGGTAAAAATAGCAGGAAATGATTTGTCAGATTGTCAGTTACACGCCAATATGAAATTAGAGGGTGGAGAATGCAGCGTCCACTTCGTCGATAAGAACTTGTAATTTCGTCCCATTAGCTCAACGGTAGAGCATCTCCTGGCCAGTACGAAGATTCAGGGTTCAATTCCCGGTTGGAATAGGTTCTTTACAAGGTTCATAGTGTAGACGTTAAGTCTATATACAGTAAAGTGACCATTCTCGATCGAATAAAAGTGACTGCAGCAACCCTAGCGGAAAATTAAAAAAAAATTAAGATGACGAATTCGGCGAAAAAGCGAAATAGACAAAAAATAGCCAATTACAAATTTTCAGAGTAATTATTAAGAATTGACAAAAAAATCTGTTACAGAAGGCTTTTATTTGACAAAATAGTGTTATTGGCGAACGGATATCCTATTCAGTATAATGCTAAAATAGACATCACTCATATTCTCAAGAACTTAATGTATAGACTGTTTGAAATGCTCTAAGGCGTCAACATTGTATATTTGAATTCGATAAAAAATAGTTCAGCGTACTAAAAATATTGCATCAGACTAACATGGAAGGTGTGACCGTGTTACGAGTGTCGAGTAAGACAAGTCGTAGTCAATTCCCTTATACAGTTCTGAACGCACTAATTTTTATCTCACAAATGTATACTACAATACTGGCATTTTTTTGCTGATGTTTCTGAATCATCCGGCAACGTTTAACATCATAGCGACGGGGATGTGCATCCATTAACAGATTGAGCATGACTGATATTAATCGCCATCCAAATATACGTTTCGGGCACTTCTGGTGCTTCCTACTAATGAAACAATGCCCTACAACTTTGCAATTGGTTCTTTTTTAACACTTTACAACAAAGTTGAAAAGTGTTTATGACTTTGTTCATTCTGTCTGTCTGTCTGTCTCTCTCTCTGTCTGCCCGTTAGCACGATAACTGCCGTAAAAATGACTTAATCAAAATGAAATTTTAGTATGTTGTTCAGACGGTCTGTAGGACCTATGGGAATATAAATAAATAATATCACCCAATTGGTTTTGGATTGAACCCGGGTTGAAAAAATGAAATACATTGAGCCCTATGGGACCTAATTTTTCAATCATTTTTTAAGCGGATTTAAAATTCACAAATTGCTTCGAAAATTTTAGGTAATTTTCAAATTGTTCCATAAAATATATAAAAAAAAATTCAGCGAAATATATTCAGTAGTTTTTTAAATAAAAAATTAAAATAATAATTACACCTCTTATGTGAAACGATCACGTGACCATGAAATGAAAAGATCACATGACTACTTCAAAATGATATATGGCATCCATCTTTTTTCAAAATCGTGATTTTTTAAGTTCTTTTTAATTCATATTGAGTGTTGTATCCGTCCTAAAACTACTTTATTTTTGCTTAAATTCTGTGCATCTACATACTGGAACAACGTAAATACAATATATTTGAGTTTAAATGATTATCCAAATTTGATTATCTCTACAACGAAGCCTATTTTTCACTTATGTAAAATGTAAACAGCAAAATATGTAGAATGAGTTGTATATTAGAATTGCTGTATTTCTTTAACACAAAATAATTTAGTCCATGGAGTCTGCATGGCTGATATGAATGAAATAATCATTGATTTTATAAAGGACGATTTTTTCGATGAAGTTTTAAGCATAGAGTTTAATTACTTGTAGCTCCATGGTCTTAATTTTTAAATAAAATAAATTATTATAGTATTGTGATGAATGAAATGAATGGGAGAAAGTTATGAATGAAATGCTGTTTTTATAGAGAGATCCAGGCGTGTTATTTTTTCTATGACGTCATTTGAATTAATTTCAGTTATTTTCGATGAAGTTTTCAAATATAATAAATTATCGTAGTATTATGATAGTTTTAAAAATATTACCGTGGAATGTATCGCATTTTAGAGATATTTAAACCAGGCAATTTATATTTCAATGCCGCCATTCGAATGACGTTCATTTTTTTCGATGAAGGTTTGAGTTTTCAAGTATAATAAATTAATGTAGTATTGTGATAAGTTTTAAAATATTACCGAGGAATTTGTTGCATTTTAGACCTTTTTAAATAAAATTGCATTGAAGTTGGAAAGTGTTTCATAATCAATGCTTTAAGCATGATTGATCTTTCTTGTTCTATTTTGCTTTGTTGCGATTTCGTTATCCTAATTTTTTAACTTCCCCACTAAAAGCATCACATTGGCTTCTATTCGATCGGGCACGGTTGCTGTACTGTAGATAGACCTAACGTGTATACTAGTAGCATGCGGTGAAGTAAAGCAGTGGATGAAGTGCTCTACTTACATTAAACATCAACATATTCATAAATTAAAGCATTTTTTCTTTTATAATTTTCACATTGTTTGACTGGAAAACGCACCTTTTAATCGCAACTTAAGCAATCGGAACAATTATACGATGCTCCCAAACTACTTTTCTTTAAAATTGTTACTTTCCTTATATACATAATGTATAAGGAAAGTATTGTGACGGGGTCGAAAATTCGAATTCGAGTTTTCGACGGGAGAGCACGTTTCAAGCATCCCTGATCACGAATCGAACATTTTTGAAGTGATGTCTGTGTGTGTGTATGTGTGTGTGTGTGTGTGTGTGTGTGTGTGAAAGTATGTGTGTGTGTGTGAAAGTATGTGTGTGTGTCAGTGAGTCTGTGGAGACGATAACTGACGAACGAATGGACCGATTCGAACCAAATTTGGTACAAAAATCACAATCGGTAAACACTGGAAGCCTATTGTTTTTATACGCAATCGAATGTTCAGAACCCCCCTAAATTTTCGAATGAAATTTAAAAAAATCGTCAAAAAATCAAAACCACTAAAAAAGTAACGCAAATAGACATTTCTTATGTAATTTTTCATTAGAAAACGATTGGTATAAATTTTAGAACGCTAACATGAACCTTTCTCGAGATATTGCACATTTTTTAAAAAAAATATCAAAAGTCATAAAATAAAAAAAAATATTTCCTATTGAGAAACATGTTCACTTTTCATATGTAATACCATACGATAAATTGGGTGATATCATTCTCGTGGATCTAGCTCGTTCCATTCATGAAAAAAGATACTTTGAGTAATACGTTTGTATTTGAACGCCAATAGTCATTCGTCTGTTGTAAGAATAACTTATTTCTTCGTCCATAATTCTTTTCGAGATTTTGGCGACGAATTTGGCAGAATGTCGCCAACTTGGCGACTTTTTGAAATGTTGCCAAATTAACGAAAATCTCGCCAAATGGATAAAAATGACGCTAAATCAATGAAAATGACGACTAATTATCGAAAATTCAATATCTTGGAAAGAATATTGGTATCTACTATACGATAAACCTATTTTTTTTACTGTTAAAGTAGTAAATTCATTGCATTATATAAGGAAAGTCATGTGGTGCCCACATCAGATTTTTTTTACTGTGAAAGTAGTAAATTCAGTACATTATATAAGGAAAGTCATGTGTTGCCCACATCAGATTTTTGTGTGGGTGCATTCCCCTTTACTTTAGTCGAGGGAAAAAATGTTTCCTCCCATCTGTTCTAGTAAATATCATTCACGATACTGTCGGAGTACAGAAAAGTTATCACATTCGATTTTATAACAACTTCGATTTTATATAAGGCGTGACAGGAATATCTTTCGTCAGGTAGCTTTATACAAAGATGGACTTTATGACTTTTGACCTTGTTTGATTTTATGTCTCTCATCGCGAGAGAGAGACAATATTTGTAAGTTTCACATTCCCATAATTTTGCAATTGCTTTGAGACGTCTCAAACTTGATTAGTCAAGGCAGCATTCTTCAAATTTTTTTGCCGAATGTAAAGGTGAAGGTGGTAGTATTTTAGGGCTTTTCTATTAGGCTAAAAATCAAGCATAATTGGGGTAGTTATTTGGGTAATGACGCTAATTTGTTATGCAACCTATTGTTACTTTCCTTATATACATAATGTATAAGGAAAGTATTGTGACGGGGTCGAAAATTCGAATTCGAGTTTTTGACGGGAGAGCACGTTTCAAGCATCCCTGATCACGAATCAAACATTCTTGAGGTGATGTCTGTGTGTGTGTCAGTGAGTCTGTGGAGACGATATCTCACGAACGAATAGAGCGATTAAAAGGAAATTTGGTGCAAAAATCACAATCCATGAATACTGGAAGCCTATTGTTTTTAAACGCAATCGAATGTTCAGAACCCCCCTAAACTTTCGAGTGAAATTTTGAAAAAATCATCAAAACATCAAAACCTTTAATAAAGTTACGCAAATAGACATTTCTTATGTAATTTTTCCTTAGAAAACGATTAACATAAACTTTAGAACGCTAGCATTAACCGTTCTCGAGATATTGCACATTTTTCAAATAAATTTATAAAAAAATCCCATAAATTAAAAAAACTATATTAACTGTTGAGAAACATGTTCACTTTCATATGTAATATCATGAGATAAATTTGGTGACATCATTACCGTGGATGTAGCTCGTTCCATTCATAAGAAAATATACTTTGAGTAATACATTTGTATTTGAACGCCAATAGTCATTTATTTGCTATAAGAATAACTTACTTCTCCTTCCATAACGCTTGGTGAGATTTTGGCGACGAATTTGGCGGAATGTCGCCAACTTGACGACTTTTTAAAGTGTTGCCAAATTAACGAAAATCTCTCCAAATGGAAATAAATGACGCTAAATCGATGGAAATGATGACTAATTAACTAAAATTCAATATCTTGGAAAGAATATAAGTATCTACTATAAGAATAACCTATTTTTTTTGCTGTAAAAGTAGTAAATTCATTGAATTATATAAGGAAAATCATGTGCTGTCCACATCAGATTTTTTTTTGTGTGCCAATTAACAAGTTGGACCTGGGAAAAACGGTTGGTAATATAAAAATAGTATGTGCTACAGGGTTTGCAAGCCATTAAGTACCTAATAATTTTGTAAAGAAAGGTTGCAGAGCCTACTTCGATGATAAGAGAGTGCAATTTCGTCCTATTAACTCAACCGTAAAGCGTTGGCTGGACAGTACGAAGATCACGAGTTCGATTCCCGGTTGAGAAAACAAGGTTCTTTACAATAGAGTCCGAACAAATCAACCCTGTAGGTTAGTGCAAAGATCTTGGAGGTCTGAAAGGGACCCTAGTACGACTAGCACAGATTCAGTTGACTCTGGAGTATTGAACTCCAATTTCAAAACGGGAGAAAAACGACCACGTAGAAAACTAACCCAGAGGATAAAAATAGTAGCAGGAGGCAAACCTGAGGTAAAAATAGCAGGAAATGATTTGTCAGATTGTCAGTTACACGCCAATATGAAATTAGAGGGTGGAGAATGCAGCGTCCACTTCGTCGATAAGAACTTGTAATTTCGTCCCATTAGCTCAACGGTAGAGCATCTCCTGGCCAGTACGAAGATTCAGGGTTCAATTCCCGGTTGGAATAGGTTCTTTACAAGGTTCATAGTGTAGACGTTAAGTCTATATACAGTAAAGTGACCATTCTCGATCGAATAAAAGTGACTGCAGCAACCCTAGCGGAAAATTAAAAAAAAATTAAGATGACGAATTCGGCGAAAAAGCGAAATAGACAAAAAATAGCCAATTACAAATTTTCAGAGTAATTATTAAGAATTGACAAAAAAATCTGTTACAGAAGGCTTTTATTTGACAAAATAGTGTTATTGGCGAACGGATATCCTATTCAGTATAATGCTAAAATAGACATCACTCATATTCTCAAGAACTTAATGTATAGACTGTTTGAAATGCTCTAAGGCGTCAACATTGTATATTTGAATTCGATAAAAAATAGTTCAGCGTACTAAAAATATTGCATCAGACTAACATGGAAGGTGTGACCGTGTTACGAGTGTCGAGTAAGACAAGTCGTAGTCAATTCCCTTATACAGTTCTGAACGCACTAATTTTTATCTCACAAATGTATACTACAATACTGGCATTTTTTTGCTGATGTTTCTGAATCATCCGGCAACGTTTAACATCATAGCGACGGGGATGTGCATCCATTAACAGATTGAGCATGACTGATATTAATCGCCATCCAAATATACGTTTCGGGCACTTCTGGTGCTTCCTACTAATGAAACAATGCCCTACAACTTTGCAATTGGTTCTTTTTTAACACTTTACAACAAAGTTGAAAAGTGTTTATGACTTTGTTCATTCTGTCTGTCTGTCTGTCTCTCTCTCTGTCTGCCCGTTAGCACGATAACTGCCGTAAAAATGACTTAATCAAAATGAAATTTTAGTATGTTGTTCAGACGGTCTGTAGGACCTATGGGAATATAAATAAATAATATCACCCAATTGGTTTTGGATTGAACCCGGGTTGAAAAAATGAAATACATTGAGCCCTATGGGACCTAATTTTTCAATCATTTTTTAAGCGGATTTAAAATTCACAAATTGCTTCGAAAATTTTAGGTAATTTTCAAATTGTTCCATAAAATATATAAAAAAAAATTCAGCGAAATATATTCAGTAGTTTTTTAAATAAAAAATTAAAATAATAATTACACCTCTTATGTGAAACGATCACGTGACCATGAAATGAAAAGATCACATGACTACTTCAAAATGATATATGGCATCCATCTTTTTTCAAAATCGTGATTTTTTAAGTTCTTTTTAATTCATATTGAGTGTTGTATCCGTCCTAAAACTACTTTATTTTTGCTTAAATTCTGTGCATCTACATACTGGAACAACGTAAATACAATATATTTGAGTTTAAATGATTATCCAAATTTGATTATCTCTACAACGAAGCCTATTTTTCACTTATGTAAAATGTAAACAGCAAAATATGTAGAATGAGTTGTATATTAGAATTGCTGTATTTCTTTAACACAAAATAATTTAGTCCATGGAGTCTGCATGGCTGATATGAATGAAATAATCATTGATTTTATAAAGGACGATTTTTTCGATGAAGTTTTAAGCATAGAGTTTAATTACTTGTAGCTCCATGGTCTTAATTTTTAAATAAAATAAATTATTATAGTATTGTGATGAATGAAATGAATGGGAGAAAGTTATGAATGAAATGCTGTTTTTATAGAGAGATCCAGGCGTGTTATTTTTTCTATGACGTCATTTGAATTAATTTCAGTTATTTTCGATGAAGTTTTCAAATATAATAAATTATCGTAGTATTATGATAGTTTTAAAAATATTACCGTGGAATGTATCGCATTTTAGAGATATTTAAACCAGGCAATTTATATTTCAATGCCGCCATTCGAATGACGTTCATTTTTTTCGATGAAGGTTTGAGTTTTCAAGTATAATAAATTAATGTAGTATTGTGATAAGTTTTAAAATATTACCGAGGAATTTGTTGCATTTTAGACCTTTTTAAATAAAATTGCATTGAAGTTGGAAAGTGTTTCATAATCAATGCTTTAAGCATGATTGATCTTTCTTGTTCTATTTTGCTTTGTTGCGATTTCGTTATCCTAATTTTTTAACTTCCCCACTAAAAGCATCACATTGGCTTCTATTCGATCGGGCACGGTTGCTGTACTGTAGATAGACCTAACGTGTATACTAGTAGCATGCGGTGAAGTAAAGCAGTGGATGAAGTGCTCTACTTACATTAAACATCAACATATTCATAAATTAAAGCATTTTTTCTTTTATAATTTTCACATTGTTTGACTGGAAAACGCACCTTTTAATCGCAACTTAAGCAATCGGAACAATTATACGATGCTCCCAAACTACTTTTCTTTAAAATTGTTACTTTCCTTATATACATAATGTATAAGGAAAGTATTGTGACGGGGTCGAAAATTCGAATTCGAGTTTTCGACGGGAGAGCACGTTTCAAGCATCCCTGATCACGAATCGAACATTTTTGAAGTGATGTCTGTGTGTGTGTATGTGTGTGTGTGTGTGTGTGTGTGTGTGTGAAAGTATGTGTGTGTGTGTGAAAGTATGTGTGTGTGTCAGTGAGTCTGTGGAGACGATAACTGACGAACGAATGGACCGATTCGAACCAAATTTGGTACAAAAATCACAATCGGTAAACACTGGAAGCCTATTGTTTTTATACGCAATCGAATGTTCAGAACCCCCCTAAATTTTCGAATGAAATTTAAAAAAATCGTCAAAAAATCAAAACCACTAAAAAAGTAACGCAAATAGACATTTCTTATGTAATTTTTCATTAGAAAACGATTGGTATAAATTTTAGAACGCTAACATGAACCTTTCTCGAGATATTGCACATTTTTTAAAAAAAATATCAAAAGTCATAAAATAAAAAAAAATATTTCCTATTGAGAAACATGTTCACTTTTCATATGTAATACCATACGATAAATTGGGTGATATCATTCTCGTGGATCTAGCTCGTTCCATTCATGAAAAAAGATACTTTGAGTAATACGTTTGTATTTGAACGCCAATAGTCATTCGTCTGTTGTAAGAATAACTTATTTCTTCGTCCATAATTCTTTTCGAGATTTTGGCGACGAATTTGGCGGAATGTCGCCAACTTGGCGACTTTTTGAAATGTTGCCAAATTAACGAAAATCTCTCCAAATGAATGAAAGCGACACTAAATCAATGGAAATGACGACTAATACTCGAAAATTCAATATCTTGGAAAGAATATAATTATCTACTATAAGAAAAACCTATTTTTTGTACTGTAAAAGTAGTAAATTCAGTACATTATATAAGGAAAGTCATGTGTTGCCCACATCAGATTTTTTTTGTTTTGAGATGACCCAAATTTCTGCTTGTATCAAAGCATACACAGGGAGCCATTTTCTTCTTGCTGTTAATAATGGCGCTATGCCAAGTTCTATGCTATCAGCGTTTGACCGAAGCTAGATTCTCTTGCTTTATCTGACCGTAAGCCATTGCAGGAGGTGCTCCATGACGGACTTAATTATTTTTACCTCGCTCTGCGCATATGACGACATTGGAAATAAGAACGCGCTCATTTTGTTCCTGGGCCCTAAAGAGGGACCGAATTTATTAACTGCGACTGTCATCTTACTCCAACGACGTCACTAAATTTCCTTGGACGTCATCGGATCCTGTGTGCAGAGCCCAATTTAAAATCTTTGCGCAAATAGTTTACGCCTGGATATTACCACTTTTAAATTATCAGACAATTTTTAACTGTAATAATGCGTTTGCTTTGGCAACCCCTCTTAAAGTTTACTCTGGACTTGGACATCACGAATGATGAATCTTAATTCTCATTACGCCAACCTGACAACTTTTTAATTGGTTGTTGAGCTGAGTGCTTAACGTTATATTAAAGAACCTTGCACCACTGGTGCATGCTTATGTACCTTTGGGGGTACTTTAAGAACGTTTAGGAACCCAGTATCTACCGCCTTTGACACTTTTTACTTTCCTTATATACATAATGTATAAGGAAAGTATTGTGACGGGGTCGAAAATTCGAATTCGAGTTTTCGACGGGAAAGCACGTTTCAAGCATCCTCGATCACGAATCAAACATTTTTGAAGTTATGTCTGTGTGTGTGTGTCAGTGAGTCTGTGGAGACGATAACAGACGAACGAATGGACCGATTCGAACGAAATTTGGTACAAAAATCACAATCCGTAAACGCTGGAAGCCTATTGTTTTTATACGCAATCGAATGTTCTGAATCCCCCTAAATTTTCGCGTGAAATTTTGAAAAATCATCAAAAAATCAAAACCGCTAATAAAGTTACGCAAATAGACATTTTTTATGTAATTTTTCATTAGAAAACGATTGACATAAATTTTAGAACGCTAACGTGAATCATTCTCGAGATATTGTACATTTTCCAAAAAATATTATCAAAAAGTCATATAAAATGAAAAACAAATATTTCCTATTGAGAAACATGTTCACTTTTCATATGTAATACTATGTGATAAATTTTGTGACATCATTTTCGTGGATCTAGCTCGTTCCATTCATGAGAAAAGATACTTTCAGTAATACTTTTGTATTTGAACTCCAATAGTCATTTATCTGCTATAAGAATAACTTATCTCTCAGTCCATAACGCTTGGCGAGATTTTGGCGACGAATTTGGCGGTATGTCGCCATCTTGGCGATATTTTAAAAAATGCTGCTAAATTAACGAAAATCTCGCCAAATGGATAAAAATGACGCTAAATCAATGAAAATGACGACTAATCGTCGGTAATAATAACTTATAAGAATTATCTATAAGAATAACTTATTTCTCAGTCCATAACGCTTGGCGAGATTTTGGCGACGAATTTGGCGGTATGTCGCCATCTTGGCGATGTTTTTAAAAATGTTGCTAAATTAACGAAAATCTCGCCAAATGGATAAAAATGACGCTAAATCAATGAAAATGACGACTAATCGTCGAAAATTCAATATCTTGGAAATACTATAAGTATCTACTATGAAAAAAACCTATTTTTTTACTGTAAAAGTAGTAAATTCATTGCATTATATAAGGAAAGCCATGTGTTGCCCACATCAGATTTTTTACCAGCTGATCAAGAAAAACCTTTACCCTTTGATCTGCCATGGTACTAGTAATAAGCCATGTACGACTTTCGTACCAACTTCCTTAGATTCGGGTTTCTGCTGTTCTTTGAAGTAAACCGCCACAATGTACATAATGTAGACGAGCGCCGGTCCGAAAAGGCATGCTGCGGACACCAAGCAGTAGTTGAAGTCATTTTCTGAGAAGTACTTTCCGACTGCAGCACTATCCTGGTACAGTTTGTTCAAGTAGATGATCAACTGCACAACGGACAGCGTCAGGAGCCAGGGGAAAGAAAACCGACCGCACATCCGGAGCACTCCAGGGCTTTTTGGAGCAGTGGCCACTTCTGTAGTTGCATCGTCTTTTTCAGCTCTGTCTTTGGGTTCGATGCCATTCGTCTGGAAAAGAAGTCGAAATTGAAGGCATGAATGAAATTGGGAGTTTCAAAACATTTCAAACAAGATTAAATTAGGTGGGAAGAGGGAGATACGCTATGAAAACACTTCTGACTAAGTATAATGTGGATGAACGAATTTTGTCAATGTAAATAGCTGTTTTAAGGACGCTAACAGTCATTTATATATAAAAAATGTTCTTCTCTCAGTTTGTCTGTAACGCTTGGCGATACATTTGACGAACTTGGTAACTCATTTAGTGAAATTTGACCAACTTGACGGTATTTCGTTCCAGATAGACGAAAATATCGTCAAAATTGCAAAAATGACGCTAAACTAACGAAAATGACTCTAAATTGATGAATTAATTAAATATTTCAATATATGGACTATATTACTTTCCTTATCCTTTCCTTTATAATAATGTATAAGGAAAGTATTGTGATGGGGTCGAAAATTCGAATTCGAGTTTTCGACGGGAGAGCACGTTTCAAGCATCCCTGAACACGAATCAAACACTTTTGAAGTGATGTCTGTGTGTGTGTGTGTGTGTGTGTCAGTGAGTCTGTGGAGACGATAACTGACGAACGAATGGACCGATTCGAACGAAATTTGGTACAAAAATCACAATCCGTAAACACTGGAAGCTTATTGTTTTTATACGCAATCGAATGTTCAGAACCCTCCTAAATTTTGAGTTAAATTTTGAAAAAATCGTCAAAAAATCAAAACCGCTAAAAAAGTTACGCAAATAGACATTTCTTATGTAATTTTTCCTTAGAAAACGATTGACATAAACTTTAGACTGCTAGCATGAAGCGTTCTTGAGATATTACACATTTTTCAAATAAATTTATCAAAAAATCACCTAAATTAAAAAATATATTAACTGTTAAGAAACATGTTCACCTTTCATATGTAATATCATGCGATAAATTGGGTGACATCCTTCTCGTGGATCTAACTCGTTCCATTCACAAGAAAAGATACTTTGAGTAATACTTTTATATTTGAACGCCAATAGTCATTTATCCGCTGTAAGAATAACTTATTTCTCAGTCCATAACGCTTGGCGAGATTTTGGCGACGAATTTAGAGGAATGTCGCCAACTTGGCGACATTTTTAAATGTTGCCAAGTTAACTAAAACCTCGACAAATGAATAAAAATGACGGCAAATCAATGAAAATGACGACTAATTCAAGAAAATTCAATATCTTGGAAAGAATATAAGTATCTACTATAAGAATAACTTTTTTTTTTAACTGTAAAAGTAGTAAATTCATTGCATTATATAAGGAAAGTCATGTGTTGCCCACATCAGATTTTTTCTTATTGCGGATGCTATCAACACGGAAAATTATCAATTTACAGTTGCGTAAAATATAAGCTAATTGGGTACTTCGAAATAAGTTACATGTTGTCATTCGGAAAAGCGCCAAATGTACAAAGTTAAAAACATAGTGCACCCATCATTCTTTCACTGGGAAAGAAGTAAATTCATTGCATTACAGAGGGAAAGTCATGTGCTGCCCACTTCACATTTTAAAAAGAATCTGATCCGTTTTCGGCATGATTCCAATACGTTCCCTATACATTACCTTGTATTGCAGGGAAAGTAAAAACGGAAAATATTCAATCAATAAGTTGGCAAGACGATTGATTACTTGAGAACTAACTATAAGAGCTTTTTTAAATAATAAATATAGATTCTAATACTAAATTTTCAAGCACATATTTTTGCAGTTTACTATTTATATTTATCTTCCCTAGTTTACTATATATTTCGAATGAAAGTTAGGAAAATGAAAACAAAAATATTCGCTCGGAAAACTACTTTTTAAGTTCTTTTGAAGAAGAAAACGTTCAAAATATTAAAATATTGAAATTATTTTTAAATATTCATTATTTGGATCATATTTCTAACAAAACAAGAAAAATTATTTACATTTAAATCTTTTAGGTTCGGGATATAAGCATCGAAACTGTTTACATTTTTAGTTATGCTCCGTTTTTCCGCCAGAGAAACCATAGATGTTAATCACATCAAAACATTATGTATTGTATCTTGTACATCATTAGTTTGATGTGAAACAATTGAAGTCATTGTCTTATGTAGGGAATATCATGTGTTGTCCCCTGCTTCCCACTGTCAGAATGTGCATTTTGCTTCTGAGCAAGTATCAAACTTATTAGCAATGATATGAAAATATTTTTACAAATGAAAAAACTCTTAAGTTTCAGTAAAACTATTTTATTTTCAAAAGACAATGAATGAAAATATTCTATTGAAGGCTTAAACCGGATTACGCAGATGATGTGATACAGTCGAGTTATCGTACTATTCCAGCCATTGCATTTTGAATTCGTTTTTGATGCTCTTGAGATGAATAAGAGCTACTTTGATCCGTTTCTGGATAAAACTTAGAATTTCCCAAAACCAAGTTGAAGAGGTTCTTCAGCAGTTGATTGTCTTCAACGAGGCGATCGCATATTTCATTCCCATTATTAGCTTTAGAAAATGGTAGAAGTCTGTCACCAGCCCACAACTCAATATTATCTTTTTTCTCAGACGGTGCCTCATTTGGCAATGGGCTGTACTTCGATTTATATTTTATCGCCATTAAATAAACAGTTACAGTTACTGAAGACAAGAAGATGAACCCTAAAATTCCAAATACCCATTTTAAGTCCGGTTGTGACGGCCCATCCTTATCCAAATTTAATTGATTTTCAGATATTTGGCCTTTTTCCTTTTGGTTTGAGGAATTTGCATCATTAGCAGAATGTACTGAGTTTTCTTCCCTAGTTTGTACCTTTTTGATATCTGATGTGGATTTGCTCAGGTATTTCTTTTTTAGATCGTCTGAGAGGCTTCTAACATCTATGATTGGCGTAAAAGTTGATCGATCAGATGGTTGTTGCATCTTATGTTGTTTTGCATTTGTGAGTATGTTTTTCAATATTATCAATAGTTGCTTCATAGGTGATTGATCAGTAGCACTTGCAGCTTTAAAATCTGATTTTACATCTGGATGTTGAGTTCTTGACTTTGCAATAGGATATATTTTTTTCGCTCTATTTTTATTCAAGGATATAGTAGTATCTCTGATGTGAATTGTTCTATTTAATTGCAGCTCAGATACGTCACTGATTTCAGTCGAATCTCTCAACGCAATATTTTCATGTGGATGTTTCAAAAGTTTTATAGGTCCAATTGCAGATTCACCCAAAATATGTTTTGGCTTATTAAGAAATATTTGAGGATTGAGGCTGTCAGAAGCAGTTGTAGAAGTTGTTGAGTACTCTACTTCTTTTGCTGAATATTTTTTTGGTTCAAAATATGCTGTTCGAATGAGGTCGTTTTTTGGTTCTTTAGCAATTTTGAATGCATTGTCTGGATTGTTTAGCATACGGGAATGAATTTGGTTGCTGATTTTCCTTTGCTGATTTATTGGTTGCTGATGGATATTTTCAACTGAATAACCTCCATCTTCAAAGATGTCATCCAGGTGTACTTTAGGATCGAAAGTATTATAGGATGTCACAGTCGATGTTCCAGAAGAGTCAAGAAATCTTTCCTGTCTGAAATATTTTTCTGGAAATTCTTCATTTTCAATATCGTTAAATACATTTTTAGATGATGCTACTTCTATTTCTATTGGCAATGATGAACTTGATGGTGAATGCGAGAAGTAATTTACAGATCTCACTTTATCTTTAGAAGATTTAATTCCTAACGATTCTTTTGGATGAAAATTATTATTTACAAGGATATTTTCATATGAAATCGTCTTTAAGTTTTCTTTAACATCTGAAATATGAATCCAAGGAGGATATGTCGTACTGATGTTCAACTTTGCTGGAAATGCGTCATTTCGAATATAATATACTTTGCGCTCTAATGTTGCAGGAAATGTGTCCCTTTTTTCAGAACTTGATCTCAAATTCATGGCTGCTTTTACTTCGCTCTCATAATATTTGGGAATTGCAGGAGTTTGATAGATATTCGACGGCTGATTCTGTTCCGCAGGCGATTTTTTATTTCTCGGTGCTTTGATTATATGAATAACGTTTGTTTCAGAATTCACCTCTTCGTTTGTATGAGTAAACTTCTTCAAATATTCATTCAACAAATATGGCGATGAAGTTGTATGTAGTTCATTTTCCGAAAAATTGACTTCTGTGCCATGAGGGTAAAAGGTAAATGCATTCTTTGCGTCGTTTCTCAAATCCCTCACTCTCATTTTGTGAGAAGCCACGATGTTTTTCTCGCCATTTTTCTTTTCAGCAATTGACGCTTCATTTTCCAAATTCGAAACTGTTTTTTGCTTGATCATTCTAGTTATACTTCTCAATGATTTGGCTTTAAAATCTTGGAGCTTGTACTGAACGTTATTATGCATGCGGTTTTTGTTCGACTTTGAAGAGTATTTAGGAACAGCATTTGAACTGTGGTGGTGAAGATATCGGTGGTGAGGACGAGTATGCTTATTGCCATTACAAACATCTTTCTTCTTCTTCTTAAAGTCATATTTTGCTGTTTCATTTTTATTCGTATGGCTACTCATTTCAATGGTTTTGGATTTGGGTTTATGTAAAGATTTATTTAGATAATCTCGTCTTGGACTCAGAAACGTACGTTCTGTGATCCCCATTGCATGCAGTGGCTTTGTTGTAGGAACTGACGAATTGGAGCTAACAGCCTGTTTATTACGCCGAAATCTGTCAAAGATTTTAGAACTTGACATCTTTCTAGCAACCCCGTTTTTAAAAGTTTCTGGTATTGTTCTCATTGCCTTACCTCTTAACCGAACATTCCTGCTTCTTAAAATGCTTGATGGAACGGACTCATCGACTTTTCCTTTGCTGGAATCGATTTTTCTCGTTTTCCTACTGAATAAGTTGCATTTCGTGAGGCACCTCTCCTCTGTAGTTCCAAACAGGAGTAACATTGCGAACAGTGGAAGGATACCAGGTCGGAAGCAAGACAAATAACTGTACATATTCCATGAGGTGCTAATTTTCTGATGTTATATAGATTAACATTCTAGATTAATCTGCGGATGAAATTCCAGTATTTTAAAATTTGTTGTTATTTTATAATGCATTTTAATACTTAAAGCACAACAATGACCACATTCGTGTATTGTGCAGTAAACTAATTGGTTTATTTTTCATTGTTATGCCTTATGTTTATTGAAACTAACATAAATAAAGAAACTAATTGTATTGTTACAATAACTTTACAAAAACAAGTGGGGTGGGGTGGCAGTGCATTGTTGTTCCCGCGCTTTTTGTTGTCTTAACCGATTAAATTTTGTGTTTTGAAAATTGCGTATGTTATTTAATGGGAGAATCTATTCATTTAATATAATATTTAACATTTCCTATGTACTAATGCTTACAATAAGAATGCCATTTTTACTTTATCATAGTAGTTGTTGAGGATGTTAGCGAATTTTGTATAATAGAAAGTGACGAACCACCTTGCGATTTCGCGTTTTATTTAAAAACATAACAAGGGAGATACACATTGAAGAATGTATTTTGGGGAATAAATCCCGCTGACATTAATATGGGGAAAGGTTCCCGCTTGAGGATACAACCTCGTCATTTGAAAGCTATTAGCGCGGCCCAGACTCGAGGGCTCGCCCGAAGGGCAGAGCATCTTAAATCTCGGGCCGAGAAAAAGGTGAGACCCCCCAGAAAAAAGGAGAGCCAACGGGCAGCCCAGGCCCATCGGACAAAGAAAGCCGCCGGCTCCCCCGGCAGCACATCCACAACCCAGGACCCCGTAAGGATTTATTGTCCAAAGAAAAAGGGTGGCCCGGCCACGGCAGTTACAAATGGCCTACAATCTTTTGCGGAATTCCGCAGGAAAACAATAAACAGTTTAAACGTCAAATAACAATAAATACAAAACCCAAAACTTAGACCAACAATATCTTAAAATTTTTAATAACAAAACAAAAAGGCCAAAATTACCTTTATATAAATCATGGAAATATATATAAATCCTTATAAATAATATCTACATTAAACATTCTTATTAAAAGTTCCACAATACTTTCTTAAAATCCTCAAATAGTGAAATATCCAGAATAGTCAATACCACCATTAAAAATAAAAAGGTCAATAATATAAAGTACGCCCATTCAAAACAGCAAAACCAAAAAGTACCACTTTCGAAAAGAACCAGAGCCCCCAAAGGACAACATAACAGAAATTAAATAGGATCCCAACAACTAACAGCAAGTCATGTCCCTAGAAACCACCCAACAAAATCTTTCATACCAATCAACATCCAAAAACTCCTACATTAACACCACCTATAACTCAGATGAAAATATAAATAATTACTGCTGAGTCCAAAATTTCCAAATTCCCCCAAACCCCCAAACAAATAAGACATATACTGCATAACCTACCAATAACTAACCAACAACCATACTTCTCAAAATCCGTAATCTACCAATAACTAACCAACGACCATATTCCTCAAAATCCGTAATCTATATAATTCCTCGAAACTTCCAAACTCCTTAAATAGCGGGGGCAGCTCCTTCACCGAAAGGGATGCCTAGCATCCAACCTAGTCTCATATTTCAAATTTGCCTCAAAGCAATTAATACATTTTTCTTGTTTATTACAATACCTCTCCTCATGGGATTCACCACACTTAATACAATTTAGGTCGGACGAACACCTCGTCCTAGTGTGCCCCAATCTCCCACACTTGGAACACAGAAGCACACCAGAGAATTCCCGCAGCGGGAAGATACTCATTCGACAAAACAAACGTCCATTGGTCATAACTTTCCCAAAGATGGAAGGGGCAACCTCTATAATCCAATGCCTACTTCGACGAGCCCCTTATAGAAAAACAAACCTTTAAATCTACCCTATCAAGAAAGCAATCGTATTGTTCGCAAAGACTATTCAAAACACATTCAGAATTCATATTTTCTTCAATGCCAAAAATAATTATTTTAGGCTTTCTACGCTTAAACGATCTCAATTCATATCATTCTCCAAAACCAGGAATTTTCACAATACTTTCTCTAAGGGTGCCCACGCACTGTTCGCTATTAGTAACCAATACTAATCCACCCTTTGCGACACCAAAATACTTCTCTATACCAATACTACCGTCAGTAAAATCAAGCCCTCCCTTAATAAATGCCAGTGTCTGACTAAGAGTAGATTCACCCCTAGGGGAAACCAAGACCGTCCGGGATTCCAAAGAACCCAAAGCAGGACAGGTCGTTACCTCTTCCTCCGTATTCATTCTAGTAATACCAACCCCAGTACGGGCCATCGACAATACCCTAACTGATTTATCCAGTACCGCCAACATTTGAAAGCTATTAAAGTTCTGAAAAAAAAAGCTATTAAAGTTCTAAGTCTGAAAGCTATTAAAGTTCTGCAAAAAAAAAAAGTTCTCTACTGCGTCACGTGATGTAGCTCGATGCGACTGCAGAATTCTCGCGCATGTTCAGACATGCCGCCCGGTCTTGCAATGTTATAACATTCAAGATGAAATACAATCAAAATACAATTCAAATATAACAACAATTCAACTTAAGATATATAAAGAATTAAATTTTATATTACACGAATTTAACATAATACAATTCATTTACATGAAACTAACATTGCAAGAAATTAACATACAACACTTCTTTTCAAATTTCTAAGGGTAGTACGCACAATTAGGAAATTGCTCGTTTAAGCACACCAGATTTTGTCTTAGCATCGACAACACGAATAATTTTGTCGTGACCCCGGTTAAGTCTTAATTATACGACTTAGGATCCATTTACACGTTGGCAAATTGTCTTCCTTAATCAAGCCCATGTTACCAATTTTTACATTTTGTTTGTCGAACATCCACTTGGTACGTTGTTGTAGATTATTAAGATAAGTATTGCGCCATTTTTTCCACACCGAATAGAAGAAGTTCTTATAGAAAAAGTGTATTGTTTCCCCAAAAATTTTAAATTCGGAATTTTGACAGGATATGCACGTTTCAAAATCTACGGGACTAAGTTTGAACTACGAGCACTTTTACAATGATCGCTCTGTGTGTGCTTGTATGTCTGTGAGATGAAGACACCCAAAAACGAATTATCATAGCGATATAGAATTTTATGTGTGGATACATCATATAAAAATCTAGAACTTGGTAGAATTTTCGATAATTTGCATAATTAAAAATTGCATTATTTGTTTTTTAAGATTTCTAAATAATCATTTCCTATGGGAAAACAATGGGAATTGGAGGAACAATGACGGTTGTGTCTAGTCAGCATGATAATATAATAGAAATAAGTTAAAGATGTAATGGCATTGAAATAGTTTATATTAACATAAATCAACCAAATGCATATAATTCTTAATCTTTTTAGCCTGTTGCCAATTCAAAAAATAAGCTTTTAAAGAATTAAGAAATATTTTAAAATAATAACTTGGGAATGAAAACTGATAAAAAAAATCATATGTTGTTACATATGATTCAAATTGAATTGAATAAATTAAATAAATTAAATATTGTTACTGACTATGACACAAGTAGATCTAAATAATGTGGAATATGAATGTATTAGAAAGTAGAGTGGAGATTCGTATTGTAGCTATTTCTTGCTTTCCTTATGCATACATTCATAGTGTATGTAATAATAAGGTAAAAAAAGTCGAATTCAAGTTTTCGACGGATTTCACGTTTTCGGTACCTTAGAACACGAATTAATAATCTAAAGATGACGTTTGTGTGTGCGTGCCTGCATTCATTCTAGGGGCTAAGCTAAAGCCTTAGTTAGATTGTCCATGCAATCAGAAGAAGAATGCAATTAGAAGAAGAATGCAATTAGAAGAAAAGAATGCAATTAGACCATGCAATTATTTAATACTTCCACCAAAATTTATAAATCCATTGTTTTAAAATAGCTTTGTATTCTCTGGTCATATAATTAACTAGTAGTATGTATACCCGTTCTTTGAACGGAATATTTAACATAAAGAAACTTAAGATTGACAATTATGTACAAATTCCTATACTATTCTAAATGACATTGTTCAAAACATTCTATTAGAATATTTAATTTAATTCTCCTAAAAAGAAATATAATAATGCTTCTCGTCATACAAAATTATCATTACAGGCAGATATATCTGAAGAATCAAACATCCTGGTCCCATTTGTAAACAAATTTATCAAAATTCTGAAATTTGATAAATATACTATCTGAATACCCGTTGAAAATTAACGGTCTCACAATAAGCAACCCCCGAATAACATAAATTTTTGAACAATTCAAGTTTCACATTTATTCTTAAAATCGAAAATTTTAGTGTGCGGAACCCTCTAAAGAAGAAAATATTAGAAAACTGAAATTGCTCAATTTCTTCCATTCGAACTATCTACCCGAAAACCAAATTTTAAATCTCTATCTCAACTGCACCATGCAATTTTATCATTTCATCTTTCGAACGTTTTCAAGTGAAACGTTTTCATGCCCATATACCAGATTTCAAGCCTCTATCAAAATTTGAAGGCGGCGTTTCTCATTTATTCGGCAAATCGAACATTTTGGTGTGCGGCACCACCTTAAGTAGAAAATATTGGAAATCTGAAATTGCACACTTTCTTCCTTTCGAAATGCAATTTTGATCATTCAACAGAAATGCAATTCTGATAAAATTTATTTTTTATATGCATTTATTAATTATTTAAATCGGAAAAAAATAGTAAAAATCGTCTGTTGTATAAACTCATTTGGCTTAATTCCGTTGTTCGACAATATGATATAACTATACAGGGTGTCCCAAAAACATTGACCTCGGCTTTTATTCCTTAAATATTGATCTTAGACATATATAATAAATTACAAAATTCGTAAAAAGAAGTACAGAATTTTATGAAATCGATAAAAATGTTTGGGGGATTAAAGTTTAAGAAATACAAAATGTAAATTTTTATACGGCCCCCGTACAAAAACATTCCGAATGAGTAAAATGTGCCCCATACACTAATAAAATGATGTACAAAATTTCAGCATTTTATCATAAAAAGTCCCAGAGATATGTTTAAACAAAGTTGGTGAGGAATTAATCACAAATTAAAATGTAAATGTTTACAGCAAGCGTGCAAATGACGTAACGTAGAAATGTATCATAGGCTTGTTTTCAGGCGAATGCAGCTCTGCATTGGCATGGATGGAAAACATTCTGAACAAGCTTTGTAATCTTTATATAAAGTTATTATTTCTACACAGTATAGATACTCTTGTACTAATAAATAGCAAATTATTATTTATTTATGTAATCATTGTTTTCTTTCGTAATTTGTGTATGACCCCTGAAACGCGATCTGCCGACATGATTTTTCCCCTCTGAGAACCCATGTCCATGCATCGAAATGTGGTTTAAGTCAGTATTTTTGTCTTTTCATATCTCTGGGACTTTTTATGATAAAATGCTGCAATTTTGTACATCTCCTTATTAATGTATGGGGCACATTTTACTCATTAGAAATGTTTTTGTACGGGGGCCGTATAAAAATTTAAATTTCGTATTTCTTTAAATTTAATTCCCTTGAAAATTTTAATCGATTTGATAAAATTCTGTACCTTTTTTTACGCAACTTTGTAATTTATTATATATGTTTAAGATCAATATTTAAGGCATGAAAGCCGAGGTCAATGTTTTTGGGACACCCTGTATATCTTCTTAAATAGCTTTCCAGAAAAAATATCGTCTATTTCTATGGGAGGCCTATGTTTTATTAATATATCGATAATTCAATTTTATTTATATAGATTATCCCTTTATGACGAGCGGCAACAAAAGCATAGTAGAAAGGATGATTTGAGGTAAACAAGCTCTGCTTGAGTTTAAATTCTATATTGGCACAATTCAGCCGATTCTTGCTCTAGACCTGTGAACATTGTATAGAAAGCGAGTTGCTAGTTCTGAAATAGATACTTAAGTGCAATATTCTTATCGCAATAATCTGGTTCTTGCGAATTTATCAAATTTTGTTTATTAAAAAATAAAGAAATTATCCTGATTTTTTAAATGATAAACCGTATCGCCAAGTAATCACTCGGTAGCTTTGCTGATAACTGTTCACACATCGAGATTGAGGTAGGAATAAAATAAAAAATCTCATGTGGGCAGCACATGACTTTCCCTGCAGACTCAAATTCATTTTTTCTTTATTTCTTTAGCAACTCATTATATTGAGTTTAATTTCCCCAAATAAAACTAAATTTGCATTTTTAATTCAATTTCTGCTTTTATTTGGTAATTGGATATTTTTCCGAAGGCTGCATAACAAAAATGCGAATAATCTCAAATACCTCGTAAACGGTTAGTACTAGAGTAAGAGTTGTTCTTATTTTTTTTAAAAATTAGAACGCGTTAATTATTTTATAAAAATTACGTATAACACAAGCGTTTAATTGATACATTTGAACATACGTATTCTTTTTTTTAAATATTGGCTATTTTTGCGGGCCATTTCGTAAAAAAAGGCAGGTTGTTTTTTTCCGATTGTAACCAAAATCTAATCAGAGTATCCCACAAGTGACTTATCTACCAAATTTTGTGAAATTTGGTCAATTAGTATTTCAGGTAGAGTGGATACATGATATTTTTGCGGGCCATTTCGCAAAAAAAGGCGGGTTCTTTTTTTCCGAATTGTACCAAAAACTAATCAGCACCAAAGTATCCCACAAGTGATTTATCTACCAAATTTTGTGAAATTTGGTCAATTAGTATTTCGGCTAGAGTGGATACACGATATTTTTGCGGGCCATTTCGCAAAAAAAGGCGGGTTCTTTTTTTTCGAATTGTACCAAAAACTAATCAGCACCAGGGTCACACCCAAGGGCCTTACCTACAAAATTTTATGAAATTCAGTCCGTTAGTTTTTGAGTTAGAATGGATACATACATTGCACAGACAGACAGACATACACGCAGACGTCATGTTAAAAATAGTTTTTTCGTATTCTAGAGGTCTCGAAACATGTAGATCCGTCGGAAACTCGAGTTGCGATTTTCGGTATGATTCCAATACTTTCCCTATACATTACCATGTATTGCAAGGAAAGTAAAAATAATTACTTAAAACCTGTTTGGAGAGCAAATTTACCTCGGTTAAATAAAGTACAATGCAACCAGTGTAGACTGTGTCAGGTATTACCAAACATGGCCGAGATGACAAAAGGGTCAACATACATGAGCACTCATCAGGGAATGGGGAATCCAGATCCAATATCTAGTTCCAGTCGAATTTGAGTTTTAGGTGAGATGAAGTTTCAAGTGTAGGCGCTAGTACAGTATTATTGTGTATTGTGTGGAATTGCGCTCCAGTGCAACATTTGTGAGCCAGTTTCGCACTTGCTATCGCTTTTCAGAAGAGGAATGCCGAAAACTCCTTTTGCACAGCAAGAATACTTGCAATTTGCCACAAGTTTGCGAAATTCTATGGCGATAACCGACGTCAGTCATACTACACAATCGAATTCAAATGTAAAGAGGATTGACCGCTTTCTATTTGCAGTCTGGTTGATTTTTGAAAGAGTTCTTAATTTACAATACCTCAGAGATATTTTTGATAGATGGACATTTCGTACGCGACCAGATCACGGCTAACGTTAAAATTAATTGCTGTACAAACGGATATACATTATTAGAACGTATCCGATTATATCCTACGCAGTAACGTCGCCAGAAAAAGAATCTGATGTGAGCAGCACATGACTTTCCCTGCAGACTTATATTCACGTTCTCTTGATTTTAATTAAATTTAATTCACTTTTAATTCAATTTTCGTTCTCATTTGATAACTCGACTTATTTTCAAAGGTGGCGTGGAGAAAATACGAAAAAAACTAAAATATCTCGAGAACGGCTAGTCCTAGTGTAATGGGGTTGGGCTTATCCTTTTCTTCGTTAAACATTACGTATTAAACAAGCATTTACTGGATATATTTGAGCATATGTAGTTTTTTATTTTAGATTTTGGCGATTTCTCCGGGCCATTTTGCAAAAAAAGGCAGGTTATTTTTTTTTCGAATCGTACCAAAATCTAATCAGGACCAGAATATTCCACAAGTGACTTATCTACCGAATTTTGTGAAATTCGGTTCATTAGTTTTTCAGCTACAGTGGATACAAGCTTTTGCGGGCCATTTCGCAAAAAAATGCGAGTTCTTTTATCCCGAATCGTACCCAAAACTAATCAGCACCAGATTCGCCCACAAGTGACATACCTACCAAATTTTATGAAATTCGGTCCATTAGTTTTTTAATTAGGGTGGATACAAAATTTGCACAGACAGACACACAAACAGACAGACACACAAATAGACAGACACACAGACAGACACACACACACAGACGTCACGCTAAACGCTAAAAATAGTTTTTTCGTATTCTAGAGGTTTCGAAACGTGTAGATTCGTCGAAAACTCGAGTTGCGATTTTCGGTATGATTCCAATACTTTCCCTATACATTACCATGCATTGCAGGGAAAGTAAAAATCTGATGTGGGCAGCACATGACTTTCCCTGCAGACTTATATACACGTTCTCTTTAATTTAATTAAATTTAATTCGCTTTTAATTCAATTTTCGTTCTCATTCGGTAACCGGACTTATTTTCAAAGGTGGCGTAGGGAAAATACGAAAAACTAAAATATCTCGAGAACGGCTAGTCCTAGTGTAATGGGGTTGGTCTTTTTCTTTTCTTCACTAAAAATTACGTATTAAACAAGCATTTAATGGATATATTTGAGCATACGTAGTTCTTTAGTTTAGATTTTAACGATTTTTGCGGGTCATTTTGCAAAAAAAGGCAGGTTATTTTTTTCCGAAGAATACCAAAATCTAATCAGCACCAGGGTGACCCACAAGTGACTCATCTACCGAATTTTGTGAAATTCGGTCCATTAGTTTTTCAGTTACAGTGGATACAAGCTTTTGCGGGCCATTTCGCAAAAAAAAAGGTGGTTTTTTTTATCCCGAATCGTACCCAAAACTAATCAGCGCCAGAGTCGTCCACAAGTGACTTACCTACCAAATTTTATGAAATTCGGTCAATAACTTTTTTAGTTAGAGTGGATACAAAATCTGCACAGACAGACAGACACACAGACACACAGATACACACACAGACGTCACGCTAAAAATAGTTTTTTCGCATTAAAGAGGTCTCGAAACGTATAGATCCGTCGAAAACTCGAGTTGTGATTTTCGGCATGATTCCAATACTTTCCCTATACATTACCATGTATTGCAGGGAAAGTAAAAATCGAGAAAGGAGGGTTTGGTATCAAATATTTTGTCTTCCATTTCTCCATATATTATTTTTACGAAATTTAATTGGTTGTTGGGAGGGGGGGGGGGTTATGGATCCTAAATCCCCCCCCGCCTGGCGATACCATTTTCCCTATGTATCTATGTATCTTGTACACTACTAGCCGCTTTCGGTCATCATTCCGGTCGCTACTTGAAAAAGTTCTTTATTTGAAATAGCTCTGGGATGTCATGAATTGCATTATTTACAAAAACAAGTTATTGCGGTAATGTATTGATAATTCACCCGATACGCGGGCATATACGCTGCTGCGCCTCGGTAAAGGCCCAGTGCTTACCCACCACGTGGTCGATCCGAGAAAGGTGACCTGGGTGTAAGACACGCCAAGCCCTCCCTCTCGAATAGGCCCAGCGTGTTTGTTGGAAGTGGTTACGAGTAATTCAGAGTGTTAAAATAGGAGGGCGTAAGGTTTTATCTGACATATCCAGGATACCACTGATTATCAATTTGGGTTTCTAGACCTTACTATGCTTCTTGCATTAATAGAATAAGCTATACTGGGTGCCTTAAATTCTTAATTATAAAAATCGGGGCAACGCCTGGCAAAATAGTAGATCCACTACTCAGTAACGTTATGAGGTTTTCTGGGGCTCAAGCAAACTTTCACGAAAACCCCATCTGAACAATAAATGCAGTAAAACGTCGCAAATCCAAAAATTGGTAATTCGAAAAATCGATTACCCGATAATTTATTTATGTGGTTTAACGTTTAAAAATAAATATGAATTTTTATTACGGTAGACGTTTTCACTTTCGGTTCTGGCAGAAAATTTTATAGCCCTCTCCTCGGGTCAACAATATTTTGGGGATCTTTGTTTATAATACAAAAATACCCCCGGGTTCGAAACTACCTTGTTCCAAAGGATAGATTATCCGGCTCTGAATATATAACCACTGTTTTTCTATCTAATATCTAAAGGCCCATAGTTATAGCTCAGGCAAAATGGCATAAGACGCTGGGACCGATGTATAGCTGCAGGAGGAAGCTATTTTGAAGGTGACAGTGAACATTAACTGGTACGGTTAGTTTTCAAATTTTCACAGCGCCAATCCGAGAAATTTTGGATGGCACCTCGTATATATAAAATACAAGAAAATGTTGAATTAGCTATAATGCACTAATGAGTCTTTCTTAAAAAGATGCAAGAGAAGTCAAACAAAAAAAATCTGATGTAGGCAACACATGACTATCCTTATATAATGCAATGAATTTACTACTTTTACAGCTAAATAAAACGTTATTCTTATAGTTGATACTTATATTCTTTACTTAAGTACTTCTTAAGTAAGTCTTTACTTAGTATTCTTACTTATTACTCAAAGTATCTTTTTTCATGAATGGAACGAGCTAGATCCACGAGAATGATGTCACCAAATTTATCGCATGGTATTACATATGAAAAGTGAACATGTTTCTCAATAGGAAATATTTTTATATTTTATTTTATATAACTTTTTGATATTTTTTTTTGAAAAATGTGTAATACCTCGAGAACGGTTCATGTTAGCGGTCTAAAATTTATGCCAATCGTTTTCTAATGAAAAGTTACATAAGAAATGTCTATTTGAGTAACTTTATTAGCGGTTTTGATTTTTTGACAGTTTTTTCAAAATTTCATTCGAAAATTTAGGGAGGTTCTGAACATTCGATTGCGTATAAAAACAATAGGCTTCCAGTGTTTACGGATTGTGATTTTTGTACCAAATTTCGTTCGAATCCGTCCATTCGTTCGTCAGTTATCGTCTCCACAGACTCACTGACACACACACAGACATCACTTCAAAAATGTTTGATTCGTGATCAGGGATGCTTGAAACGTGCTCTCCCGTCGAAAACTCGAATTCGAATTTTCGACCCCGGCACAATACTTTCCTTATACATTATGTATATAAGGAAAGTAATAATGTAAAATGTGGTAAAATAACGTATAAAATGTAAAAAAATGTATAATGTACAAATATACAAAATGTAATGTACAAAAATAATGTAAAATGTAAAACAATGTTCAAAAAATAATGTACAATTAGGGGCCCTCTGCAAACATAAGGCCTCAATCGGTCACTTGGGCAGCTTGACCCTTGGAACGTCCACTGCCTCTCCTGATGCTGCAATCCACATTTACAGACCTTCAAACTGTAAAATGGTGTCACCCTCTATATTGTATTTTATTGTCGTCGCTACTTCTAATGCACAATTGAGTAGGAACATTGGCGCAACGGCGTTGTCAAAAGACTCGCCGCCCAATACTTCCGCTGCAGTGCAAAAAGCGAAAGTATTTTTCCGGTTATCGGTAGAAAGGGAAGATGGACATAAATGGCAGCAAACGTAGCATATCGGGCGGATACAATTTTGGAAATCCTGTTTCATTAATTGTTCTTTCATTACAACAGTGTTTCTAGAACTTTTTAATATTCGCTTTCTCCTGTTAAGGAGCTAATTCATGCCGTATTCTTTCGGGACTTTTTAACCGGCGGGGGGAGGGGGGGGGGGGTTGAATGATATTTTAGGGGAGGGGACAAGTTTTCTATTTGCCCTATATAAATATATCTAAATGCTATCACACAAATAAAAAACACTAGGTTAACATAAAATGTTACCGGATGGGGCTAATACTAGTCACCGGGGGGGGGGGGGGGGAGTCCCCGGAGGTATGCCTGAAAGAAACACTGGCTTACCCTGTCTTTAGATGACGATTTCTGTAACGAATTCGAGTATCAAGGAAATGATTATTTTAATGCAATATGAACTGTTTGAAGTAGCTTCAAAAGTATGGCTTTCAGAGTATAGCTTTGATGAAATACTTGCTACGTAGATAATTAAAATAATATTTTTTAATTGAAGTGAATTGACAAGTGTTCTTAAAACTAGGATTGTACTCCTATAGTAGATATCAGCATTTATGGATTGATTCAGAGCTTATTATGATTATATCGGCATAGAAAAGTCGATCATATCAGCATGGAATTGCTGATACATGCATGGACCCTAAGAAAACTTGCACGGGCAATATTTTTAAAATTAAAAGTGATATATCTTTTAATATTAATATCTCCTTTATCCAGCGGTTTATTCCTTCTGTATCATTTGGTAGGTTCAGCGATTATTATCGATTAACATTTTTCGAATGGCCGACACATTTTCTGGGACTACAGCTGACAAAGGTCTTCTTGTGTGTTCTTCATCCAGGAGAGAATTTCGATCTCTTCTAAACTCTGTAAACCATCTGAATGCAGTGGCACGAGATGGAGCATCATTTCCATATGCTAATTGTAGACGTTGAAGACATTCTTCTTGATTTATTCCCACTTTAAAATCATAGAAAATCATAGCTCGATAATGCTCTCGCGTCAACTCCATTTTCTTTTCTTTCAAAATTTATTCTACGATAGTTAAACTGTAATTGTTGCCACAAATTATCGTCTGAGGACATAAAAGGGTTCAAATTTAAATATCCGACCAATAATTTTTTTTTTAGCGCATATCGCCTGCCCCAGTCTAAAAAATTTCAGTGTAAAATTTCAAGAAAACCGTCTTTAGCAGCGGGTCAAAAATTGATTTCAAGATTTGACCGAAACAAAGAAATAAGCTAACAAACAAACAAACAGAGAAACCAACGAAACAGTGCAAAAATGTTAATTTGTATTCAGGGTTACTCTATACCTGTAGAACCCTCAAAATCCAAGATTAGCATTTTGACCTTCCCACACAATACTTTCCCTTTACATATACTGTGTATTGTAGGGAAAGTAATTAGTCGAGAACATCACTTTCACTGTTTTTTCCGGCCCACCCTAAAAAAAAAAAGCAATGATCAGTTTACTACGCAAAGGCAGACTCGACGGAGGAGGCAGTGGGTGGATTGGGTGTGACTCAGACAGAAACATAAGGATAAAAAAAAATGATTGCAAAACTGTCTTCATGTCACCAATTTCTCCTATATGAGGGAAAATCGGGTATAAATAGGACATGAAATGAAGTAAAGCAATATGTTTGTGAAGAATCGACAACAAATTGACACGAATATGCGGGTGACATATGAAAGGAAGTAAATGAGATACATGTCGAGAGTGAACCTTTACTCGACTTTTTCATACATTAATATTCCATAATTTTGTATAACCGATAAGTATTAGTGTGAGAAAAATATGTATATTTTTGTCAGTTTTTGTTCATATATATATATAAATGTAAAATGTATATATGTAAATATATAATAAATATATATATATATATATATATATATATAAATATGTAAATATATAAATAAATAAATAAAAATAAATATATATATATATATATATATATATATATATATATATATATATATATATATATATATATACTATTACGATAAAGTGAGACTAAAATAGGATATATCCCAAATAAGCCAGCAATTAAAAGAACGATTCACTACAAAAGGAGGAGGCGCAGGTGCTGCTCAAATTTCCTAGTAGAATACAAGAATGAAAGTAGAAAAGAACGGGAGTGACCATATGAATTACATAAGAATGGTAGGGGTGGATTGCGACACCCCTTTCCCGCTTAAAGCAGCTTTTACTACCCGGGTAACGCTCACGGAACCAACATAATTCCATGGTCAGCCTCCCAAATGTGCGAAAATAAAAGCACCAGAACAGACTCAGGAACAAAGAAGTTAACGAATCCATGAAGGGAAAACATCCGCTAGTCCAACCCGATGGAACGTCTCTTTATAAGTAAAGTTGCTCATGCGCAGAGAAATATCAGGATAAAAGTTTCGCAGTCATGAATATTAAATCTCTATATCAACAATCAAATTACAAATTTTCTTTAAAAAACGATTTGTAATAATGTTGTACAAAATTGACTGGATAATTTCTTTTTATAGCTTCATCTGCAAATTTTTTACATTTGCAAATGCAGTCTTTCCTAAAAGTATTATAATTTTGGTTTCTTCTAAAATGTCCAATTATTATATTTCTGAAGACATACTTTGCAAGGTTTGAGTTCCAATCGATTATATGATTTACCTTGATCCTGTATGAATCTCTTTTGTCGTGTAACTCTGTGTATATTCCATATTTCTTGTGTTTTTTGATAGCTAAATCCAAGAATTTTACCGATCCGTCCTCACACGCTGGATTTTCAATAAGGTCCAATTCGCTTGGGTAGAATGAAAAGTCTAAACATGGGGTGTTTTCAAAGCCCCCAATTATCACATCATCGACATAACGGAAGTAGGGCATTTCCGATAGGATATGAGTGCCTCTTTCGTATTTAGATAGATATATATCTGCTAGTATTGACGAGCAACTCCCTCCCATAGGTATGCCCTTGATTTGTTTGTAAAAATTGCTTCCGTCGTGTAGTATGTTTTCTTTCAATACCAATTCTACCAAGTCTATGTATCTTCTATAAGTTATAAATTGCTTTAGATCGTATTCTTCATGTAGATCTTTCAGAATCAATTGTAAATTATCCAAATCAATATTGTTAAAAAGATCTCGGAAGTCGTAACTCCTAAAGTTGATATCGTTATGACAAAACTTTAGTCGGTTTATCATTTCCTGTCCGTTTTTTATCATAATAGAGTTATGTCTTTTGATATCATGCATAACTATTATGAGTAAATCCAAAAGTTTTTTGTTTGCTATTTCCAAATATGAACCACATCCCACCGTCACAGTTCGAAACTCGACAGGTGTTTTGTGTAATTTGGGGATCAGGACCAAATATGGATATTTTATTGTTTTAATTTCAATTCCTATTCTTTTGTAAAGTGCCTCTATTCTTTTTGTCAGTATCAATGCGTTACTGGGTATTAAAGCATACATTTCACTGTCCCTGTAACTTTGGTTCAGTGTATCCACGTAGAACTTTTTACAGGTGAAGGCATAATTTGATACAATTTTATCGGTATATGTTAATACATATTCTTCTTTAATTTGCTTGAACGAGAATGGAACTTTAATTTCTCTATTGTTTTTGCAGTGCTGCGGGTAGTAGTGACAAAACTCTTTGTAAAATTTATATTTCCACTCATTAAATGCTTGTACTGGTAAACTATGTTTTACCGCCAATCTATAAATGAAGATGTCGAGATCATTATAAAATTCTTCGTATACATTTTTAAATTCTTGTATACGGTACTTTGTACCGAGTTGAAGAAGGTTTTTAAGTCTTTTGTCTTTGATAAAATCTAGATTTCCTGAGATTATATGCTTATGATGAGTGTCACTATGAATATTCTCATGACAATTACAAGAATCCACATTATTTGATGCAACATCTTGACAAATTTTGTTATAATTGAAAAGTTTCCTTCCGTTGGTTTTGACGAATCTATAATTGATCATGATTTTTATATTGGACAAAGGAAGATATACGTTAATATGATTTAAAATAGAATGGAATGGAATGTTCTCATACAGTTTGTTCTTGAAAGTTGTAATAAAAAATTCTTTAGATTGTTTTATAATTTCACTTTTTGTAAGTGTTAAATTAAAAATTCTGGCTCTGAGTTTGATTAAATCCAATAGGATATCAATATTAGTACTTGCTTCTTCATTTTGGCAATTGCTTTCTTTTAAGTTGAAATGTATTACGTAATTCCATATTTTCTGTAGATATTTAAGCTTGATACTATAGGCCAAGTTCTTAATCCATCCAATTTTCATCGTGTTTTCAGTTTTTAAAAATTTCAATATTTTTTCTTCTGTTTTAATATAATTATTGTGTTGTTTTGTACTTCCTCTTTGCCATCGGTGGGATTTTTTATTTATAAGATTTTCAGATAG